>VCKV01000153.1:0-422600 GCA_005876975.1 Drosophila orena
CTATGCATTAAAAAATTCGATTGTGCATTCTCTGTTTCTTTTTTCTCTTTTTTTTCTTTTTTGTTACTGCATTCACTCTCGCGATGTCCCGGTTTTTGGCAATTGCATCATTATTCTTTAAACTTATCTTTGTCTTTTTGGCGATTGTCTGTCTGTTTACTGTTGTTCTGCTTTGTGTATGTGTACACAGCTTCTGTTTTTTTCTGGTTTCTCTTCTTTTTTGGCACCTTCTTCGAGAAATTATGATCTTCAACTCGCCTTCCAAGGTTTATGCAAGCTCTGCTAGTTCACAAACGAATTAACATACTGAAACGCAGTATCCCCAGCCGGCATATGTATGCTGTGCAATTTTTTCAATACTTCTGCAGATGTTCTGCATCAACTGCGTGGGCTTTACATTTAATATTAAACAAGCTTAAGATTTTTGATCAATTCTTTCCAATTCCCATTCTTTACTCGGGTTTGATTTATTTTTTGCACACAACGTTTCACAAATCTGCATAGACAGGCTCCATATGTCATAATTCCGCTCATCAAGCTTTTCTATTTGTATTGAAATACCCGTTACGAATTATTCTCTGACGTTTTCTAGTCCTTTCACAATTTACGACTGGGCCCATAACTATTGTTGGTTATTTAGATAATAAAACGCACACACAATGTCGACCTGTGAACGTTTAATAAAGAACTGACTTCAGTAAGAGAACATAAGAAAGTGAAGTAAAGCATAAGAGATTAAGGGGCTACCAGATAGTTGGTGTGAAGCTTACAAACAAAAGATACTCGATATTCAACAAATTCCACTTTCAGATAGCGTAAGCAAAACGGAAGCAAAGAGACTATTTAAAGAAAACTTTACTGATAATTTTGAACTGAATCTTACTTATACGTTCATTAGTAGAGTGGATTACATCCTAGAACTCTACCCAACTAACGACCTGCGACAACAACGCATTCCACTCGGAGCTGTGGAACGAAACATAGATGGGCAAGTAATAAGATCATTGGGACTACCAAACATCGAGGACTGGCACACCTTGAGGTCAAGGTTAATGGGCGAATACAAACCCCAAAACCAAATTACAAGCTTCTGGAAGTTTCCGAGAGACACCATACTATAGGAAATTTACGAATATTCTGCGAGGAAGCTGAAAGTCGGCGTCAACTCTTAATATCTAAACTACATCTAGAAGGTAATAATGCCGACCTCATTATTTATTTGCAAGCAATTAGGGACTCTATTAATAAATTGTTCGAAGCAAATTTAAAATTGCAATTAAACAAATGCAAATTCTTAAAAAAGGAAGCCAGTTTCCTTGGTCATATTGTTACCAAACCCTCTTAAAGTAAAATCTATAGTTTCATACCCAATTCCAACTAAAGTAAAAGAGATCAGAGCATTTCTCTGACTAACCGGTTATTACCGCAAATTTATCCCTAATTACGCTGTCATAGCAAAACCTCTGACACAATGTCTAAAAAAAGGAATGAAAATAGGCATAAAAAATCAAAATTATTTAGATGCATTTGAGAAACTAAAAGCCTTGATAATAAGCGAACCAATTTTACAACTCCCCGATTTTGAAAAAAAATTTGTCCTTACAACAGATGCTAGTAACGTAGCCCTTGGTGCCGTTCTTTCTCAAAACGAATTAAATTACAGCGCGATCGAAAAGGAATTACTCGCCATAGTGTGGGCAACTAAAACTTTTCGCCACTGCCTACTTGGACGACAATTCAAAATAGCTAGCGACCATCAACCTCTTAGGTGGATACATACATTAAAAGAGCCAAATGCTAGACACCAAAGATGGAGAACAAAATTACAAGAATTTCAATTTACTATCGACTATATTAAGGGCAAACAGAATGTAGTTCCTGATGCATTATCACGAATCAAAATTGAAGAGAATCATTATGGCAAAGTCACCCAACATAGTGCAGAGGAAGACTATAGTGAGCTTATTCATTTAACAGAAAAGCCAATAAATATTTTTAAAAAACAAATTATATTCGTTAAAACAGATCAAAATAGAGTAGAAAAGTCAACCAATTTCGGTAAATCAATTACTACAATCTTCTACGATAAAATGACAAGAGAAAGAGCAAGCAATTTTTGGTTGATCATTTCATTTACAAATATATCACCATGTACATTATGAGTGATGCAGATTTTGAATTTATACAAGCAGCACATAAAGAAATCATTAATACCAACTACACAAAGATTATTCGTAGTCTCATCTTATTAAAAAACGTGAATTTATATGCAGAATTCAATGAAATCATATTGCAATCACATGAAAAGCTCTTACACCCAGGTATCCAAATATTGTTAAAAGCTGATAGAGACGGCCCATTCTCCAGCTTGGCCCTTGAGCGTTGGCTTGAACAGCAGAAAACAGAGTACCAAATATAGAAAGGTTACATAAAACAATAAATGAAAAAATTCGAATAATTAATTCATCTTACGATGAGGAAGCTAAACTAAGCAAAATTGAAACCATTCTTTACATATACAATCACAAAACTAAGCATGACACTACTGGACAGACTCTGGACTCTGGTCGACCAATTTTAGACACTCAAAATTTTAAAGAGAGGCAAATAGAAAAAATAAATAATGACAGACAAGAATTTGATATAGACACTCGATATCGAAAAGGTCCGCTACAGAAGGGAAAATTAGAAAACCCATTAAAAGCAAAATAACACAGACACACCCCGCATGAAATATCTGTATAATAAATTACTTAAATAATTTGGTGAATAGTTATTCACCAAAAAAATAGACAGAAGTGTGGACTACTAAACGTAATAGGTTCATCTTTTAAATACCTATTTGGTACACTCGATGAGAATGATCGAGTGCATTTTCAGGAAAAATTAGATTCAATCGCCGAAAATTCAATGCAACTTCATGAAATGAACAATGTTATACAATTTATGAACGACGGACTACGACTTAAAAAGTATGAGAATAATCGCAATAGTATCGACACTCTGTATACGAACTTATGCAGATCATCGAATACATAGAAGACTTAGAGATGGGCATGCAACTTTCACGCTTAGGACTTTCAACCCAAAACTACTTGCTTACGACAAATTAAAAAACGTTAACAGCCAAAACATACTACTAATTAAAACATCAACTTGGATGAATCACAAAGACAACGAATTACTGATCATATCACACATACCCATAAACTAAACACTGATTAACACAATTAAAATAATCCCTTATCCTGATCAGAACGGATACCAGTTGGATTACTCGGACCATGAGTCTTACTTCGAAAATATAAATAAAATCTTTAATTAAAAAAATGAAGAAATAAATAATGATTGCGTCACAAACATTATTAAACGTAAAAATCCAATTTGCAATTTCATTCAAATCCCCACAAAAGAAATGATTAAATATGTTGAGCCAAATATAATTTTAACATGGTATTTAAGTGAAACTAGTAGAAAATTGTCAAAAATTGAACAACAATGTCAAAATAAAGGGAAACAAAATTATTACAGTAAAACAATGCAGAATCGAAATCGAAAACATTATAGACCTATAGACCTAACACCGTTATACGCACCACTGGATATAATTAAATAAAGATGATAAAACACAATGACGTTGTGAAACTAATATCAAAAAATAATACCATATTTTATATTATTATAACACTGTGAGGAGTCTTAAAACTCCCCACAAATCGAGGTGCAGGAGAGCTGCCTAGCAACAGCGAAGAAGGCTAGAATGCAGGAGTCAATGGCAACCAGGTCAAACGGGAAATAATGGACCTTGGACCCGAGCAAAGCGGAGAGACCGTGAACTTACGGTAACAGGCCGGCCAAGGGCACAGAGGTCGAACGGTAACGGTGCGGACTTTGGTCAAGCACAAAGAGGACCTTGTACCGAGCGGGATGTGTGCAAAAAGGGGAAATAACAGGATTTCCCCGGCCTATAAAGGGGACTGCACAAGCACAGCTCGAGACAGTCAATTCTTATCACGCGAAGAGCCGCAGGTGTCGAGTACAAGCACGGAGAGTCAATTTTAAGCACGCGAAGAGCCATACGCATACGGAGACAGTCAAACAGAGGTTCAGACTAGTGAAGAGTCAGGACGAACGCGAGTGACGCAGGAGGCCGATCCCTGCAAGTGGAACCTGGCACGGTCAGAAAGGTCAGTGGAGTCAGTGGTCGGTCAAGGTGGGCCTGGGAGGAGCGTTAGCTTGACCCAACGGGCGATACACCTCTCCGCCATAACATCCTAAGCATCAAGCCCGATCAGGGAACCACTGTCGAGGACACCGCAGGCCAACGAAGGCACCAGGAAGCGCACAGGAACCGGGCACGGTCAGAAGGGTTAGTGGAGTCAGTGGTCGGTCAAGGTGGGCCAGGGAGAAGCGTTTGCTTGACCCAACGGGCGATACACCTTCCCCCAGTCGAGCCGGCACGGGTAAGCGAACGGTAAGCCGACGGCGAGGACTGCAATAACCCAGCTGTAAAAAATTCCGCTAATAAAGCTACTACATCTTAAAACTCTGTCTTCTATTTGGTCGCGTGGTAAAACTCACCGGCGTTGAAGGCCTGGTGAGGAGCCTCAGCTTCACCAGCATGATGGAGGCCAGTGGAGGCAGATCCGAAAGGCAGGAGGTGGAGCAAGGACGGCGGGAAGGCAGCCGTTCAAGGAGAGAGAGTCGGGAGGCCATCCGTGATCGTCGGGATACAACAAGAGCGCAAGATTACGCAAAGGTGGCGAAACAGGTGCGAGAGTGGAATTTCCGGTAAGACGGGCACGAAAAGCAGCTGGATTTCCTGGAGCAGGTGGAGTGGTCAGCAATGACGTATGGGCTGGACATCAACCAGATCCCACGAGCGATGCCAGAGCTGCTAAAGGGCAGGGCCTTAAAGTGGTTCATTGCCAACAACAGGTTCTGGGAGACATGGGCAGAGTTCATTCAGAGCTTCCAGTAATTCTTCCTTCCCAGAGGTTTCATGACGAAGCTGGCGGACCAGGTCAGGCAGAGGAAGCAGCGACATGGCGAAGGATTTAAGGACTACATGGTGGACATGCAGACGCTCATGAGACCCTTGGGGCTATCGCAGAGAGAGACACTGGAGCGAATAAGGGAGAACAGCACCCCAGCCCTGCGCATGTTTGTTCGCCCGTACGAGTGCCGGGACCTGGACGCCCTGATGGCCCTGGCCGACAAATTCGAAGAGTTGGACACCCAAAGAGAACGGTTCGAGGTGGAGCGGACTCATAGGGCCCGTCACCAGCGTGATTTCCCAAGAGAGGAGCAGAACGCGGTGTGCAGGAGGTGCCAAGAGGACACCACGGGCCCGGCGTGGCACACCTGTATCAGGCAAGGGCCGGACTCGGTGCGGCGGGGGTTTGTATTGAACCCGGCACAAGCATGTCATAGATGCGGAAGCCAGGATCACTAGACGCGGGAGTGCAGGAACCGTCCGATCAGTTTTTGCTGGGTCTGCGGGAGGATTGGCCCGAGGACCGTGGAGTGCTGTTCGAGATCGGGAAACGCCATGCGACCCCAGCCTCAGAGGGGCAACCTGGGTTCGCAAGGTGCCGCCCCTCGAAATTAATGGGCAAACTGAGGGCGGAGGAAAGGCAACTGTCCGCCACAGTGCTCATAGACGGAGTGGAAGTTAAGGCCACGATGGAAACCGGAGCCACGGCTAGTTTCATTAGCGAAGAGCTGGCGGACAGGTTGCGGGCGGCGGGAGAGGTCGTACCCACGAGGAGAGAAGTGCGTATGGCGGATGGACGGTACGAGGAGGTCACATCCATGATCGAGTTGGATATAGGACTTGGAGAGAGGACCATAAGGATACAGCTGCTGATCCTTCACAACATAATCGACGCTCTAGTGCTCGGATGGGATTTCCTAACGAGAGTGGGAGCAAGGATGGAGTGCGCGGGACTGAGCGTTACGATACCAGTGGGTCCGGCGGTCCAAAGCAGGCCACACGAAAGATTGTCGGTAGCGATTGTGGAGAGGGCGTCGGAGCTCGCGGAGGTGGATGTTGACGACTTCCTAAGATCGGAATTGGCCGATCTGGCGGAAGTGCAAGGGACGTCAACAGTAGCGGTACACAAAATAACGATGAAAGACGATCAAGCAGCGCTTGACGAGTTGCTGCAAAAAGGATGCATCGAGCCGTCGAGGAGCCCATACAGCTCACCAAGAGTGATGGTGAAGAAGAAGACGGGTCAATGGAGGCTGTGTGTGGATTTTCGCCAGATAAACGCAAGGTCCGTGAAGGACGCGTATCCGATGCCAATTATTAACTACATTCTGGACAAGTTAAGGGAGGCGAAATACATAAGCAGCCTGGACTTGAAGGACGGATACTGGCAGATTCCGTTGGAAGCGGGAAGCCGACAGTATACGGCATTTACGGTGCCGGGAAAGGGTCTGTTTCAGTGGAGGGTAATGCCATTCGGACTGCACTCCGCGTCGGCAACGTTCCAGCGGGCGTTGGACCAGGTGATAGGACCCGAGATGATGCCGCACGCTTTTGGATATCAGGACGATATCATAGTGATCGGACGGACACTACAAGAGCATGTGCGCAACTTGAAGGAGGTGTCCCGGAGGCTGCGGGCGGTGAACCTGAAGGTGAATGCGGATAAGTGCAAATTCTTCATGAAGGAACTGCAATACTTGGGTCACCGCGTGACGGATCAGGGTATCGGAACGGACCCGGAAAAGGTAGCGGCGATAGCGCAGCTCAAGCCGCCAGGAAACGTGAGGGAGCTGAGGCAGTACCTGGGAGTGGCGTCGTGGTACAGGCGTTTTGTACCCGACTTTGCGACGCTAGTACAGCCACTGAACGCCCTCCTCAAGAAGCAGGCAAGGTGAGAGTGGATGGACGCTCACCAAAAATCGTTTGAAGCCGTCAAAACCAGGCTGGTCGCCGACCCGATCCTGGCATGCCCGGACTTCTCCAGGACTTTCGTGCTGCAGACAGACGCCAGCGATTATGGGCTTGGCGCAATCCTCACACAACATTCCGATCAAGGCGAGCGGGTGATATCCTACTCCAGTAAAGAAAGAAATTATTCCGCAACGGAAAAGGAATGGTTAGCTATAGTATGGGCCGTCAGGAAGTTAAGACCGTACCTGGAGGGTTACCACTTCAAGGTGATAACGGACCACATGGCCTTGAAATGGATAAATAGCATCGAGAGCCCGTCCAGAAGAATAGCAAGGTGGGCACTGGAGCTTCAACAATACGACTTCGAAATTTCGTATAGGAAGGGCCAGCTGAACGTCGTCGCGGATGCCCTATCGAGGCAACCTCTTCAGGAAACGTGCCGCAGGATGAGGAAGGAGGACGAAGGACACCCAGACGAGCAGCAGGGATGCAGGTGGACGGAAGGGATGCGAAGGAAAGTGAAGCAGGAGCCACAAAAATTCCCAGACTATCTGGAGGAGGCTGTCCGGCTATACCGCCACATTCTACATCGAGCAGGGAATGACGAAGTGGCGTCATGGAAACTGTGCGTGCCCTCCCAGGAAAGGCAGCGCGTCATGGCCGAGAACCACGACATGCCAACGGCAGGTCACCTAGGTAGTCGGAAGACGATTGCGAGGGTGGCAGCCCGATAACACTGGCCAGGAATGCACCGGGACATTAGGAAATACATGCGGAGCTGCGAGAGCTGCATAAAGTACAAGTCTAACCAACTGCAGGCAGCCGGGAAAATGCTGACCCAGGTGCCAGAGGAGCCATGGGCAACCGTGTGTTCGGATTTCGTAGGACCTTTGCCGCGTTCGAAGCACGGGAATTCAATGCTGTTGGTCCTGGTGGACAAGTTTTCTAAATGGACCGAGATCGTCCCGATGCGGAGGGCAACCACAGAGACGCTACGAAAGGCTGTTCGCGAGCGAATAGTGGCCAGATACGGGGTGCCCAAGTTCATGATAACGGACAATGGAGTACAGTTCACCAGTAGGGCATTCAAGAAATTCCTGGAGGAGCTGGGGGTGCGACACCAGCTCACGGCTCCATATACTCCGCAAGAAAATCCCACGGAAAGGACCAACAGGACTGTCAAAACAATGATCGCGCAGTTCACAGGGGCCGATCAGAGGAGGTGGGACGAGAACTGGCCGGAGCTGCAGCTGGCAGTGAACACGAGCGTGGCGGAGTCCACTGGATACTCGCCAGCATTTATCACGCAAGGAAGGGAGCCAAGGCTGCCGAACGCGTTGTTTGACGAGAAGACATCTGGGACAGGCAGGTGTACACAGACGCCTGCAGAGAACGCGCACAAGCTGAAGGATATCTTCGAATTGGTACGGAGGAACATGGAAAAGGCGGCGCAGGATCAGGCGCGGCACTATAATCTCCGGAGACGGCCATGGAAACCCAAGGTGGGGGACACAGTGTGGGCCAAGGAACACCACCTTTCGAAGGCAGGAGAAGGCTTTGCAGCGAAGCTAGCGCCAAAGTTCGACGGGCCGTTTAGAATAAAGAAGTTCACTTCACCAGTCATCTGCGTCCTGGAGCACGCTGCGACCAAGAAGGTAAAAACGGCTCACATTAGCGACTTGAAGCCGGGAAGCGCTGGCGCCGGCGCCGGCGGACAAGGGGACAGCGAGTGCGAATACCCGTAGCGGAACCCCCTTTGGTGATGAAGGGGGGAAGTCGATACGGGGTATCGAAAAAGCTGTAAAGTCACAAAAAGTCTACACTAGCACAGGCCCGTTGGGGCGCGAGAGCGGGACAGGGAGGGTAGGCAGCTGCAAGCACCGTTACCGGGTAACATGCACAGCTGCAGAATTCCGTGGAAGGCAGGTACACGGAGAATTCCCGTTACCGGTATAGGCCACACGGAATAACGGCACAAGGTTTCTTCGCGGAGAGGGCGGCTCGATTCCGTCATTCGAAATTAGGAGTGAGACATGGCAACACGTAGAGACACGAGCGTCCGGGAGATGAGGGAAACCGGCATAGGGGAACAGCCCGGAGCTATGTGGAGGAGGGATTCCGATGCCTACCTCCAGCTCCTGGCGTCACCCCTGGTGTCGCGATCCCCATCCCCGGCGGAGGAGATTCCGGATGTCCGTCTGTCGGATGACGAGTCGATGGAGATGGAGAAACGGACGGAGATTGGAAAGGAAATGGAGACCGTCACCCTCTCCTCGGAGAGTGAGGAGGACGACGGAGGTGAGACGGTTACCCCGGTGGTCTCATCGGACGAGGAAGAGGTCGTACGCGCGGCTCGGGCCAGAATGGCGTACCGCAGCGTAGAGCTGGCAACGCAGGGACACGGGCGGATATGCCTCGGGATCATGCCGCCGACCACGGACCCGGAGGAGACACGGAGGCTTATGGTGGCGAGGGTCAACACTCTGCGGCGGCTTCAACAGCTGGTGGAGGAGCGGAAGGTAGCCGCTGCCCGGGCCTCGTGGCAGGAACGGTTGGTCCGGCTGCAGGAGGAAGAGGAGGCGTTGTGGACTCCACCGCCGCCGGCACCGACACCACCGCCACCGGCACCGACACCACCACCGCCGGCACCGAACCACCGCCGCCGGCACCGACACCACCGCCGCCGGCACCGACACCACCACTGCCGCCGCCGACACCACCGACGCAGCCGCCAGCACCACCGACATCGCCGCCCACACGCACGCCCACACCGCCACCCCGGTCGCCACCGCCCCAGGCTGAAGAAGGGCCAAGGTGCGAGCGGCAGCAGTACTGGGAGATGGACCAGGCGCACGTGGGACAGGCGGTGCGCACCATCGAGATGGGCGGGCGCCGGTGGCATCAGCAGACGGTCACCTGGACGTGGCCCGCACCGGCGGAGGAGACACCGGAGTCCCGGGTGTGGGAGGAGACGGCCGCGATCGGATTGAGGCCGGTGCCCCAGGAGGCGCGCGATTCACGTGTGCGCGCCCGGAGGCTCGACGATAGCCCGGAGGAGGAGAGCCCGGAGAAGGGTCCCTGGGTGTGGCCGGTACCGCAGGAAGCCCCGCCGCCGCCGAAGATGCGACGTCAATAGTCGTGCCCCGAGGCGCGCCCACCACCGATGCAACCATGCCCCCGCAGGCAGGAGTCGCTGGCAGACCAGGCGTGGAGGGAGCTGCCGAGGGAGGAGTGGCCACCCAAAGTGGCCGAGGAGGCCGACAGACAGGCAGGCCGAGAAAGACGAGACCGCTGGGCCAAGCTGTTTGTCCATGACGGCCAGCGATACCGCCTCAAGGTGCGGCGAGGAGGGAGGGCAAGGGTCCTAAGAGCCGAGTAAGGAAGAAATAAAGGAAGGAAAAAAATCAATACTGGATTGATTGGGTAGGGGAGGGTAAGGGTAGCACTGCACTACACTGAACAAAAAAAGGTGCGGGTGTCATCCGCAGCAGCCATGGATGAGCGCGAGGGGGTTGGAGACGCGGGGCCAGGCACGCGGGCCGGCAAAACGACGTGAGGCTGCCGCGGGCGCGTAAGCGAGGAGAGGCTCTTGCTGCTGCAAGTTGGTCTCCGGGGCGCTCGGGTCCAGGGCCAGCCACCCCGGAGCATGTAGGGGCATCCATAAAAAGGTGGAGCTAAAAGAAAGAAAGGAGATTGGTAGATATGGGGGAAAATTTAAACAAAAAAAAGGTAAACAAACCTCCATTGAGCTGCAACACCTCGTGCTAATAATTCGGGATGGGGACGCTGCGATAAGCGGCGGTCGATCGATAGTGAGATCGATAGGGAATAAAAAATACTGGATACCAAGGAATTTCAACACGTGGTCACACTATTGACAACAATCAGCACAACATGGCAGCCCCAGGAACATAGATATATACAGGAGGTGGAAACGCCGGCCGCCAACATCGATAACACGATCGTGATGAGGTTCGGCGGAGTTGCCAGACACGAAAAGGTGTGATATTCAAAAGGAGGGGCGAAGCTTGAGTGACATAGCCGGTGACGAGGAGCAGACGGCAGCAGATGAAGGAAGCTGGAGAAGGGCACGAGGATCAAGATGCCGAGTCGAGACGCTAAACGACAGGGTCTACTAGGCTGAGACTGCCGGGCTGAGATCAAGGACGCGCAGGTCGACGAGAGGAGCCAGGAGCGAGGGTGTGGAGGATCAAGATGCCACGTCAAGACGCTAAACGACAGAGTCTACTAGGCTGAGACGCCAAGGCTGAGATCAGGCAGGTACTGCTCGAGGATGTTCGAGATGCCAAGTCAAGACGCTAAACGACGGGGTCTACTAGGCTGAGACTGCCAGGCTGAGAACGAAAGTCGCAGGGTCGACGAGAGGAGGATCGAGAAAGCTGCCTATGCGAGGAGACACCGGAAGGGCGAGATGTGAGGAGTCTTAAAACTCCCCACAAATCGAGGTGCAGGAGAGCTGCCTAGCAACAGCAAAGAAGGCTAGAATGCAGGAGTCAAGGGCAACCAGGTCAAACGAGAAATAATGGACCTTGGACCCGAGCAAAGCGGAGAGACCGTGAACTTACGGTAACAGGCCGGCCAAGGGCACAGAGGTCGAACGGTAACGGTGCGGACTTTGGTCAAGCACAAAGAGGACGCACCGTGGACCAACGGGACCTGGGTCGGACCTTGTACCGAGCGGGATGTGTGCAAAAAGGGGAAATAACAGGATTTCCCCGGCCTATAAAGGGGACTGCACAAGCACAGCTCGAGACAGTCAATTCTTATCACGCGAAGAGCCGCAGGTGTCGAGTGCAAGCACGGAGAGTCAATTTTAAGCACGCGAAGAGCCATACGCATACGGAGACAGTCAAACAGAGGTTCAGACTAGTGAAGAGTCAGGACGAACGCGAGTGACGCAGGAGGCCGATCCCTGCAAGTGGAACCTGGCACGGTCAGAAAGGTCAGTGGAGTCAGTGGTCGGTCAAGGTGGGCCTGGGAGGAGCGTTAGCTTGACCCAACGGGCGATACACCTCTCCGCCATAACATCCTACACCTCAAGCCCGATCAGGGAACCCCTGTCAAGGACACCGCAGGACAACGAAGGCACCAGGCAGCGTACAGGAACCGGGCACCGGGTCGGTGGAGTCAGTGGTCGGTCAAGGTGGGCCTGGGAGGAGCGTTAGCTTGACCCAACGGGCGATACACCTTCCCCACCATAACATCCTAAGCCCCAGTCGAGCCGGCACGGGTAAGCGAACTGCGCAGCCGACGGCGAGGACTGCAATAACCAAGCTGTAAAGAATTCCGCTAATAAAGCTACTACATCTTAAAACTCTGTCTTCTATTTGGTCGGGCAATCGCACAAAACATAAATTTGGTGGGACGAACACACAAACTCTCTGAGCTAGCCGTTGCGATTCGTAGGGAGCAGAAGATAACAAAATCAGTTCGTTACAACACTTATTATTATTGTACTTATTATATGTAACATATAACCCATTTATAATTTTATATACGAAAATAAGAAAACAACAGAAAACAAATCAAGAACAGCCTCAAGGAATAGAAATTGAGCAAAATCCGGTACCCTTATTGTATCCAACAGCATCAGCCTATGCATAGGCTTCTCTTTAAGGGAAGGGAAGTAACGTAATTATGAGTTCCTCACAATTCACTTATACAAAAGATCGACCACGGTGGTCCGCCGTATTGATTACTCGTAAAGTAAACAAACATTTCTCGACATTACGCATCCACTCAAGCCGCAGTCAAAACCCAGCCACTAGGCAGGCACATAGCCACGTAGTACATAAGAAGGCACATGCCATGTAGTACATAAGAATTCTCTTTCCATAACTGCATACATAAGCATAAACAAGAAGCGCTCTCGCGCAGATCAAGTTAACAACCCACTAACCCAGTACAGTTAAGATTTTCTCACACAATTTGTTTCAGTCTTAAGCTGACATTCAATCAATAAAAACGCAAAACGGATTCATTCGGAGTTTTTATTTATTTCGGCGTTGATCTTAGTTCTAATACGGATCATTTATTCGACTCAAAACAAAAACTATTTTACTATATAATATATGAAATACATATAAAACTAATAATTAATTAACAAACTAACAAAAATTATAAAGTAAAAATTAAAATTAAGCGACCCGGCTTATTACGCACAGGGCGGGTGCCTAGCGTAGGAATGGCTAGCGGTCAAGCCGAACAGTGTATTACAAGACCGAAGAGATAACTCCGGGGTGCAATGACTGTCCGCCCTTGGTTTCAAGATCGTATCGCACATACAAAGAACTAGATGCAGCATGCAAGGTGTTCGGAGTAAGGAATAGGGGATACCGTGTAGCATGGACGGGTCGCAATTGGATGAGAAGCTGAGACAGCTAGCCTCAGCATGCAAGACAATGATGGAATAAATGAATTGAGAAATATTAATAAATAGCGAAACAAGCGACAAATAATTAAAACACCCCATTTTGCTGATTGAAATTATAAAATTCGAAAAGTTACTCATTACTATTAATTACAGAGCTCTATTTCACACACGCTCACTCGAGGATCCACGACAAAGAATTACACACAGAAATCGACATTTTTACATTTACATATTAAAACACCGTATTTATAATTAATAATAATTATAGTAGTAGGCCATAACCCTAGTTTAAATCCACTGCAATTTTCCAAGCACACACAACAAATAACACACATGAGAGAGAGGAAAAGCAGGGAACAAGAACCAGGGCAACTACAAACGTATTAGAAGCAATCCAGGTAATAGACCTGGATCGGATCTAATCATTGAGTTGACGCATATAAAAAAGAAGAAATTAGACTCTATATGAAAATGGAGATTCTATATACCAAGGTTATGGCTTTAAAGTAAGCTCTAGTGAGCCTAGCATCATTTCAAATCGATACAAATAAATGGTCTTTTCATTTTGTTAAAAACAAAAAGCTTTTTAGCTCAACAAAATCTCTTTTATAAAACCAAGAAAATCACTGTCATTATAGATAATAGACGAAATTTGATCTGAAAATTAATGTTTAGAGTCCAGAAGTACACCAAGATTATCAATTCTCCACCTATTCTATGTCATCTATTCTGTCCAAAGAGCAGATTATTGGGTTGTCCCGACAATAGGTCATAACTTTACCATTGGAGCCATTTAAGTTTAGTACGTTATTACGGCACCTTATTTGAAAGCTGTATAGGCAAGAAGTGCCCTTATTCTATGGGCTTTACTCACGAATGTTTTATTATTAAGCTTATTAGGTTAATAAGGTTATTAGTAAGTAAGGTAAGAAGGAGCAGACCAAGGTGACTCCCTCGTGGGACGCCGGATGTGACTCGGAGAGAAGAAAGAGTACCCGTTACGTCCTGCCATACAAATAACTTAAAATCCAATTTTAAAGATCACCGGGAAACCTAATAAATCAAGATTCCAAACCAAAAATGAACAAAGTCAAATGCTTTACTAGAGTCAGTGTAGATCATTTATGTTTGAAACTTATTTGTATTACGAAGGAAGTAAGCTCTAAGGTTAATGATATAATTGACCTAAAAAGGTGCTGTAAATGAGGCTTGCACAATGCTTCCGCACAGAAAACAGTGAGTTCTCGATTAGAGTGGGACCACATATTAAATTCGATATAAGTATCACGTTAGAAAAATGGTAGTCAAAATGGGGTAACGTAGAATAGTAGTACTGGGAAAATATGTCAGATTTTGCCTGATCTTATGTTACCGTAGTATTTAAAAAAAATACTGAGGAAGGTCATGAAGAGTTTTCCCTTTAGTATTAACGAAATTATAAAACTGGTTCGGATCCTGTGCGAACTTGAATTTACTGAGCATTAGGTACGGCCAAATTTAACCGAGCACTTAAACATTTAGAAAAGATATACTGTAACGAACTCTTCTTCTTGTTTCTGCTCGCTACGAATTGTAACGGCTAGCTCAGAGAGTTTGATTGTTCGTCCCACCAAATTTATGATTTGTTTGATTGCCCGACCAAAAAGAAGACAGAGTTTTATGTTAGAACAGCTTTATTTGCGGACTTCTTCGATGACAGATTCCTACAGTCCTCGCCGACGGCTGCGCGGCGTCGCTCCTTCGTTGTCCTTTCCTTGTTCTTGACCGCTTACCCGTGCAGTCAGAATTCAGCTTGACTACTGTGTTTGAAACTTCACTAGAAGAAGCCTGTGAGATTTTGTTTTTGTTTTTTCGCGAGTAAAATTCCGGGCAGGGAATTTTTGGTACTGAAGAGGAATATTCAACTAATATAACTTTCAAAAAGCAATTCTTTACTTACTATGTGTGTGCATTTTATGTTAGGTTAGATGATTAATGACAAAAAAAAATTAAATTAATGAAACCGGAGGTTTCAAGAAGAAGACTCCATCGGAAGTTAAACAAGCCTCGCTAGATGCATGAGCAACGCACCTGCGTATGTACATAACAAGGTTTCTTTTTAATTTATTAAAGTTTATTGAATTTTAGCACTAATGCAATTATTTTTAAAAGCTGTGCATAAATATAAAATACTAAGTGTAAGCTTTGTATAAATATAAAACACTAGGTAACACTAATATCGATAGAATTAATTGTATAGTCTTAAGAACAAACGCAATGTGATCGAGATCGAGCAGTTTGAATCGAGAGCTTGAAAGAGAAACAACGTGAATAAAGAAAAACTTAAAAAGATTGTTACAACTTGGTATTAAGTATTTGTTAAATTTTTAATTAATTATTTATTTATTAATATTGTAAAATATATAAAAATTGAACATTTATGTCAGATAAAACGCATTTATATTTTTAATTCGTCTCGAAACCGAGATCGGTTCTTCTCAAAAGCGAAGTCGATTCTTCTTGATACTGAGATCTGTTTAATTTAATTGATACTCAGGGAAGTTTAATTTCCACGGCCCCTTATGTCCTATTTTTAATCTTAACTTCGAACTCTTTCACCACTATGCTAGTCGGCTCGTAGGAAAAGTTTATATTTGCCATTTTTATGTTATGGGCTTTTGTTTTGTCTGGTATATACGATAATAAATCAGATGATGGTTGATTAGAGGAAAGCCAATAAACGAAAATTTGTTTCTTTACTGGAACCACCGAGAGGGGTTTTAGCACTGTAGATTGTGTTCCTAAAGGCAGAAATTGTGCCGATAGGGTTTTGTGGTGGTAAACTAATCGGGACAGGTGGAATCACTGGTTGTGAACACAGTGCAGACAAGTCGGAATCTTTAGGAATCCCAAGGTGGACACCCTTCTCAGCAGACTGATTCAATTAGTCCCAATCCTTTTTGGCTGCCCATCCTAGCAACATTTAAGGGCTTGCTGCAATCGACAGCTGATCGGGCGTTTCAGGAATTCCCTGTAGGCAGCCTACCAACATCGCCTTTTTGGCGCTTTTGGGATTCTTTTAATAGCTTAAGGCTTTGAATTTAGCGCGGAACTGAGATCATCACCTCGACTATCTCTAGCCCCGCAAAAACTGCTGATCCAAGCACTGATAAAACCAGTGTACACTATTTTATCGCACAGCCAACAAGTCATGGTTGCTCATGCTTATTTATCATGTGTTAAGGAAGCAGACCACATTTGTTTCCATAATTTGTTTACTTCGGACCACTTTGCACGGAAACAAAATCGAAACTTGCAAGCGAGCTGTTAAATGTGCCGCACGAACGCAGTCGCACTAAGAACTTTGAATTTTGTGTGGGAGAGTGATAGACCGGGTGCACCAGTGCAGTTACAAATCTGCAAAACCTCACCGAACCGCAGTACAGACAACGCACTTAAGACAAGACACAAATACACATAAAAACAAAAACTCTAAAGGTTTAATAAATTTGTTAAATGTGCACAAATCATAGTAGATTTACTCGTGAGCGAACGGTGTTTTAATAATTATGTATATAAAAAGAATAATTAAAGAATTTATTTAAAACAACCGCTGGTTTTGGAATTTGGGAGAGCAGAAAAAAAACACTTCCCTTCGCTGTGAAATCAGAAGAGAGTACTTTGGCTGTTATTCTCAACCTCAAGCCCGATCAGGGAACCACTGTCGAGGACACCGCAGGACAACGAAGGCACCAGGCAGCGCACAGGAACCGGGCACGGTCAGAAGGGTCGGTGGAGTCAGTGGTCGGTCAAGGTGGGCCTGGGAGGAGCGTTAGCTTGACCCAACGGGCGATACACCTTCCCCACCACAACATCCTAAGCCCCAGTCGAGCCGGCACGGGTAAGCGAACTGCGCAGCCGACGGCGAGGACTGCAATAACCCAGCAGTAAAGAATTCCGCTAATAAAGCCACTACATCTTAAAATTCTGTCTTCTATTTGGTCGGGCAATCACACAAAACATAAATTTGGTGGGACGAACACACAAACTCTCTGAGCTAGCCGTTGCGATTCGTAGGGAGCAGAAGATAACAAAATCAGTTCGTTACAACACTTATTATTATTGTACTTATTATATGTAACATATAACCCATTTATAATTTTATATACGAAAATAAGAAAACAACAGAAAACAAATCAAGAACAGCCTCAAGGAATAGAAATTGAGCAAAATCCGGTACCCTTATTGTATCCAACAGCATCAGCCTATGCATAGGCTTCTCTTTAAGGGAAGGGAAGTAACGTAATTATGAGTTCCTCACAATTCACTTATACAAAAGATCGACCACGGTGGTCCGCCGTATTGATTACTCGTAAAGTAAACAAACATTTCTCGACATTACACATCCACTCAAGCCGCAGTCAAAACCCAGCCACTAGGCAGGCACATAGCCACGTAGTACATAATTACAGAGCTCTATTTCACACACGCTCACTCGAGGATCCACGACAAAGAATTACACACAGAAATCGACATTTTTCAATAAAAACACCGTATTTATAATCAATAATAATTATAGTAGTAGGCCATAACACTAGTTTAAATCCACTGCAATTATCCAAGCACACACAACAAATAACACACATGAGAGAGAGGAAAAGCAGGGAACAAGAACCAGGGCAACTACAAACGTATTAGAAGCAATCCAGGTAATAGACCTGGATCGGATCTAATCATTGAGTTGACGCATATAAAAAAGAAGAAATTAGACTCTATATGAAAATGGAGATTCTATATACCAAGGTTATGGCTTTAAAGTAAGCTCTAGTGAGCCTAGCATCATTTCAAATCGATACAAATAAATGGTCTTTTCATTTTGTTAAAAACAAAAAGCTTTTTAGCTCAACAAAATCTCTTTTATAAAACCAAGAAAACCACTGTCATTATAGATAATAGACGAAATTTGATCTGAAAATTAATGTTTAGAGTCCAGAAGTACACCAAGATTATCAATTCTCCACCTATTCTATGTCATCTATTCTGTCCAAAGAGCAGATTATTGGGTTGTCCCGACAATAGGTCATAACTTTACCATTGGAGCCATTTAAGCTTAGTACGTTATTACGGCACCTTATTTGAAAGCTGTATAGGCAAGAAGTGCCCTTATTCTATGGGCTTTACTCACGAATGTTTTATTGTTAAGGTTAATAAGGTTATTAGTAAGTAAGGTAAAAAGGAGCAGACCTAGGTGACTCCCTCGTGGGACGCCGGATGTGACTCGGAGAGAAGAAAGAGGACCCGTTACGTCCTGCCATACAAATAACTTAAAATCCAATTTTAAAGATCACAGGGAAACCTAATAAATCAAGATTCCAAGCCAAAAATTAACAAAGTCAAATGCTTTACTAGAGTCAGTGTAGATGATATATGTATGAAACTTATTTGTATTACGAAGGAAGTAAGCTCCAAGGTTAATGTATAATTGACCTACAAAGGTGCTGTAAATGCTGGCTTGCACAATGCTTCCGCATAGAAAACAGTGAGTTCTCGATTACAGTGGGACCACATATTAAATTCGATATAAGTATCGCGTTAGAAAAATGGTAGTCAAAATGGCCTGATCTTATGTTACCGTAGTATTTAAAAAAAAATACTGAGGAAGGTCATGAAGAGTTTTCCCTTTAGTATTAACGAAATTATAAAACTGGTTCGGATCCTGTGCGAACTTGAATTTACTGAGCATTAGGTACGGCCAAATTTAACCGAGCACTTAAACATTTAGAAAAGATATACTGTAACGAACTCTTTTTCTTGTTTCTGCTCGCTACGAATTGTAACGGCTAGCTCAGATAGTTTGATTGTTCGTCCCACCAAATTTATGATTTGTTTGATTGCCCGACCAAAAAGAAGACAGAGTTTTATGTTAGAACAGCTTTATTTGCGGACTTCTTCGATGACAGGTTCCTACAGTCCTCGCCGTCGGCTGCGTGGCGTCGCTCCTTCGTCGTCCTTTCCTTGTTCTTGACCGCTTACCCGTGCAGTCAGAATTCAGCTTGACTACTGTGTTTGAAACTTCATTAGAAGAAGCCTGTGAGATTTTGTTTTTGTTTTTTCGCGAGTAAAATTCCGGGCAGGGAATTTTTGGTACTGAAGAGGAATATTCAACTAATATAACTTTCAAAAAGCAATTCTTTACTTACTATGTGTGTGCATTTTATGTTAGGTTAGATGATTAATGACAAAAAAAAATTAAATTAATGAAACCGGAGGTTTCAAGAAGAAGACTCCATCGGAAGTTAAACAAGCCTCGCTAGATGCATGAGCAACGCACCTGCGTATGTACATAACAAGGTTTATTTTTAATTTATTAAAGTTTATTGAATTTAAACACTAATGCAATTATTTTTAAAAGCTGTGCATAAATATAAAATAAGCTTTGTATAAATATAAAACACTAGGTAACACTAATATCGATAGAATTAATTGTAAAGTCTTAAGAACAAACGCAATGTGATCGAGATCGAGCAGTTTGAATCGAGGGCTTGAAAGAGAAACAACGTGAATAAAGAAAAACTTAAAAAGATTGTTACAACTTGGTATTAAGTATTTGTTAAATTTTTAATTAATTATTTATTTATTAATATTGTAAAATATATAAAAATTGAACATTTATGTCAGATAAACCGCATTTATATTTTTAATTCGTCTCGAAACCGAGATCGGTTCTTCTCAAAAGCGAAGTCGATTCTTCTTGATACTGAGATCTGTTTAATTTAATTGATACTCAGGGAAGTTTAATTTCCACGGCCCCTTATGTCCTATTTTTAATCTTAACTTCGAACTCTTTCACCACTATGCTAGTCGGCTCGTAGGAAAAGTTTATATTTGCCATTTTTATGTTATGGGCTTTTGTTTTGTCTGGTATATACGACAATAAATCAGATGATGGTTGATTAGAGGAAAGCCAAGAAACGAAAATTTGTTTCTTTACTGGAACCACCGAGAGGGGTTTTAGCACTGTAGATTGTGTTCCTAAAGGCAGAAATTGTGCCGGTAGGGTTTTGTGGTGGTAAACTAATCGGGACAGGTGGAATCACTGGTTGTGAACACAGTGCAGGCAAGTCGGAATCTTTAGGAATCCCAAGGTGGACACCCTTCTCAGCAGACTGATTCAATTAGTCCCAATCCTTTTTGGCTGCCCATCCTAGCAACATTTAAGGGCTTGCTGCAATCGACAGCTGATCGGGCGTTTCAGGAATTCCCTGTAGGCAGCCTACCAACATCGCCTTTTTGGCGCTTTTGGGATTCTTTTAATAGCTTAAGGCTTTGAATTTAGCGCGGAACTGAGATCATCACCTCGACTATCTCTAGCCCCGCAAAAACTGCTGATCCAAGCACTGATAAAACCAGTGTACACTATTTTATCGCACAGCCAACAAGTCATGGTTGCTCATGCTTATTTATCATGTGTTAAGGAAGCAGACCACATTTGTTTCCATAATTTGTTTACTTCGGACCACTTTGCACGGAAACAAAATCGAAACTTGCAAGCGAGCTGTTAAATGTGCCGCACGAACGCAGTCGCACTAAGAACTTTGAATTTTGTGTGGGAGAGTGATAGACCGGGTGCACCAGTGCAGTTACAAATCTGCAAAACCTCACCGAACCGCAGTACAGACAACGCACTTAAGACAAGACACAAATACACATAAAAACAAAAACTCTAAAGGTTTAATAAATTTGTTAAATGTGCACAAATCATAGTAGATTTACTCGTGAGCGAACGGTGTTTTAATAATTATGTATATAAAAAGAATAATTAAAGAATTTATTTAAAACAACCGCTGGTTTTGGAATTTGGGAGAGCAGAAAAAAACACTTCCCTTCGCTGTGAAATCAGAAGAGAGTACTTTGGCTGTTATTCTCAACCTCAAGCCCGATCAGGGAACCACTGTCGAGGACACCGCAGGACAACGAAGGCACCAGGCAGCGCACAGGAACCGGGCACGGTCAGAAGGGTCGGTGGAGTCAGTGGTCGGTCAAGGTGGGCCTGGGAGGAGCGTTAGCTTGACCCAACGGGCGATACACCTTCCCCACCACAACATCCTAAGCCCCAGTCGAGCCGGCACGGGTAAGCGAACTGCGCAGCCGACGGCGAGGACTGCAATAACCCAGCAGTAAAGAATTCCGCTAATAAAGCCACTACATCTTAAAATTCTGTCTTCTATTTGGTCGGGCAAAATCACACAAAACATAAATTTGGTGGGACGAACACACAAACTCTCTGAGCTAGCCGTTGCGATTCGTAGGGAGCAGAAGATAACAAAATCAGTTCGTTACAACACTTATTATTATTGTACTTATTATATGTAACATATAACCCATTTATAATTTTATATACGAAAATAAGAAAACAACAGAAAACAAATCAAGAACAGCCTCAAGGAATAGAAATTGAGCAAAATCCGGTACCCTTATTGTATCCAACAGCATCAGCCTATGCATAGGCTTCTCTTTAAGGGAAGGGAAGTAACGTAATTATGAGTTCCTCACAATTCACTTATACAAAAGATCGACCACGGTGGTCCGCCGTATTGATTACTCGTAAAGTAAACAAACATTTCTCGACATTACGCATCCACTCAAGCCGCAGTCAAAACCCAGCCACTAGGCAGGCACATAGCCACGTAGTACATAATTACAGAGCTCTATTTCACACACGCTCACTCGAGGATCCACGACAAAGAATTACACACAGAAATCGACATTTTTCAATAAAAACACCGTATTTATAATCAATAATAATTATAGTAGTAGGCCATAACACTAGTTTAAATCCAATGCAATTATCCAAGCACACACAACAAATAACACACATGAGAGAGAGGAAAAGCAGGGAACAAGAACCAGGGCAACTACAAACGTATTAGAAGCAATCCAGGTAATAGACCTGGATCGGATCTAATCATTGAGTTGACGCATATAAAAAAGAAGAAATTAGACTCTATATGAAAATGGAGATTCTATATACCAAGGTTATGGCTTTAAAGTAAGCTCTAGTGAGCCTAGCATCATTTCAAATCGATACAAATAAATGGTCTTTTCATTTTGTTAAAAACAAAAAGCTTTTTAGCTCAACAAAATCTCTTTTATAAAACCAAGAAAACCACTGTCATTATAGATAATAGACGAAATTTGATCTGAAAATTAATGTTTAGAGTCCAGAAGTACACCAAGATTATCAATTCTCCACCTATTCTATGTCATCTATTCTGTCCAAAGAGCATATTATTGGGTTGTCCCGACAATAGGTCATAACTTTACCATTGGAGCCATTTAAGTTTAGTACGTTATTACGGCACCTTATTTGAAAGCTGTATAGGCAAGAAGTGCCCTTATTCTATGGGCTTTACTCACGAATGTTTTATTATTAAGGTTAATAAGGTTATTAGTAAGTAAGGTAAAAAGGAGCAGACCTAGGTGACTCCCTCGTGGGACGCCGGATGTGACTCGGAGAGAAGAAAGAGGACCCGTTACGTCCTGCCATACAAATAACTTAAAATCCAATTTTAAAGATCACAGGGAAACCTAATAAATCAAGATTCCAAGCCAAAAATTAACAAAGTCAAATGCTTTACTAGAGTCAGTGTAGATGATATATGTATGAAACTTATTTGTATTACGAAGGAAGTAAGCTCCAAGGTTAATGTATAATTGACCTACAAAGGTGCTGTAAATGCTGGCTTGCACAATGCTTCCGCATAGAAAACAGTGAGTTCTCGATTACAGTGGGACCACATATTAAATTCGATATAAGTATCGCGTTAGAAAAATGGTAGTCAAAATGGCCTGATCTTATGTTACCGTAGTATTTAAAAAAAATACTGAGGAAGGTCATGAAGAGTTTTCCCTTTAGTATTAACGAAATTATAAAACTGGTTCGGATCCTGTGCGAACTTGAATTTACTGAGCATTAGGTACGGCCAAATTTAACCGAGCACTTAAACATTTAGAAAAGATATACTGTAACGAACTCTTTTTCTTGTTTCTGCTCGCTACGAATTGTAACGGCTAGCTCAGAGAGTTTGATTGTTCGTCCCACCAAATTTATGATTTGTTTGATTGCCCGACCAAAAAGAAGACAGAGTTTTATGTTAGAACAGCTTTATTTGCGGACTTCTTCGATGACAGGTTCCTACAGTCCTCGCCGTCGGCTGCGTGGCGTCGCTCCTTCGTCGTCCTTTCCTTGTTCTTGACCGCTTACCCGTGCAGTCAGAATTCAGCTTGACTACTGTGTTTGAAACTTCATTAGAAGAAGCCTGTGAGATTTTGTTTTTGTTTTTTCGCGAGTAAAATTCCGGGCAGGGAATTTTTGGTACTGAAGAGGAATATTCAACTAATATAACTTTCAAAAAGCAATTCTTTACTTACTATGTGTGTGCATTTTATGTTAGGTTAGATGATTAATGACAAAAAAAAATTAAATTAATGAAACCGGAGGTTTCAAGAAGAAGACTCCATCGGAAGTTAAACAAGCCTCGCTAGATGCATGAGCAACGCACCTGCGTATGTACATAACAAGGTTTATTTTTAATTTATTAAAGTTTATTGAATTTAAACACTAATGCAATTATTTTTAAAAGCTGTGCATAAATATAAAATACTAAGTGTAAGCTTTGTATAAATATAAAACACTAGGTAACACTAATATCGATAGAATTAATTGTATAGTCTTAAGAACAAACGCAATGTGATCGAGTTCGAGCAGTTTGAATCGAGAGCTTGAAAGAGAAACAACGTGAATAAAGAAAAACTTAAAAAGATTGTTACAACTTGGTATTAAGTATTTGTTAAATTTTTAATTAATTATTTATTTATTAATATTGTAAAATATATAAAAATTGAACATTTATGTCAGATAAAACGCATTTATATTTTTAATTCGTCTCGAAACCGAGATCGGTTCTTCTCAAAAGCGAAGTCGATTCTTCTTGATACTGAGATCTGTTTAATTTAATTGATACTCAGGGAAGTTTAATTTCCACGGCCCCTTATGTCCTATTTTTAATCTTAACTTCGAACTCTTTCACCACTATGCTAGTCGGCTCGTAGGAAAAGTTTATATTTGCCATTTTTATGTTATGGGCTTTTGTTTTGTCTGGTATATACGACAATAAATCAGATGATGGTTGATTAGAGGAAAGCCAAGAAACGAAAATTTGTTTCTTTACTGGAACCACCAAGAGGGGTTTTAGCACTGTAGATTGTGTTCCTAAAGGCAGAAATTGTGCCGGTAGGGTTTTGTGGTGGTAAACTAATCGGGACAGGTGGAATCACTGGTTGTGAACACAGTGCAGATAAGTCCGAATCTTTAGGAATCCCAAGGTGGACACCCTTCTCAGCAGACTGATTCAATTGGTCCCAATCCTTTTTGGCTGCCCATCCTAGCAACATTTAAGGGCTTGCAGCGATCGACAGCTGATCGGGCGTTCCAGGAATTCCCTGTAGGCAGCCTACCAACATCGCCTTTTTGGCGCTTTTGGGATTCTTTTAATAGCTTAAGGCTTTGAATTTAGCGCGGAACTGAGATCATCACCTCGACTATCTCTAGCCCCGCCAAAACTGCTGATCAGTGCTTGTTTGACCGATAAAACCAGTGTGCACTATTTTATCGCACAGCCAACAAGTCATGGTTGCTCATGCTTATTTATCAGACGGCATGTGTTAAGGAAACAGACCACATTTGTTTCCATAATTTGTTTACTCGGACCACTTTGCACGGAAACAAAATCGAAACTTGCAAGCGAGCTGTTAAATGTGCCGCACGAACGCAGTCTGCACACCAAGAACTTTGAATTTTGTGTGGGAGAGTGTGAGAGCGGGTGCACAGTGCAGTTACAAATCTGCAAAACCTCACCGAACCGCAGTACGGACAACAACGGACAAATACAAATAAAAACAAAAACTCTAAAGGTTTAATAAATTTGTTAAAATTGTGCACAAATCATAGTAGATTTACTCGTGAGCGAACGTATATAAAAAGAATAATTAAAGAATTTATTTAAAACCACCGCTGGTTTTGGAATTTGGGAGAGCAGAAAAAAACACTTCCCTTCGCTGTGAAATCAGAGGAGAGTACTTTGGCTGTTATTCTGTTGACCAAAAGAATGGGCCGTTAAGACACATTTTTGAGCAGTATAAGCAAGAGTCAACTTATTGGTCTGTGAGATGCTGTTTTTGTGTGATCTTTTCCTGTCCTCGGTATCATAACCGATGATTAGCGAATTTTGAAGTGAATGTTCATGGGAATGTTTTGATTTTAATTTCTCTCTGATGAATTTTGAAACATTCTTGACACCGCTTTAACGATCGACGGTAAGGAGAATTAATTAGTTGTGGGTGAACCATGCTTTGATACGTGATGCTTTGTTATCTTTAGACACTGTTTCGAGAATGGCGATCTGGCTTCCCAAGCACGTCTCACATATATTATTTCAAAACAATATGTTTGATTTCAAGTTTACTTTTATAGTGGGTGGTCTGCATATTCCTAACTTTTGGTGAACTAATGTTGCTACTGGGTTAATTCTTGTACTACGACGAAATCCTATTATTGTTTTAAAAAAGATCTTGACTATCATAGCATATAAGTGATCGTTTTTGAAATTTGTACATACATATGTATATGTACATATATCAAAGTCTCTGTTAAACTAGTATAAAAGGCGAAGTGCAATATTTAAAAACCAAATAAGCCCATCGAACATCCACATTTTCAGATGCAAAATTTTCAAATCCCTCAAAATATTTTTCGCATATCGATAAAAATTAGCAACACAAATTTTTATATGGACGTGGCAATGTTCTGAAACAAACGTGCACAGCGTTGTCTTAGTGTTAACATTCTATTAGTTTATTTATCTCTCATCCTTCTACCTACAATACTCTGAATCTAGTAAAAAGAAATTACCCTTATTTTCTAGAAATATTTTAACTAAAAAGCCTTAAAACTCCAAGAAGAGTCAAATGTTGATCGATGCATATGACGGGTTGTAAGTAATAGTTTACATTTTAAAATGAGTAAATGTATTATTTATCAAGATTATTCGGATAGATAAGACAGATGGACTAGGCGGACATGGCCAGATCGAATCATCTAGTAATCCTGATAAATATATATATATAAATATATGTATACATTTTAGGGTCTAAAACCTTTTACATACTTTTCAACAAATTTAGCACACTTTTCTATTCTGCCAGTAATGGGTATAAAAAGTATATATTGGTATATATGTATACCAATGTCACTAAGATTTCTGATACATTTTTACATTTACTATACTAAAATATAGTAATTCACTTTGTATTTAGCTTCCTCATGTATCAAATGATTTAATGAGGTGAAGTATACTTGAACATTATTAAAAGATACGTTTAATAATAAAAGAGAAGCTGTAAAATGTAATAAGAGCTTAAAAATATTTTGGTATCTCCAAAAGTAGGCTCAGTAGACTTCCTCTTCCATCGAAAAGTCGGAGGTTTCACCGGCGTAAAGAGAACTAAAACAAAGAAATTTAATAAAGTAATTATAGTTAACAAAAAGTTTTACTTACTTTACTGCTCGACTTGTAAAAAAAACAATTCGTTTTAATTTCTTATTATAAAAGAAGTAATTAAATGACCACAAGCAGCCTGGTTCGCCAAAGGGATCGCAACTTAGATCTGGATTATAACTGTATATGTCACATTCTGATAGGATCACTTCGTCATCAACGGCAGACCACAATGGTTGACGTATAACTTGATACTGATCTCCCGCTAATGCTGATAAATTTGCATGGATTGAGTTCATAACCCATTGCAATGATGGCTCTTTGCTAAATTCATGAGACTTTAAAAAGCTTTAGAACAAACAACAAAAATTAGACATAATAGAAATTTACCTTTGCTTCAGAAAAATCGTAGTCTGGCTCAAAAGACGCATTTAAAGTAGCAATTAAATAAAACAAAGTTTTTCTAGAAATGGTATCACAAAGAGTAATGCCTTCATCTCCAGATTGGCTGTTGTTTCGACGAAAGTTTGGCGAAAAGTCCGCCAAAGTTTGTGGAGGTGATAACGCCTGAAGGTCATGCCCATGAGAATCTGCTGTAAATCGTTTATACAATACTTTCTCGGCTGCAACCATTTTGCTACAATGAAGACCATTTAAAAAATAGCTTTGTCTAACTAAATGAACATACCATGAGTAACTTTCTATCCGTCCAAAAATCGTGATGCCACTTGTTTGTATAGAAAGGGCGTTGTTTATAGCCTCAAAACGTGAACTTTCAAGTAACTTCATGATTTATGAAGTAAATTTAAATGATACATATAAAATTCAAGTTATCAATAGGGTAACAATGAGAATCTTCATGCAGAATAATTTAAAAAAAATACTGAGGAAGGTCATGAAGAGTTTTCCCTTTAGTATTAACGAAATTATAAAACTGGTTCGGATCCTGTGCGAACTTGAATTTACTGAGCATTAGGTACGGCCAAATTTAACCGAGCACTTAAACATTTAGAAAAGATATACTGTAACGAACTCTTTTTCTTGTTTCTGCTCGCTACGAATTGTAACGGCTAGCTCAGAGAGTTTGATTGTTCGTCCCACCAAATTTATGATTTGTTTGATTGCCCGACCAAAAAGAAGACAGAGTTTTATGTTAGAACAGCTTTATTTGCGGACTTCTTCGATGACAGGTTCCTACAGTCCTCGCCGTCGGCTGCGTGGCGTCGCTCCTTCGTCGTCCTTTCCTTGTTCTTGACCGCTTACCCGTGCAGTCAGAATTCAGCTTGACTACTGTGTTTGAAACTTCATTAGAAGAAGCCTGTGAGATTTTGTTTTTGTTTTTTCGCGAGTAAAATTCCGGGCAGGGAATTTTTGGTACTGAAGAGGAATATTCAACTAATATAACTTTCAAAAAGCAATTCTTTACTTACTATGTGTGTGCATTTTATGTTAGGTTAGATGATTAATGACAAAAAAAAATTAAATTAATGAAACCGGAGGTTTCAAGAAGAAGACTCCATCGGAAGTTAAACAAGCCTCGCTAGATGCATGAGCAACGCACCTGCGTATGTACATAACAAGGTTTATTTTTAATTTATTAAAGTTTATTGAATTTAAACACTAATGCAATTATTTTTAAAAGCTGTGCATAAATATAAAATACTAAGTGTAAGCTTTGTATAAATATAAAACACTAGGTAACACTAATATCGATAGAATTAATTGTATAGTCTTAAGAACAAACGCAATGTGATCGAGTTCGAGCAGTTTGAATCGAGAGCTTGAAAGAGAAACAACGTGAATAAAGAAAAACTTAAAAAGATTGTTACAACTTGGTATTAAGTATTTGTTAAATTTTTAATTAATTATTTATTTATTAATATTGTAAAATATATAAAAATTGAACATTTATGTCAGATAAAACGCATTTATATTTTTAATTCGTCTCGAAACCGAGATCGGTTCTTCTCAAAAGCGAAGTCGATTCTTCTTGATACTGAGATCTGTTTAATTTAATTGATACTCAGGGAAGTTTAATTTCCACGGCCCCTTATGTCCTATTTTTAATCTTAACTTCGAACTCTTTCACCACTATGCTAGTCGGCTCGTAGGAAAAGTTTATATTTGCCATTTTTATGTTATGGGCTTTTGTTTTGTCTGGTATATACGACAATAAATCAGATGATGGTTGATTAGAGGAAAGCCAAGAAACGAAAATTTGTTTCTTTACTGGAACCACCAAGAGGGGTTTTAGCACTGTAGATTGTGTTCCTAAAGGCAGAAATTGTGCCGGTAGGGTTTTGTGGTGGTAAACTAATCGGGACAGGTGGAATCACTGGTTGTGAACACAGTGCAGATAAGTCCGAATCTTTAGGAATCCCAAGGTGGACACCCTTCTCAGCAGACTGATTCAATTGGTCCCAATCCTTTTTGGCTGCCCATCCTAGCAACATTTAAGGGCTTGCAGCGATCGACAGCTGATCGGGCGTTCCAGGAATTCCCTGTAGGCAGCCTACCAACATCGCCTTTTTGGCGCTTTTGGGATTCTTTTAATAGCTTAAGGCTTTGAATTTAGCGCGGAACTGAGATCATCACCTCGACTATCTCTAGCCCCGCCAAAACTGCTGATCAGTGCTTGTTTGACCGATAAAACCAGTGTGCACTATTTTATCGCACAGCCAACAAGTCATGGTTGCTCATGCTTATTTATCAGACGGCATGTGTTAAGGAAACAGACCACATTTGTTTCCATAATTTGTTTACTCGGACCACTTTGCACGGAAACAAAATCGAAACTTGCAAGCGAGCTGTTAAATGTGCCGCACGAACGCAGTCTGCACACCAAGAACTTTGAATTTTGTGTGGGAGAGTGTGAGAGCGGGTGCACAGTGCAGTTACAAATCTGCAAAACCTCACCGAACCGCAGTACGGACAACAACGGACAAATACAAATAAAAACAAAAACTCTAAAGGTTTAATAAATTTGTTAAAATTGTGCACAAATCATAGTAGATTTACTCGTGAGCGAACGTATATAAAAAGAATAATTAAAGAATTTATTTAAAACCACCGCTGGTTTTGGAATTTGGGAGAGCAGAAAAAAACACTTCCCTTCGCTGTGAAATCAGAGGAGAGTACTTTGGCTGTTATTCTGTTGACCAAAAGAATGGGCCGTTAAGACACATTTTTGAGCAGTATAAGCAAGAGTCAACTTATTGGTCTGTGAGATGCTGTTTTTGTGTGATCTTTTCCTGTCCTCGGTATCATAACCGATGATTAGCGAATTTTGAAGTGAATGTTCATGGGAATGTTTTGATTTTAATTTCTCTCTGATGAATTTTGAAACATTCTTGACACCGCTTTAACGATCGACGGTAAGGAGAATTAATTAGTTGTGGGTGAACCATGCTTTGATACGTGATGCTTTGTTATCTTTAGACACTGTTTCGAGAATGGCGATCTGGCTTCCCAAGCACGTCTCACATATATTATTTCAAAACAATATGTTTGATTTCAAGTTTACTTTTATAGTGGGTGGTCTGCATATTCCTAACTTTTGGTGAACTAATGTTGCTACTGGGTTAATTCTTGTACTACGACGAAATCCTATTATTGTTTTAAAAAAGATCTTGACTATCATAGCATATAAGTGATCGTTTTTGAAATTTGTACATACATATGTATATGTACATATATCAAAGTCTCTGTTAAACTAGTATAAAAGGCGAAGTGCAATATTTAAAAACCAAATAAGCCCATCGAACATCCACATTTTCAGATGCAAAATTTTCAAATCCCTCAAAATATTTTTCGCATATCGATAAAAATTAGCAACACAAATTTTTATATGGACGTGGCAATGTTCTGAAACAAACGTGCACAGCGTTGTCTTAGTGTTAACATTCTATTCGTTTATTTATCTCTCATCCTTCTACCTACAATACTCTGAATCTAGTAAAAAGAAATTACCCTTATTTTCTAGAAATATTTTAACTAAAAAGCCTTAAAACTCCAAGAAGAGTCAAATGTTGATCGATGCATATGACGGGTTGTAAGTAATAGTTTACATTTTAAAATGAGTAAATGTATTATTTATCAAGATTATTCGGATAGATAAGACAGATGGACTAGGCGGACATGGCCAGATCGAATCATCTAGTAATCCTGATAAATATATATATATAAATATATGTATACATTTTAGGGTCTAAAACCTTTTACATACTTTTCAACAAATTTAGCACACTTTTCTATTCTGCCAGTAATGGGTATAAAAAGTATATATTGGTATATATGTATACCAATGTCACTAAGATTTCTGATACATTTTTACATTTACTATACTAAAATATAGTAATTCACTTTGTATTTAGCTTCCTCATGTATCAAATGATTTAATGAGGTGAAGTATACTTGAACATTATTAAAAGATACGTTTAATAATAAAAGAGAAGCTGTAAAATGTAATAAGAGCTTAAAAATATTTTGGTATCTCCAAAAGTAGGCTCAGTAGACTTCCTCTTCCATCGAAAAGTCGGAGGTTTCACCGGCGTAAAGAGAACTAAAACAAAGAAATTTAATAAAGTAATTATAGTTAACAAAAAGTTTTACTTACTTTACTGCTCGACTTGTAAAAAAAACAATTCGTTTTAATTTCTTATTATAAAAGAAGTAATTAAATGACCACAAGCAGCCTGGTTCGCCAAAGGGATCGCAACTTAGATCTGGATTATAACTGTATATGTCACATTCTGATAGGATCACTTCGTCATCAACGGCAGACCACAATGGTTGACGTATAACTTGATACTGATCTCCCGCTAATGCTGATAAATTTGCATGGATTGAGTTCATAACCCATTGCAATGATGGCTCTTTGCTAAATTCATGAGACTTTAAAAAGCTTTAGAACAAACAACAAAAATTAGACATAATAGAAATTTACCTTTGCTTCAGAAAAATCGTAGTCTGGCTCAAAAGACGCATTTAAAGTAGCAATTAAATAAAACAAAGTTTTTCTAGAAATGGTATCACAAAGAGTAATGCCTTCATCTCCAGATTGGCTGTTGTTTCGACGAAAGTTTGGCGAAAAGTCCGCCAAAGTTTGTGGAGGTGATAACGCCTGAAGGTCATGCCCATGAGAATCTGCTGTAAATCGTTTATACAATACTTTCTCGGCTGCAACCATTTTGCTACAATGAAGACCATTTAAAAAATAGCTTTGTCTAACTAAATGAACATACCATGAGTAACTTTCTATCCGTCCAAAAATCGTGATGCCACTTGTTTGTATAGAAAGGGCGTTGTTTATAGCCTCAAAACGTGAACTTTCAAGTAACTTCATGATTTATGAAGTAAATTTAAATGATACATATAAAATTCAAGTTATCAATAGGGTAACAATGAGAATCTTCATGCAGAATAATTTTTACACAGACTTGTTTCTTATTAAGTTTTGTTGATTCATAATATATCTTGCATGAAATATTTGAATTTCAAACAGACAAACTAGCAGCATTCGGTCCGATTTAACTAGTCTGAGCATTGTTCATGGGTTTCCTATCCAACTGGCTTATCCTTAACAAAATAAATGTATTTTCGCCTTCCGTGAAATGTATTTTATTGCAGATCCTTAAACATTAATAAAATTAAAACGGTTAGTTTCACAATTAGTTCTTATATACATTTTTATTTAGTATAAGCTTTGTTACAAATGTGTCCCTAGAAGCGGTATGCCTATGCCTGATCTAAAGTTTCTACACATGCACAAATACCTTTTATACATACATAGTTACCGAGATCACTGCGTTCGGACGGACACTTCCTTTTATCTTGTATGTACATATATACATGTATGTATGTACATATAATGAATATTGTATAAGTAACTTATATGAAAATGTACATCAATATGTATAAATGGGTAATGGGTAGGAAGATTATGACAATATATGGATATTATAAATAATACTGACAAACAAAAACAATTTTAAATTAATAAATGGCTTCACTTACATTTAAATGTCTACCACTGTAAACATATATATTTACATATAAAATGTATAAGCGCAAAAAAAATTTATTACGGCTGTCATAGGATTCAACAGTCTCCAATAGAGCAAGAACCAAATAAAATAAAGTTCTAGTCCTTTTTTGAGATACCTTATTTATGTTTGTAGTTACACCACCATATATTGAATTAATCATATACCTTGATCAAACATAAGTAAGGTTAACGTATGTCCACTAAATCCGTGGTTTATGGTGTCCACTACACTTACAAGTAAGGAAACAAGTGACTCATTTTATGCAGTATATTGGACCCAAATGCTGAAAGTTATACATTAACTTGTTTAAAAACTACACGTACCAATTCTAATTCAAAATAAATCATTTAATTATTGACACTATAGAACTACAAGAGGGTTCCTAAACATTGCGCGCCAAGCTAACGTCAAAAAGTTATATGCTTATACGGAACGATGGTAAAAAATCATGTGGCCATCCTGTTAATATTTGTGTTTTTAAAATTTATCGGTCCATGTAAAGAAAAAAAAATATACCAATCTGTTCCTGCTTGAAGATGCTTACGTACATCAAAGTTGCTATAAAAAAATCGACATATCGATACATCGACTTTACAATTTTCTAATATAATATAAGTTAATGTTTTACTTTGCAAAATAAAACATGAGTCCAATTCGTAAAAGATGACCTTTTATTACTGATTCCAAATAAGAATTAAACATTGAATTTTAAAGTAAGTCCTGAGCTAGCTGTTGGTGTCTGGAAGCGGCGTCGGCAGAACGTTGGCGTCGACTCTGATGGCGTGATCGGCAGCTAGGCGAAGAATTGGAGTGGTTTGAACTGGATTGAATTAGATCGAATTGAAATCTCTGCAATTTCGGCGTTGGCGTCGACTCTGATGGCGTGATCGGCAGCTAGACGAAGAATTGGAGTGGTTTGAACTTGATTGAACTGGATCGAATTGCAATCTCTGCAATTTCGGCGTTGCGTGGGTTCGTCGCGGCGGTCGAGGGGAGTAACAAGAGTTTCTGTTGTTAACTCTCCCCCCTCAGAATCCTACTTGTCCTCAAGTGGGTGTTAGAAATATGGAATATTGTTGAACTCGGGTTGTATCGGCGTTGGCTTTAAATTATTTATTTTAAGTTTGTTATTGAGCGTGGGAAGCTCTTGTTTAATTTGAAGGGTTACTTTGCGTCTGGATTTAAAACAAATTTTGGAGATTATTGAAATAAGTATAATAGTGGCCAGTAAGCACAAGATTGCGATGCGGTTTATGGTAGAATGTGTTGTTATGTTGCTTAGGTGCTTTGTGTTCTTGATGTTGAGGGCCTCCAGTGATTCTAATGATAAAATTTTTAGTCTTTCCATTTCTATGGGTGACATTTGGATTATTGGTGTTCCGGGTTTTAGTATAGTTTTTTCTTTATTATTAAATTGTTTGTTTTTTATTTGGACGGTATCGTTTCAGAAATGGACCAGATATGTTTCTCTTAGCTTGTACGTTATGTTGTTGTGTATTAAATTGCCGGTGTAGTTGTTAAGTAATATTAAGCTGCCATCGATCTCCTCTATTTCCTGAATATGTTCTGCTTTACTGAAGTCACACAGCGCTTCCTTTCCCTCAACTAACTTAGCAATACATTTTGTTTGTTTAAGATTAACAGTGTTTTCTTTTTTACATATTTTTAAGTAATTGGATATTTTAAAATTTTTGGGTATATTAATAATTTTGTTTTGAGTTACAAAGATTTCGTTCGTTTCTAAGTGTACAATGGATTTATTTTTTATAAAGGGTTTATTAACATATCTTTATGAGTAGTGGGGTCTAGTTCTGGTATTTTAATGATATAGATAATTGCTGTTTATTGTGTAATACTGAAACATCAACAAATTCTAGCATTTCCTCTATTGATAAAGAGGTCATGTTGTTTTTTGAAAAATTTTATTTACTTCATTTAATTCAAATTCAATTAAAAGGGGTGTGTTAATTACGTTAATTTTAGCCCATTGAATTGCATATTTAATATTTACAATTTCTTCTTTAGACGAATATGGACATGTTTCCCTAGGCAGTATCGGACTAGAAAAAAAAATGTTATTATTATTACTCTTGTTTTATGTTACTCTTGTGAACAATTCTACCTGTTTCTGTGATAATAGTTGTATGTCTATTTTCTTTTACTGTTTCATTCTTGTACCGTGGGGACAGTTTAGAACCTACTTTTGTGTTTTGTTTTATAAACACTATTTCAATTGGCTCATAATCCTTGATCTTATTGCGTTTTTCGTTTTCGTAGGCAGCTGAATCTAATAGTTCTTCAAAAGTTCGGTGCACCTGTTTGGTTTTTAAGCATCTCATAATTTCGGCGAGGGTGGAATGAAACCGTTCTATTTGTCCGTTTACAGAACTCTTATAAGGGGGTGCTTTAAAAATTTGTATGCCCAGCTGGTCTCTCATCATAAAAGCTATTGTAGCGGAATTAAAAGATTTTTCATTATCCATTACGACGTATTTTGGTACGCCAAAATAGAATAAGATGTAATGTAAAGGTTTTCTTATGTCTTTTTGAATTTATTAATTTTGCTTGCGCAAGTTTCGAAAATTTGTCAATTGCCGTAAGTACCAGTTTTTTTTCTGTAGAGAAAATATCTATATGAATTTTGTGTCCCGGAAACTCAGGAATTGGGGTTTCCATTATTTCTGGGTTTGTGGGATGCCTATCATATTTTCCTTCCTTGCACACTTGACATTGTTTTACTAAGGTTACAATTTTAGATTTCATTTTTCGGCTAACTGAATTTTATTCTCTTCAGCATTTCTATGTGCCCTATTGTGAGTTTTTAGAATAAGCTCGTCTTGTTCTGTTTGATTAGTTATATCTTCTACTTGTTTTCGGCTAAATCTGACTTTAAAAGATGCAAAATTGTCTGGATAAACTCTTTGTATTTGACCCATTATATCTTCTGTTGTATGAATGCCATTAATGACTGTGGGTTAAAGGTGTTTTCTTAAAATTTGTATTATATCGTCGTCCGAATATGTCAACTGAGTAATTGTATGCCTATGGAATGTGGGAAATGGAAGGGTAAATTTGTAATCAGGTGGTTCTTCTTTAAGTATAAAAATTTGGTTTTTAAAAACATTAATCGGAGATTCAACACTTGATATCAAATTGTGGCTAGAACTTTGAGCGCTATGTTGAGTTGCTGTCAATGAATTAATTTCAACTTGCCTTGGTGCCCTCGATAGTGCGACTGCTACTACGTTTTCTTTCCCTGGCTTGTAGAGCAATTCTTGATTATATTCATCTAAATAAGACTTCCACCTTCTAATAGCTATCCCGCCTTTCCAATTGCAATCGTGTGTGAGTGGTTCGTGATCGGTATAGATTTTTACCTTTGAACCACCGTAAAGATATCCCTTAAAGAAATTAACAGCCCAATGTATGGCTAACATTTCTGTCTTTGCCGTTTCGTATTGTTCTTCAGTTTTAGAAAGTGTTCTAGATATAAATGCAATTGGTCTGTTGGATTGTGATAATACTGCTCCTATCGCATAGTCAGAGGCGTCTGTGGTTAGTGTGAATTCCTTATCAAAGTCTGGGTATTGGAGTATTACGTCTTTGGATATTAGTGTACTGCGCAACTGTTCGAATGCTCTTATTGCTTTATCGTCTAGGTGAATCAATTTTTTTGACGACATTCCTTTTGAAATGCGTCCGTCTTCCCCTCTAAACAAATCAGTCAGTGGCTTGGCCATTGTAGCATAGCCCAGTATAAACCTTCTGTAGTATCCTGATAACCCAAGAAAGGATCTTAATTCCTTTAAGGTCTTTGGTCTTGGATAGTTAGCTATGGCTTCTACCTTTGTTGGGTTAGTCTCTATTCCTTTATCCGATATAACGAATCCTAAGAATTCTACTTTGTTCTTAAAGGACTCGCACTTGTCTAGTTAGCATTTAACGTTTGCTGCACTTAGTGTTTCAAAAATTGTTTTCAGATTTTTGCAATGAGACTCTTCGTCTTTGCTAAAAACGATAATGTCATCAATATAAATGTAGCAAATGTTTCCTATGTGTTCCCTAAGGATGTCGTCAAGGGCGCGTTGGAATATTGAAGGGGCATTTTTTAAACCAAAGGGGAGCCTGGTAAACTCGTACTTGCCATTGTTTACGGAAAATGCTGTTTTTTCTATATCTTTTTCCTTTAATGGAATTTGGTGAAATTCGCTTTTAAGGTCTAAAACGGAAAAAAGCTTGTTATTACCTAACTGTGCAATGACTCCGTTTATGTCAGGTATAGGGTATTTGTCGGGTATTGTTACACTATTCAGTTTTCTATAATCAATGACCATTCTATATTTTTTTACATTGAAAGCATCTTGTTTTTTTGGAACGATCCACACAGGTGAATTGTATAGGGAACGTGATGGTCGTATTGTGTTATTTTCTAAAAGGTCTTTAACCTGTTTGTCAACCTCAGCTTTTAAAGCCATTGGGTCTGATAAAATTTAGAGTAAACAGGTGTGTCAGTGGTTATTCGTATTTCGGCTTTCACGTTTGTGAGGTAGGTCAGTTTGTCATCCGGTTCGGCAAATAAGTTTGGGTAATTTTTGAGTAAGCGACTTAATTCGATTCGCTGATTGTGTGTAAGGTGATCCGACCTTGGTATTATTACATTGACTCATTCAAATTTTTTTTCTTTAAAGGGATTTGTGCCATTTTTTAAGTGCATTATTTTGTTTTTTGTGTCAATGACTGCGCCTAATTCTCTTAAACTGTCATTGCCTAATATCGCGTAAAAAGTTTTAAGAGTTGGGAATAGGAAAAATTTAACTATTGTATTTAGATCGTTAAACAAATTAGCGTTTTTGTGATGAGTTATTTTTATATCGCCACCTACAGAGACAGCATTGAATATGGTTTTGTTTGGCAACGGGTTTGAGACAAGTTTTGGTTGAATATAATTTCGATTAGAGCCGGTGTCAATTAATATTTTTAAGATTTCTCCACTCCTCACCTTACATTCGAAGTATGGTAGTGAGGAGTCAGTTACTCTAAAAAATTGAGATATGAATAGTCAGGTTGTGGTTCTTGGTCATTGCTTTCAACCGCTTCTGTGTATTCACCGAGTGTTTGTTCATAGTCCGTTTGTTCACCTTGTTTTGACAAAGTCTGTTCATATTCGGTCATTATCAGTGCTTCTTGTTCTGCCCCAGTTTATTGTTCGATTTCTGTTTGGATATTAAAATTTCTTTGCCTTTTGGATGGATCTGTAATAGGTATTGGGGGTCGCTTACCAGAGGCGTCAAGTTGAGGTCTGTTCATGTAGTTAATTTGTCTAGACTGAAGGCTTCTGTCCACGTCCATTGGTTCTGGTCGTGGTTGGGGTTTTGTTGCGATTGGACGAGGTGGTGGATACGGTCGGTGCGATGGGGCTTGTGCTGTCGGAGCTTGTCGAAATTGTTGCCCAAGATTATTCGGTGCTGGTCGGTATTGTGGGTGTCCAAAGTTAGCATTAGACACTCCTACCTGTATGGGTCTGGTGGGTAGCATTGGTCTGGTTTGGTAACCCATATTATTGGGTATAGGTAGTGGTCGTGGAAGCGGCCCTTGAGGTGTGCTTCTAAAGGTGTTCTGTTGAAGTTTGGCCGAAGCGTGATGGGTACGGTAAGTCTGGTTTTCTAACTTCAAGCACAGGTGCAAATCAGATGGCAAGTCAGTGGGTTCTTTTATGCCCAGCAAACGTGGGAGGTCGCCACGGAGACCCCGGATAAAGGTTTAAGGCTTTATCCCTGTACAACTTAGTCATAAGCAATTCTGATTCCCTGCCCAATTCCATGCAACTTATTTTATTGAGTATTAAAGACAAATGTCTGTAAACGACTTGATGGAATTCTTCAACTGTCTGATTGGGCTTTTGGAATATTGTTGTCATTTGATATTCCAAAGTGGCAAGATCTCGTTTGTCTGCATAATGTAGTGTTAAACACTTTGAGATTGCTGCCCAGTTCAACGGGACATTATAAGAATCAAGGGCAATGTCAGCGTTGCCTTTTATCTTATTTCGAATTGTGTGCAAAATACCAAAATACTTTGCTGTACCTATGGTGTGAGCATAAGTTTCTAGTATTCTATCTACACTCTTTTTCCAGGAACCGAATTCAGCTGGGTTACCGGAAAAATCATGCAAAGATTTTACAATATCGGGGACTTTGTCTAAATCTTGTAAATTATGTAGGTGTTCTGGGTTAATACCCTGGCTCTCTACATTTGCGAAATCGAAGCTAGAATTTTGACTTTGCTGCAAGAGAGTTGGGAGTTGTTCAGCCAGAATCGGGCGAACGATTTCGGCTAGTTGTTCGTGCTGTGCCATTATGTTTCTATTTTGTTGGTGTGTTTCTTTCTGCCTCAGATTCTGTTTCTAAGTTGAGCACTGGTGGTCTAATTAAATTGTTGAAATTTGTCATAAAGGCAAGTTACGCGTAATTAAGTATGGTTATAGCAATGGGATCAATTATTTAAGTGTATAAAATGAATGTGGGAATCAAAATATTTTAGATTGTGTCACTTAAGATATGTTGATAAATCCTTACAATTATTTAGTTAATTTGTGTTTGATTTTACGACTTAATTAGATCTTATTTAATAATCAATAATGTTTAATAGCAAAGTTTATAGCACGTTAAAATTGAAGCTTAATTTTAATTTAAATATTTAATAGTAAAATTTAGTCACGCATTAAATTCTATTTAATTGAAATTTACTTTAAATTATGAATTGTAAAACTTATTTAAATTTATTTAGTTTTGCATAAATTGTAGTTGCTTTTAATTTCGAATTTTACTTTATTTAGTTTTAGCAAAAGGAGCGTGATCGAAAAACTGTGTTTTGTTTAGAGTGAATTTATTTTATTTTAATTTTGAAAACCTGTGTCTGGTTTTGCTCTTCTACCTTGGAGGGTCCCTTGGGATTCGCAAGATTGAGCTTGTTATACCGCTTTATTTATTTGTAGTGCAGTGATTTTTTTTATTTGATCGCTTTACGCTTATTTATTTGTTCACAAACTTTCATCAATTTCTTTGATCATTTTCACTTTGTTTTACTTTTAACATATCACTATTTTTACTTTGAATTATTCGTGCTTTAGTTTTCTTAATTTCTTATTTCACTTTAGATAATTAGGTTCACTTAACTCTACTTACATTGCTAACTTGATACGGCTACTCCTCCTGGTGATCCGGATGTTGTCCTTTTTACTTATTTACTCGGGATCCTGCGATGCACATACGTAGAGGGTGTTCTGCGTTCGGACCTTGACAGAACGCGTAGTCCGCCTATGGGTTGCCTTTAGTAAATCCGCGTACCAAAGAATGCAACAGAGGTTTTGAGACTGATGGAGTCGTACTGATGTACTAATCTGACTTAAGAAGATTTCCTACTCATCAGGTCCTGTTCGGGCGCCAGTTAATGTTTTACTTTGCAAAATAAAACATGAGTCCAATTCATAAAAGATGACCTTTTATTACGGATTCCAAATAAGAATTAAACATTGAATTTTAAAGTAAGTCCTGAGCTAGCTGTTGGTGTCTGGCAGCGGCGTCGGCAGAACGTTGGCGTCGACTCTGATGGCGTGATCGGCAGCTAGGCGAAGAATTGGAGTGGTTTGCACTGGATTGAATTGGATCGAATTGCAATCTCTGCAATTTCGGCGTTGGCTTCGACTCTGATGGCGTGATCGGCAGCTAGGCGAAGAATTGGAGTGGTTTGAACTTGATTGAACTGGATCGAATTGCAATCTCTGCAATTTCGGCGTTGCGTTGGTTCGTCGCGGCGGTCGAGGGGAGTAACAAGAATTTCTGTTGTTAACTTATATGTTTACGTAATTCCATTTAAAAAAAATATATATATGAAATAATAGTTAAATTAGTTAATGTGTCCAGGGGACACATTAAAGTAAAGTAAAGTAAAATGTAATTCTATATAAGTATAATGTCGATAAGATCTGGAACTCGATAGATTGCCATCGATCGTTCACGATCGAGGATTGCGAGCACTCTCTCGACAGAGCGCCAAACACGTAAAAGAATAAAGTAAAGAAAATACAAGTTTTACATATCAGGTGTGGGGTAAAGGCTCGTACGATGGAGAACACTTTTGTGATTAGATATAAAATATATTATAAAAGACGCGAAAACTATAATGGACAATGAAAAATCAACCAAACTGGGGAAGCAGAAGGAGGAGGAAACATCACCAGAAGAAGCAGAAAATTTGAGAGTGGGCGGCGTCGCTGGTGTATGATGAAATTCTAGAAGGTTTTGACTCAAGCCGTTTACATTCCATGATGATCCAATACAAGGAGGTCATACAGGCACAGCTAGAACATTAGCTATAATAAAGAGACAGTATTATTGGAAAAACATGACACAATATATAACAAAATATATAAAACAATGTCCAAAATACCAAAAGTCAAAAACCCTATGACTGTAACCGAACCGCCACAATCGGCTTTCGACAGGGTAATTGTGGATACGAAAAAGGATATGAATATGCAGTAACTTTAATCTGCGACTTAACAAAATACCTTGTTACAATTCCAATTAAAATCAAAAGTACAGTAGCAAAAGCTATATTTGAAGATTTTATTCTGAAAAACGGTCCAATGAAGACGTTCATTACGGACATGAGAACAGAATACAAAAATTCAATAATTGAAGGTTTATGTAAATACTTAAATAGCAAATACATAACGTCTACTGCGCACCATCACCTGACCTTAGGAACTGTAAAAAGAGTCATAGAACATAAAATAAATTCATCAGGTCCCACATTTTAATAGACAAATCCGATTAGGACACTTGACTCCCATGTTTCGCGTACTGTTTCAACACTACGCCCTTGAGTTAGTATTCGGTAAAGCATCGATCTTATCAATAGTAGAGATAAATATAGTAGAGATAAAATAGAACCACTGTATAATGTAGACAACTAGGCTAGAGGTTAGAATTAGCTTATAAGAGAGCTATGATCATAATAGAAGATAATAAAATAAAAAATTAGAAAATATATGATAGGAAACCAAGTATTGCTTAAAAACGAAACAAGTCACAAATTAGATTTTAAATATACTAAGGTCCAGTATAAAGTAAAAAGTGTTGAAAATATAATAACATCAAATAACAAAAATAAAAAACAAAGAGTACATATACATAGATAGATTGAAGATTTTCTATTCTTAATCTATAGTTTGGCCATACATAAGTAATATCATAAAGAACATACATATATACAAGTTAACTAAGTTAACCGGACTGATCGTCCGCACACCAGCACCGGTCAAATTGCTGACCAAGCATTTGGCCGGAAGCTCATGCATAGCCGGCAGAAGCTCTGCGCATTGGCAGAGGCCGCTATGAAGTTTTTCCTTTGTCAGCTTATAAGCAGTTCGTTTTGGACATTCAAAGAATAAAGAGCAATTGCTCATAAAACTTACTCCGGCAACTGTCGTTATCATTATAAATTACCATAGCTATCTGAGTCCCTAGGCCAGAAGCCAAAAGGAAGACAGTCATCTTCCCAACATAATCAGCATAACTCTTCAAGTGAACTTACTACCTCCTACTCCCGTACGAGGAACACCTGAAGATAATCAGCCAACCGGCAACATACCAGTGACAGCGGCGAGGGATCCCCTCTACGGCTCTTCACACTTACCTTGACTTACCAGTGACCCAGTGACTGCGGCGAGGGATCCCCTCTGCGGCACCCCACACTTATATTAATTGGCACCCAACTCCAGGAACCCACACCACTACCCTGAATCATGTAAGTGGGATTCTCAACTTAAACACTACTCCAAACTGCGTCTAGAGTTTTAAAATATTTAAAATATTTGTGCGAGTTACATAAATAAATTAAGAAAATCGGCATTTCCACTACAATAAACGTTTATATGTGTTGCGAATTAAAATTATGTTACTGTTATGAAGTTTAAATATCGAATTTTAATTTGTGGTTGACTTTGCAATTCATATTGTGTGCATTTCGTTCCGCCTTCGCACATCCGCGGGACACTGTCGTTTCATTCGAAATTTAATTCGCTACATTGGCTTCACAGCCCTTTCAAGCATTGTTGTTGTTGCCCACTCCACTTTGTGCGCATTTCGTTCCATTTTTGTACATCAGCGGGACACTGTCGTTTCATTTAAACTCAAGCTCACTACATTGGCTCCGCAGCCCTCCCAAGCTTTGTTGTTTTTGACCCACTCCACTTCGCTACCCGATACTGGCGCATGCATTGCTGTGACAATTTTGTGCCTTTTATTTATCTCTTTGTCTTTGCTGTGGCAATTTTTGCCTTTGTATATTTGTTTGCCTTATTGGAGACCCGCTCCCCGCAGGCCCTTCACCTTATCGTTACTTAGCTAGGCAGTGGCTCTGCTCATTGAGTCTTCGTCCAATGCCTTCAAAGCGGCGACTCAGCCCCCGCGACCCCCTTGCCGTACTGTTTGGCCCCACGGGCACAACGGCCTGAGTATTCACATACATAGCTACCCATGAGCGAGTCATTCCGACAGTATAGGAATTCTAAGAAGTGCGCTAGCGACTCAGAGTCCGAAAGCGACGATTCGACAGAAAACTCTGTACGTAAAAACACCCCAACTAACGCATTTACTGCATATAAAATGTCTCTCGAAACGGAACAAATTAAAGCTCTCATAAGGGCATTACAAGAGCAAGCCTTAGAGAGTCAACGCAGGGAGGCTGACTTGCGTAAAACAATTCAAAATCTGGCCGGCCAGGTCGCGGCCATACAGATTGCCCCTGCCCAGGCAGAAGCACCCCCAATTAAGGTTTACAAACCAGTAGAAATCACCGGACTGGTCCCTTGTGGGGAAACATTGGATGCCGTTAAATGTCTTCCAGACTTTATGGGGACACAGGAGACATACGTCTCCTGGCGGCAAGCGGCAAATGCCGCTTACCATATGTTCAGAAAATATGAGGATAGTTCGCGGCACTATCAAGCTGTGGTCATCATCAGGAGCAAAGTTAAAGGCCCTGCTGATACAGTTCTGTCGTCCTTTGGGACTATACTGAATTTCGATGCGATCATAAGTCGCCTCGATTTCACGTACAGTGACAAACGCCCGATACACGTTATCGAGCAGGAGCTAGGCACCCTCAGACAGGGAAGCCTGACGCTCCTCCAGTATTATGATGAGGTCGAGAAAAAACTCACCTTACTCACCAATAAGGCGACTATGTCTTATGAAGCGTCGGCAGCAACGGTGCTGTGTGAGAAGTTCCGAGATGATGCTTTGAGAGTTTTTGTCTCGGGGCTCAGGCGCAACCTCACGGACGTGCTATTCGCGGCAAAGCCTAAGGACATGCCGTCAGCGTTCGCCCTGGCGCAAGAAGTAGAGTCCAATCATGAGCGGTACACTTTTGCAACTTCATTTGCACGAAGCCAAGAGGATAGGGACCGCAAGCAATATCCCAAAGTGCAGGAGCGCCAACAGGCCCCCCCACAAGCCGGCTCGCAGGGAAGTGCTGGGAAGAACCCGCACTTTACTAAGCAGCATAGAGCACAGGTGCACTCCGCTCCACGTAGCGACCGAATGGCCCGAGGGAACACGCCAGAACCCATGGACGTTGACCCGTCGTTGTCCAGGATGCAGCCATCTCACGCCCCGGCTTACCCGAAATCGAAGCCGGCCGCGTCTGGCCGTTCGGTCCCACCAAAAAGGCAAAGGGTCAACCATGTTGCCCAGGCCTCTGATGATTCGGACAAGGTTTATGACACCGCAGCCTCCAGTGCAGCAGCTAAAGTCGACGACGATTCCATCCTAGAGTATGACTCGGATACCATTAATTTTTTAGGGGAAAGTCCCTGCTACCCGTCATCAGACGAAGAGTAGCGGGGATCGACATGAAACTACTGGTTGATACGGGCGCGGCAAAAAATTTTATCCGACCATTTAAGGGGTTGAAAGGCGTCCGCCCGGTGGAGTCCCCATTTACAATCCATTCGATTCATGGTGTGACTACAATAACTAAGAAATGTTTTGTGTCCATTTTTAATCTTAAAGCTACCTTTTTTTTATTACCAGACTTGACCTCCTTTGACGCGATCGTTGGCCTAGACCTGTTAAAACAGGCCGGCGCGTCGCTTTGCCTAGCTTCCGGCCAGCTCAAATGGGGCTCCGGAGCAGAGCAAATTGACTTTCATACTTGCCCCGATGTCAATTTCACCAAAGTAGATTGCTCGGACGCACCGCCCTTAATTAAGGGTGCTTTTTTAAAAATGCTCGGGAATAGGAAAAAAGCTTTTGCTGATCCTAATGAGGCTCTTCCTTATAATACGTCGGTGGTAGCCACCATCCGGACGGTTGATGAGGAGCCCATTTATGCCAAGTTATACCCATATCCCATGGGAGCAGCTGACTTCGTCAACGGCGAAATTCAGGAACTGCTTAAAAATGGCATAATCCAAAAGTCAAAGTCCCCCTACAATAACCCAATATGGGTCGTAGACAAAAAGGGCACTGACGATGCGGGCAATAAAAAAATGCGCTTGGTACTGGACTTTCGAAAACTTAACGAAAGGACGGTACCAGACAGATACCCCATGCCAAATATCTCTATGATATTGGGGAATCTCGGCAAGGCCAAATACTTCACGACCCTCGATCTGAAGTCTGGCTACCACCAAATCACGCTCGCAGAACGCGACCGTGAAAAGACATCGTTCTCAGTAAACGGAGGGAAGTATGAGTTCCGAAGGCTGCCATTCGGACTCAGGAATGCTGCAAGCATCTTCCAAAGAACAATTGACGATATTCTGCGAGAGCAGATCGGAAAGTTCTGCTACGTTTACGTCGATGACGTCATCATCTTTTCGGAAGATGAAAACGCCCATGTCAAGCATGTAGATTGGGTTCTGAAGAGCCTGTACGATGCTAACATGAGAATATCGGCAGAAAAGTCACGTTTTTTTAAGAAAAGCGTGAGCTTTCTGGGGTTCATCGTCACCAACAATGGCGCAGCGACTGACCCAGAAAAGGTTAAGGCCATAAAAGAATTTCCGGAACCCAAAAGTGTATTTGAGGTGAGGTCATTCTTGGGCTTAGCCAGCTACTATCGTTGCTTTATCAAAGACTTCGCATCAATAGCTAGGCCCATTTCAGACATACTGAAGGGCGAGAACGGTAGTGTTAGCCGACACAGGTCCAGGAGTATCCAGGTAGAATTTTCCGAAGCGCAACAACGTGCCTTCGAAAAGCTACGCAATATCCTGGCGTCTGAGGACGTCATCCTGAGATATCCTGATTACAAAAAACGACAGACGCTTCGGCCTACGGCATTGGCGCAGTGCTGTCCCAAGAGGGACGTCCCATTACAATGATCTCAAGGACATTGTCTGACAGAGAGGTTAACTATGCTACCAACGAAAGGGAGCTGTTAGCCATAGTCTGGGCACTGGCTAAGTTGCGGCACTACCTGTATGCGGTTAAAGAGATAAACATCTTTACCGATCACCAACCTCTGACATTCGCGGTATCGGAGTCCAATCCGAACGCCAAAATTAAGAAATGGAAAGCACGCATCGATGAGTCCGGCGCACGAATTTTTTACAAGCCTGGGAAAAACAACCTCGTTGCAGATGCCCTCTCGAGACAACAACTCAACGTTGTTGAAGAGCAAGAACCGGAGTCGTGCGCGGCCACGATTCACAGCGAACTTTCGCTTACGCACACGATCGAGTCCACGGACAAACCCGTGAATTGCTTCCAGAACCAGATAATTTTGGAAGAGGCGCGCTCCCATTGGAAACGCACTTTTATATTATTTGGGAATAAGAGGCGGCACTCGATCAATTTCTCGTGCAAACAAGCTTTGCTGGAGGAACTCGCCAACATCATTATCCCTAATGGTGTAAACGCCTTCCACTGTGATCTTCACACGCTGGCGCTAATCCAGGACGACGTGGTTCGACAATTTCCAGCCACGAAGTTCTGGCATTGTAAGAATAGGGTCACCGACATTTTCGCGATGCAGGAGAGAAAAGAAATCCTCACCGTCGAGCACAACAGAGCTCACAGGTCGGCCCAAGAAAACGTGAAACAAGTACTCTCCGAGTACTACTTCCCGAAAATGACCAATTTGGCGAGCGAAATAGCAGCCAATTGCAAAACTTGCGCAAAGGCGAAGTATGACAGACATCCGAAGAAGCAGGAGCTCGGTGAGACACCAGTCCCGACCCATGTAGGAGAAATATTGCACATCGATATTTTCTCAACGGATAAAAAATACTTTCTCACCTGCGTTGACAAGTTTTCTAAATTCGCCATGGTACAGCCGATTCTGTCTAGAACCATAGAGGATTTGAAAGCACCCGTTTTAGAACTTATGAATGTTTTCCCCAAAGCCAAAACCATCTACTGCGACAATGAACCATCATTGAAATCGCAGACAATAGTGGCTATGCTGGAAAACCATTTTGGCGTCAGCATTTCGAATGCACCGCCCCTACATAGCGTCTCAAACGGACAGGTGGAACGATTCCACAGCACGTTAATTGAGCTCGCCAGATGCCTAAAAATCGACAAAGGCATAAGTGACACAGTGGAATTGATCTTGCTGGCCACAGCCAGATATAACAAGTCCATCCACTTTGTCATCAATAAAAAACCGGCCGAAGTCATGCGGGCAGATCCGGACGATCCACATACCGATGTCCAAGAAAAAATCAAAAACGCCCAGATTTTGACAAGAAAACGAGAGAACGCTTCTCGGCAGAACAGAGTGTTCCAGGTCGGCGACAAAGTCCTAGTAAAGTCAAACAGACGATTAGGCAACAAACTTACTCCTTTATGTGAGGAGAAGACCATCGAGGCAGACTTGGGGACCACAGTCCTTATTAAAGGGAGGGTGGTCCATAAAGACAACCTCAAGTGACCCAAACAGAGCCTAGCCGCGGCTCCCTCGGAGGCACACTTTTATTCTTCCAATTTGTAGCCACTCGGCATAAGTTTTTCATTGTTTTTATAGCCGCTTGGCATAAGTTTTTTATTTGTAGCCACTTGGCATATCTTTTATATATTTTCGCTATTATTGGTGGTGGGCAACTCCATTCCGAACAAGTAGTAATTTATCACACACGTTACAGGTCGCTCCCAACGCTTCTTCTTTGTTTCCTGGCCACGACATCGGCCCACATTACTGACTATTCCCGAGCGAATTACATTCCCGTCATTGACGGTAAAGTCTTAGTCTGGGAGGAATTCGCCTATGTCAGACACTCGGCTAACCTCTCCGAGTATAGGCGGGTAATTGACGAAACCGACAGCATGCTCGGTATGTTCCCCCAGTCCCATATGAAGAAGCTCCTGAGCGTTGATATCGCTCACCTCCGTGACATGCTTGATTCTTTGAGCATCCATCACAGAGTGGCAAGGAGCCTAGACTTCTTGGGAACTGCGTTAAAGGTTGTCGCAGGGACACCTGACGCGGAAGACTTCGAGAAAGTCATGTTCACTGAAGCGCGGCTTGTTGATGCACACAATAGCCAAATCGAAATAAACACCAAAACACAAATTCGAATTAACGAACTCACTGATACCATAAATAAACTTTTAAAAATTTCCAAAAGCGCTCAGATTGATACAGGTCACCTGTATGAAACGCTTTCTACTCGCAACAGAATCATTGTAATGGAATTGCAAAACTTAATGCTCACTATAACCCTCGCTAAAATTAACGTAGTGAGTCCAAACTTCTTGGACCACGCAGATCTGGAGAGTGTTTGGGGCGAGGAGCCCACCAACACCCCCATAAGGGAGATTTTGTCCGTTGCGTCTGTAAAAGTCCTACAATCCCTTAACATCTTACACTTTATTATTAAATTCCCCAAGATTATTATGGCGTGCAACAAAGTCACTATCCTTCCAGTGGTACACCACGATACGGTGTTAAGGCTGAAAGATAATGTGGTAGCAGAGTGCAACAGAGAAATACGCACAGTAAAGAATTGCTCCATAACACCAGGGGCAACATTTTGCCAGTTATCTTCAGTGAGCTCGTGTGCCCAGGAGCTCCACGCTGGGGTCGTAGCACATTGCGACACACAGCAGAGTGATCTACATCCGATCACCTACGTCGACGAAGGAATAATCGTCATCAATGACAGACCAGCACTCGTGCGTGTGGACAATGGAACGGCCATCCACATTAGAGGCACGCACCTCATAACATTCATTGAGAGTGCCATGGTCAACGAGACCGTCTTCTTTAATCATGACATGGTCCAGAATAGGGCGCCGGGAGTGGCTAATTCCCCAGTCCTTAATATCTCGATGAAACACGAGATCCTGAGCCTCCCATACCTTCACCGTTTAAGTGAAAAAAACTTGGAGCAAATCAGGAACTTCGAGAAAGACGTCGACGGATACCGACTAAGTCAGATAGCGCTAGTTGCAGGAGCAATTTTCTGCGGTCTTATCTGCATCGGTTTAACCTGGCAGCGAACCACTAGGGCCAAGAAATATACAGCCCAACTGAAGGAAGTTCTCGCCCAAATAGGGTCAGCCGAGGGCGGCCTTAATCTTGAGGAGGGAATAGTTAACTAAGTTAACCGGACTGATCGTCCGCACACCAGCACCGGTCAAATTGCTGACCAAGCATTTGGCCGGAAGCTCATGCATAGCCGGCAGAAGCTCTGCGCATTGGCAGAGGCCGCTATGAAGTTTTTCCTTTGTCAGCTTATAAGCAGTTCGTTTTGGACATTCAAAGAATAAAGAGCAATTGCTCATAAAACTTACTCCGGCAACTGTCGTTATCATTATAAATTACCATAGCTATCTGAGTCCCTAGGCCAGAAGCCAAAAGGAAGACAGTCATCTTCCCAACATAATCAGCATAACTCTTCAAGTGAACTTACTACCTCCTACTCCCGTACGAGGAACACCTGAAGATAATCAGCCAACCGGCAACATACCAGTGACAGCGGCGAGGGATCCCCTCTACGGCTCTTCACACTTACCTTGACTTACCAGTGACCCAGTGACTGCGGCGAGGGATCCCCTCTGCGGCACCCCACACTTATATTAATTTACATATGTTTTTATTACTTCATTCTCAACAATAAAAAAAATTTTAATGTTTCCATTATTTGTCTAAAAATATAAATATATTAGAACATATATACAAAATACATAATAAATAAGTAAAATAAGTAAGAAAATAAATAAATAAAAATTGTGTAATAATAAAAAAATTTATGTAATATGCATATATTGCGTTAGCAAGTGATAAAGGCCCTTAAAGGCGCCTATATTAATGAAGGTCTCAGCCAATCCGTTGCAAATAAATACAGCACTACAACAGCTGTAAATGACATGAAACAAAATTGCTCCATTAATAAGGTAAAACTTATCATGCAAGCAGGCAAATTCATAAACATGAATGATGCCATTTCTAAATTCGTAAACAGTTGCACGGAGATAACAGGTCAAAGTAACACTGTTCTCTATTATCGATGAGGCGCAAATAACAATAATAGAGGAGGCCGAGGTTATAATCGTGGTAGAAATAGCTACCACAACAATTACAACCGAGGCATCAATTACAACAATAACAATAATAATAACTGTGGGAACCTGTACCAAGCAGCGACGTTACAGACGTGGGAGCGGGAGGGACGGTGTGATGAGTGAGCAGCGAGAGAGGGGGAGTGAGTCGACTGTGAACTACCGGACGGATAAGTCGTATTACTGGATAACGAATAAAACAGATGAATAACAAAAGCTCAGTGTGTATCAATTGTGTATTTGTGGGTCTTTACATTGGCGACGAGGTAAATTATATTTATTATAAACGTCGTGTGCTAAATAAATAACAGACAAAATAAAATAAATGAAAAAAAAAAACAAACGGTATTTGCGCAAGCGCATAAGACTCATGTGAAAATACTCTTGTCGATGGTTAATATCCAGCTAAACATAATACATATATATATATGTGTTCACCAAAGTGTGCAGTCGGAGGAACAATAAGTTAAAATCTAAAGTCAAACATAAAATAAGTGCATGCAAAAGAAAAAGGAAAAGAAACGAAAAAAACAAATAACGGTGAATAGAAGCTGAGTCAAGAGAGAGAGTGAGATCTCTTGACAAGCTGCGATTACGAAAGGCTGAGTCAAGAGATAGAGACATGGTGAAATTATAATTTCACCATGGATAGAGAGATCTGTTGACAAGCTACAAGCTGCGTAAAGAGAGTTCTTTTACAAGCTGTATTAATGAAAAGGCCGAGTAAAAGAGAATTCTCTTTTACAAGCTGTAAACAAAAAAAGAAGAGAGGCTGTGCAGAAGAGTGTTATTGCTGCAAGCTGGAAGGCTGCGTAGAGTTATCTTTACAAGCCGTACTAATGAAAGGCCGGGCAAGAGAGAAATTCTCCTTGCAAGCTTTTGAAAATAAAAGGCTGTGCGCGGTAAGAGAATTCTCTTGGCAAGCTGTGATATTTAGAAAATATAAATGGCTGAGTAACTTATATATGCTTATTAATTATACAAGCCAAAGCTAGATCAATAAAATGTTGGTCTTAGAATGGGAAAATGTAATTCTATATATATTTTCTTCTGAATTTTAGATTGCAAACAAAACATGGCTGAGCACAATTTGAAACCATTCTTATGTGAAGGCCTAGAGAAATCAATTCTGCGAAGTGAATGGGGGAAATGGTTACGAGCGTTCGATATATTTCTCGACGTCGAGAACATAACATCGCCAAGGCAGAAGAGGAATAAACTGCTACATATTGGAGGAGTGCAATTGCAGACTGTTGCGTTTTCCTTGCCAGAGGCTATTGTCGATGGAGCAGAGGGAATTGATGAGTTTCAGATTTTAATTGACAAGCTGAACACCTACTTTTCCCCTAAACAAAACTCTACATTTGAGAGGCATTTATTTCGCAGCTTAGCTCCGTTAGAAAATGAAGATTTTTCAAAATTTGTTTTGCGTCCACGCCAACAAATGTATAAATGCTCATTTGGAGCATCTAAAACCGAGATAGAGGAGATTTGCCTCAAGGATAAGATAATTGACTCGTGGGCCCCTATAGAGTTAAAGAAAAAACTGCTGGTCAAAGAATATTCACTAGATGAAATAATTGAGGCATGCCAAGTGGAAGAGCAGATTAATAAACAGTCTGAGGTGATGGTGTCGACTCAATTCGAAAAATTTCTATTCGGAAGGCAAAGCCACAAGGTGAATGTTCAAGATGCGGACGTTTTGTCACGCTAGTTATGACTCATCATGCCCGGCAAGGCAAGCAAAGTGCAACAAATGTTCAAAAATTGGTCATTTTTCCCGAAAATGTAGAACCATCCTAAAGAGGCGGAACTCTCAGTGTAATTTTGAAAATGTTAAGAAACGTAAGACGAATGTTCGTTGTGTGGAGGGCGATAACACAGAGCCCAAATTGGGAAAGGGTAACACAAACTGTTTCAAAATAGCAAGTGATGAGGAAGAAGAGCTTATATACTGCCGGGTGGGAGGCCAGAAAATTCCCCTAGTTTTTGACTCAGGATCAAGATTCAACCTCATCAGCAGCTCGGATTGGCAGCTGCTGCAAAAGAAAGGCACTATAATATTCAATGACAGATCACATTCTGAAAAACAGTTTTGAGGCTATGCTTCTGAACAGTTGCTTGAGGTAATTCGTGTTTTTGAGGCACCCATTTCGGCTGAAAGAGATATTGAAGTGATTGCGACATTTTACGTTATTAAAAATGGTCGACAATCATTGTTGGGGCGGGACACAGCTATGCAACTCAATGTCCTTCGCCTGGGTTTGAATGTCAACCGCGTTGAAGAGCCTACAGCGTTCCCAAAGTGGAAAGGCGTCAAAGTAAAATTATGCATAGATCCCGAGATTAGGCCGGTGCAACAGCCGGTAAGGAGAATTCCAGTAGCTTTGGAGGAGAAGGTTCATGCTAAGCTGGAGGAAGCCCTTAAACGTGATATAATCGAACCAGTTATAGGTCCAAGTTCATGGATCTCTCCCATCGTACTGGCATTTAAGGAGAATGGAGATATTCGGTTATGCGTGGATATGGGTGGCGTCAGATCTGTTGGGACCCCTGCCTAACAATGAATTCATTTTAGTTTTTATAGACTATTTTTCTCGCTATATCGAGTTTAAGTTTTTGCGGTCGATCTCATCGAGCAGTTTAATTGAAGTCATGAAGGATATATTTTGTAGATTGGGCTATCCAAAATATTTACGAACCGACAATGGACGGCAATATATTAGCAATGAATTTTCAGAATATTGTAAGACATGCGGCATAGAACAAGTAAGAACCCCACCATACTGGCCTCAGGCTAATGGGGAGGTGGAAAACATGAATAAATCCTTAGTCAAACGGCTAAAAATTGCCTACTTAAATTCAAAAAACTATAAGGAGGAGATACAAAAGTTTGTGCTAATGCATAATGTAACTCTCCATGGAACCACAGGGATAGCCCCAACCCAATTAATGTTTAATAGAATAATACGCGACAAACTGCCGGGGATTGAGGAATTAAATGAACAGTTCAAAGACTCTGCGGAAAGGGATAGAGATATCATGCAAAAAGAAAAAGGGAAGGAAGCAGCAGATAAAAAGAGAGGAGCTAAGAAGATCGATATTAAGATTGGCGATAAAGTGTTGATACAAAACGTAGTTTTTCCAAATAAACTAACACCGACTTTTGACCAAACTGAGTTCGAGGTATTAGAGAGACATAAGAACATAGTAAAGATAGCAGGTGGCGGTAAAACATTAATGAGGAACATTGCGCATTTAAAGAAGATACCAGGCGATGTATCTGTCGCACCATCGCCCGAGTCGGGTACTCTCCAAACCATTCCAGCATCTTTTCAGGAGGCCCTAGAAGACCAGCCGTCGGAAATACCTGCTCAACACTCTCCTCCGAAGGGGAAACCCCTGAAGCTCCGTCTCATAAATAAAGGAGGGATGTGGGAACCTGTACCAAGCAGCGACGTCACAGACGTGGGAGCGGGAGAGACGGTGTGATGAGTGAGCAGCGAGAGAGGGGGAGTGAGTCGACTGTGATCTACCGGACGGATAAGTCGTATTACTGGATAACGAATAAAACAGATGAATAACAAAAGCTCAGTGTGTATCAATTGTGTATTTGTGGGTCTTTACAATAACTATAATAACCGTGGAGGAAGACGATCCCAAAACAATAACAACAATGTGAGAATGGCGCAAAATACGTCGGAAAACTCACAGAACCCTTTTGGAAACAATCAATAAGTGCAAAAGTTCATTCCATCAATTATATTCTTAATATATTCGTAACTTTCTATAATCATGGAACTGAAAATAGACATAATAATAATAACATTCCTGATAGATACAAGTTAATTCTGATAACTTCAAAATTGAGGATGAAAATATAATAAATATCCAAGGCATAGGCCAAGGTGTAATAAAGTCTCAAGAAATAACCTCAATAGAACTTCAATCAACAAAATATATTATTCCACATGAATTTCATTTGGTAGACTCAAATTTTTCAATACCATGTGATGGAATAATAGGCATTCATTTTATAAATAAATTCAATTGTCAACTAGATTTCAAACCAATTGAAGACTGGTTTATAATTAGGCTCCAAAATTTAAATTACCCAATATATGTTCCGATAACATATAGCGCTGGCAACAATACAGTTCTTCTGCCATGCAGATCACAGGTTATTCGGAAAATAGACATTAATACCGTAAATGATTACATATTTGTTCCTAATCAGGAAATACATAATGGAATTTATGTTGCAAATACAATAGCAGCATCCAAACATGTATACATTCGACTTCTAAATACAAGTAATTTCGACCAATTGGTCAAAGTAAACAAAATCTAATATGAAAACCTAAAAGAATATGACATTCATAACACCAATCCAGAAAATAGAAGCGAACAAGTACTTTCAAAACTAAAGAAACATTTTCCAGATCAATTTAAAAGTTAATTAACTGAATTATGCACAAAGTATAGTGATGTGTTCGGACTGGAAACCGAACCAATTCAACAAACAATTTTTATAAACAAACATTAAGACTTAAAGAGGATGAACCCATTTATATAAAAAGCTACAGAAGCCCGAAATTCAAAAACAAGTAGGGAAATAAATTAACGACAAAATCGGAGAACCGTCTGTATCTAAATACAACAGCCCACTCTTGTTAGTTCCAAAAAATTACATTACCAAATTCAGAACAAAATAAATGGCGATTATTAATTGACTATCGTCAAATCAATAAAAAACTACTTTCCGATAAATTTCCACTCCCAAGAATTAATGACATTTTGGATCAACTTGGTCGAGCTAAATACTTTTCATGCCTTGACTTGATGTCAGGGTTCCATCAAATAGAACTTGAAGAAAACTCAAGAAATATAACATCTTCTTCAACTAGCAATGGCTCATATCGCTTCACGCGATTACCATTTGGTCTTAAAATAGCACCAAATTCATTTCAGAGAATGATGACTATATCATTCTCTGGTTTAGAACCTTCTCAGGCATTCCTTTATATGGATGACTTTATGGTTATAGAATGTTCCGATTGATTGATTAAAAACCTAACTGATGTTTTTAATGTATGTAGGAAACCTAAAGTTGCATACAGAAAAATGTTCAGTTTTCATGCATGAAGTGACATTCCTAGGTCACAAATTCACCGACAAAGGAGTATTGCCAGATGACAAGAAATATGACGTCATCAGAAATGATCCTGCCCTCATGATGCGGACAGCGTAAGATGATTTGTAGCATTCTTCAACTATTATCGTCGATTTATAAAGAACTTCGCCGATTATTCACGGCAAATAACTAGATTATGTAAAAAGAATGTTCCTTTTGAATGATCAAGCGAATGCCAAAACGCAATCGAATACCTTAAAGAAAAACTTATGCACCCCACATTATTAAAATATCCTGATTTTGGCAAAGAATTTTGCATTATAACGGATGCTAGTAAACAAGCTTGCGGAGCGGTTCTAACTCAGAACCGTGACGGGATTCAGCTCCCAATAGCTTATGCATTTACAAAAGGGGAAAGCAATAAGAGTACAACGGAACAAGAACTAGCGGCAATTCATTGGGCAATTACCCATTTTAGACCATACACTTATGGCAAACACTTCACTATTAAAACGACCCACAGACCATGACTAATCACAGTTCTAAATTAACTCGCATGCGCCTAGAGCTTGAAGAATACGACTTCACTGTAAAATACCTAAAGGGAAAAGATAATTTTGTAGCAGACGCACTTTTGCGTATAAATATAAAAGAACTCAAAGACATGCAACACAAAGTCCTGAAAGTCACTACCAGGCAACAAAACTATACAGTAACAAATAAGGAACTATTGCCTAGGCAAAGTATCCAAAATGTATCTAAGCCCAACGTACACGAAGTCATAACAAATGATGAAGTACGAAAAGTACTGCCCTTGCGAATAAATGAATCTATTTGTTTACTAAAACGAGGAAATAAAGTTATTGAAAGAATTGATGTTGACGATTTATATACCAATGGAATTCTAGATTTAGGTCAGTTCTTCAAAAGGCTTGAAATGCAAGCCGGTATGCTAAAAATCAGCCTACTCATATTGGCACCGAGTGAAAAAATCTTTGAATCCATTTTAATAGATACTTTCAAAAATATGGGCAACAAGAAATTGAAATCATTAAAAGAAGCGCTACTCCAGCCGGTGACCATTATACAAACTGAAAAAGAGATACAATCAATACTGTCTACATTTCATGACGATCCAATTCAAGGAGGTCATACAGGCATTACCAGAACGCTAGCGAAAATAAAAAGACACTATTTTTTGGAAAAATATGACTCGTCATATAAAAGAGTACATACGTAGATGTCATAAATGCCAAATGTCGCAAATAACGACACATACAAACCCCCCAATGACTTAAACAGAAAACCCAACAAATACTGAAACTAACGTAACCGAATATACAAAAAAAAATAAATATAAGAAAAAAAACAATTTTTTTTTGTCATTACACACAAATGCTTTTAGACAAAACCATTGCTAATAATTAAGTATATAATAAGAAACAAATCAATATCAATTAAAAAAAATATATATTTTTAACACAATATATTAACACTAAAACTAAATGACTACATGTATTACGTCAATTCTTTAAAAAAGGAGGTGTAGCATATCTACCCTACCAATATAGTAAATGATTGGGTATAACTTAGCGTCAATACATTGTGACACTTTGTCATAATAAATACAAATATACAAATACCCAAAAGACCAATAACTACATAAACTTCCAGCGCCCAAGTAATATGATCTAACGCTTATACATACCGATCGCGGAACGTGAGAATGCTGAGCATGCACTTTGCAGCTCAAGTGGTCAAGCTATACATAACATATGCATGCCTTCTGCATACATATGTATGCATTGTATGTGCGGGTTAGCTAAACCCAACATCAGCACTCATTGAACATCAAAATAAAGAACCTCAAACAGAGCAGAAGCTCTTCGTTCTTTAACAACAAAATACACTTTTATCAACTAACATTCGTTACAATACCATAAAACTACGTTAAGCTCAAAGCGTCTTGGGTACTGGAAAGTCTGTGATTAGGATCAGTTCTGGTTCCACCATCACCGGGACTGCTCAGACTGATTCCAGTGCCAATTCAAAATGAAGATCAGATGATAATGGTGCATACAACTTCCGAATATTTAATTTATATAGAAATAGATTCTTATCACATAGATTAAGAAGCTACATTAAACCAATGTCAGGAATGACAACCAAATAAGAGAATATGCAAGGGAAGTTTGCCGTGGAATTCTGCGAATGATAATGCATGTGAGATTCAGCCTCTAAAGGCAGATAAAGCGCGAATTGTATCTATAAAACAGTAGTCGACTCTAAAAGTTCCTGGGTTGAGTTGGAAAAGAAAAGCAGTTAGTTATATAAGGTTCCTGTAAATTCCAAAGTCCGACTGCAATGTACAGGCTCTCAAATTGAGTTGTTTTATTTGCCTTAGAAAGGAATTTTAAACATTGCGCCATATTGTACGGCAAGAACCGAAGATGAAATTTTAGTTGCCACCTGATATAGGACATTATTTGGCATCCGCTGATTTCCATCATATTTCCGGACATGTTGGCTTAATTAGTGCTTTAATAATCATGGTAATCTTAATAATATATTTCCTACGGGAATTTGCTGTTAGACAACGAATGCAAGCAATAACCTTTACAAGTCCATTGCCAGCACTATAAAAGTTAACAATTAAGATAAAACAAAAATAAAGAATAAAGTTAGATTATAATAATAAAGAATACAGTCCATTAAATCGTTGTTCTAAAAAGAAAAAGGGGTAAAGTAAATATATGTTAAATAAGCGCCTAGCCTGGCTGGCCCTTTGGCAGAATTAGCACATGTATTTTCAAACATGGGTCTGCCTATATTTAAAAATAAACAACGCTTGAGCGTTAGAGATATAATTCTGGAAAAATACCACGAACTCCTGCGTGGGTTCATCGCTTAAACAACGATGCATGCGGTCGTATCGCATTTTCTTGTAGATAAGGAATGCCGTACAGTGGAAAATTCCCGCACTTACAATCCGTTCCCATGTTTGGGAAACAAATGGCAACTGCGTTGGTCTAGTTAGATTAGAACACGTAAATTTCATATTAGCTACATAAGCTAGGACTTAGAGAAATAAAATTCAGTTTGAAATATGAACTCAACAAATGTAGACTTTTGCTTATTTTGCAACCTTTTTACACAAGAGATCACGCGAGCCATTTCCTCGGCACTAGAAGGTATTTTAAATCAATTTCCCTAGCAACTCTCTAATTAGCTATAGCTTGGGAGCTCTTGCCTTGACCTACGCAATCAATGGTATTACTTCGAGAGGATAGCTTAAATGCTAGTAATTAGAATGTAAACTTATCAACTTTTAAAGCAGTGCTCATGGGCACTAAAATCATCAAATAATTGAAGCTGCTGAACTCGGAGAAAAATTACTGTATTTCAGCTGGATAAATACATCCAATGGCTAAAGAAATTCCTAGTCAACTGAGGACTAACAAACAGAAAATGCGGCTAACGGAAATCTCCTGGCCAAATATGGCGGCGACATGGAGTGCTCCCCGATGGCTGGCAGAGAGAAGACATTAAGCCGGCTCTGAAGCTAGGGTACCTCAATACAAAATTCAATAACCCGCTACAGGCCGCAGATGCACATCCTCAGTACAAAATTCTCACTGCACGTTGGTGTTCACTCGATTAGGCGACTCCGAATGAAAAAAAACTGGTCACAATTTATTCGTCCATATTGAACCTCCTGGGACTCCTTGAAGGGTCTTCTATTCTTCCTGCAGGGGTGGCGCCGAGCAGAACTTCTCGGCGAGATTTCTCCCCAAAACAATGAATCCGCTTCCTTGCGCAGCCGCAACCCCACTCCAGCAGAAATGCCTCAAAGGACCACCTGCAAACAGTTTTAACAATAATCTCACTCTTCCCAAATAATTTTGTTACTTATGGCATTGACTAGAAAAATCTTCACGAAGTTTAAAAACCTTCGCAAAATCTGTCGCTGAAAACGCTGGGTGGGTGGAGCTAGTGACTCCGCAATTGCTGTTTGGATTTCGGAGATGGACACGTCTGGATTTCAGCTCGCCAAAATAAGAATAGGCAGAGATCGGAGCCACGTTTAGCAACACTAATTGCGGAATATTGTTAACTCTGTCGATACATATATTAATACCTTTATAGCGGTCACAATATTAGATGGCAACGCCATTACCAATTCCTCTGCTTCAATTCTTTTAAACTGCCGCGGCAGACAGTTTACACTCCTTGACCCAACAGTTGAATACCTTGAAGGACGAAATCAAGAGTATCAAGACAACAAAATGGAGCCGATAGTATGGTTAATCGCATATTTCTGAAAACAATAGGGGTCGGACAGAGCCGGATTCTGAACTGTTTTAGTACCACCAAAGTGCTTGGCTCCAACGCTAGAAAGTGCAGGGAACCATGCTCTTTCAGCACGTTTATAAAACTAGTACGACTGTCGTCAAATACGCTAGCATTCGATAGCATTCGGATCACCAGCGATTACAAAGCTAAACAATCGAGTTTTTGGATCATTTATGATAAAAAACCTAGAATTTGTTTTATTATTGACTCCGTGGTTTCTGTGCTACCTCGAACAATAGCTAAACAGAATCTTAAGTCAAGCAGCGAGTTGTTATATGCAGCCAACCAAACTTTGATCAACAAATTTGGAAACCTTGTTAAAAAGCTTGATTTTAACCTCCAATGCAGCTCCACTTAGAATGATATTATAGCTGACGTACCAACTGCAATAATTGGTGCCGATTTTTATAAAATTTTAAACTTCTTATCGACTTGGGAAACTGAAGTTTGCTTGACTGAATAACGGGTCTAAGAACTAACGTCCTTCAATCAAGTCTCAACCATACACAGGTCCATATTAAGCTTTACCTCGACGTACAGATCTTTTTATAGTTAAAGTGAACAACTTGAAACGTAGCGGTGTCTGTTCATTAATTTAAGGCAGTACATTTGGTAGTAGATGATAACAACGAATCTTCAAATGCTGCGAAAAGGTTACGAACGTATTAAAAAACCGAATCCAGTCGTGAAGCCATCCCTGGCAATCCATATGATTCCTCTAGCGGCGCGGATAAGCACTATAATCTGTCCCACATCAACCCACATCAAGAAAATAGAACAATGGAGGACTCTATCTTGAATTCTAACTTTTTGCCATATGTAAAATATTCATACGCTTTCTTTATATAATAAATACAAGATATTAACCTTAATATTTAAGGATGCCCAAATCTCTGGCTACACTGTCTGTAAAAGTTTATGTAGAAATACTCGCATATTTCTGACTGTTATTTCAATTTTACAATATAGTCTATTAAATACTCTACATTTTAAATATTTGAATTAATATAAATTTTGTAACATACAAGTTATCCAACCCATGATTCAGGGGCCCTTACCCAATCTATAAACAATTTTTCAAAATCCAATCTCAAGGATTAGTTATCCACCCCATAATTCAGAAGCCCGTACCCATTTTATAAACAATTTTTCAAAATTCAATCTCAACGATTGATTTGCCTTGGATCCCAAAGTCTCACTTCTCCGGCTTGTAAATAAACCAAACTTAACGTAAACACAGCTCCCTCTTGACCGAGCTTAACCTAAACACAGCTTCCTCTTGGAGACCAAACATATTGCGTATTGGGGACCAAACTTATTGCGTATCAATCAAACTGCAATGGTCAGCATAATTGAATTTCACAATGCAGAAGAACAATTTCAGCATCAAGCTTTATTTTCAAAGTTCAAAAAGTTTCAAAAAAGCTCCTGGCCGAGGTTTTGAGGAGAAGATTTAAAAGTTAAGCCATCAGTCGATTCCTCAGATAAAATCTGATCGGTGATCCGATCTTAAAGTACTTATATAAAAAATCACTCTGTAAACATTAAAGATTAAAAAAAAAATAAATTTTTTTAAATGAATTCGTAAGAGAATTCTTAATTGGCGCCCAACGAGTGGGGCGGTGCTAACGAAAGTTCGGATTAAAAAAATTCGGTGAATAAAAAGTCGAATCATAATTCACGGACTCGCGCCGCCAACCCAGTAGTGAATGTTGAGGTGAAAACTAAAGGTAGATGATAAAAAGTCATACCATCACCACGAACTAAGTACTACAGTGAAATATTTTTTGTGAAAAAATACAAAAAATCCACAAACCAATAATAGTGAAAATTCTGATGAGAAATAAATGTGGACGATAAAAAATCACACCATCATCAAGAATTAAGTGCTATAACCAGACAATTTATATAAAAAAAAAAAAAAAAAAAATGTCGATAAACACAAGCTATACAGAGAGATAAAAAAAACATCTTAACCAGTGAAACAAAAAAACGAAAAAATCAACAAATCATCTACCAAGAAGGAAGGGCTAAGGGCAATCCCTCGCCAAAACACCATTCAATCAAAAAAAAAAAAACCAAAAAAAGAAGGAAGGAAGAGCTGAGGGCCATCCCTCGCTACCAATAAACAAACACCTGAAGAATCAGCAACAATTACGAGGAGGATCTGCTGTGAGCAAAAATAATATATACTAATAAAATTATTTTTAAGTTAAGCAATTGTGGCGAGTTAAAAAATTTTTATTTGAAGGAAAAGAAAAAAATTAGTGTAAGCAATTAATCGGCACTTAAGAGAAATTACGTTTAAGAAGTAAATTCACACTGGAAGATTTAATAAAGCAATTTAACCAATTAAAAATGGAGAATACGATTCAGCTTTTCTGCAAATGCCCAATTACAACAACAGGTCCTTTTGACATCAGAACTCATAAAACAAATAGTAACCACCGAAGTAAGGTAGAGGTAGAGGTAGAGGAATACAAATCTCAGGAAGTTGATAGAACCATAGTATGTGACGAATCATATGAGATAATCAAATCGGTACCAAAATTTAAGGGTCAAATAGAACAGTACGTTAGTTGGAGAGAGGCTGCAGAACTGCAGAAAACGCGATGGGACAATATGTTATCAAAAGTAAAAGATACTTCGCAGCGCTATCAATCCTCAGAAATAAAATAAACAGAAAAAGCGAACGACGCAAGAATCAATAGGGTCATCAATGGTGCCAGAATAATAAGTGGAAACCCAATAATAATCGTCAATATCCAACTCCAGAACCAATGAAGATTGACAAGTCTATCAAAACTCAAAACCGACCGCCCGTCAGTTATAACCAAAACAATAATTTCAGACGTGACTACAACAACAGAAATTACATACAATACCCAAATCATTACAATCAAGGAAATTGTTCCAACCGGTATAACCCACCGGTTGTAAACACCGAGAACCAAAAAAATTATCAACAAAACGGACCGTTAAAGAGAATGCCTACCGGTTTAATTAATCAACCGGAACCAAAGGCAATGAGGATAAATAATATCGAAGAAGAACATTTTTTAGACCAAAGCCAGGAGCAGGACATACCTTACTTAACAAGGGTAGATCAAAAGTCTAACAAATACTATCCGCCACCAAAAACAGTGTATCCAACTTTGGAGTCGAAAATCCAGAACGCAAGCGATGTTCCTTCCGCTAACCAAAAGTACACTAATTTCGGATTACAAAATCCGGAACACGACACTTATCATATTAATAATATTAACAATGCCTCCTCCAATCAAACTGAAAAATTGGTGCTAAAAAAGATGTAGAAAAAGGTATTCTGGAATATAATGGAAAAAAAGAAAAACTGGAATATTATGACAATGAGGAGAAAAACGATTTGTGTTTAATTTGAGAAAATAATACTCTTCCATTAATGAAATATATTATAAAAAAATACTTTGATGAACAAATAGAAATCTGAATCAGTTATTATATAGTATTATATGATCTTATGATCTCGAGCACGCCGACGATGTTAATTCCGTCAAATTAAAATTGAATTGTTTGGGATCAAAAAATCCTGAACACGCCGACGATGTTAATTCCGTCAAATTAAAATTGAAAAGTTTGGAAAATAAAAATCCCGAACACGCCAACCATATTAATTCCGTCAAATTAAAATTGAAATTGACCTTGAATTATCCGTCAACAATAAAACTAATAGTTTGGGATTCACAAATCCTGAGCACGCCATCGTTGAATTTTCCGACAAAGAAAAAATTCATAATTTAAAAATAATTTCAAATCAAACAAAAGATTTTGAAAATAAAATTATGAATAAAATTGAAAAGGAGCATTCCAAAATAGATATGCGAATTCCTTTTCGAACCGATATTAGAGGAGAAATAAATACTGACAATGACAGGCCAATTTCGTTCAGATTTCGTTAATGATAAAATCGAAAGAATGTTAAAAGAGCAAAAAACCAAGTAGAAGCCCCTATACTTCTCCAGTCTTAGTAGTACCCAAAAAGGTTGAAGCGAAGATGGTACTCCAAAACATCAACTAGCTATTGACTATAAAATATTAAGCGAAATCACAAAACATAAAATCACAGTGGGAAATCAAATACGACTTAGAAGTTATCGAACTAATTTTAAAAGGGGAATTAACGAGTTAGGCGCTGTGTGGAAATGGTTAGCTGGAACCCCAGACCATGATGACTTCATCAAAGTACAAAATAAAATCAATGACCTAATAGAAAATAACAATAAACAATTTATTATCAACTCCAAATTGTTCAAAGAAATAGAATCTCTTTCTGACGAATTTAAACATGTATTTATCGATCAAGATTTACCATTAAGAAAACATCCCCTAAGACCTTTAACATTTGATTTGCATAATTTAATTGATACTATCACATTGGCGAAAATTGATGTCTTTAATACTAAAATTATAAACAATGAAGACATAAACGAAATACTAAATCACGAACAAAGACCGGTAATCATTGCAGACCTAATGGATATCTCAATATTCAAAATCGCACTACACAAAGAACTCTTAATAATTTATATAAAATACCCTATAATTGATAACAGGTGTGATATATATTACGCTAAAGCCATTTCCCAAAGCGATGGAAGAGTAATAATAAGCAATCAAGTCGCAAAATGCGACAATACGTCGCATGTCTACATTTAAGTCCGAACTCTTTAAAAATTACGGTATAATAAATCAGGAAAAAACCTATTTTACCAAATTATTAAATGGAGAGAAATCAACTTGTAGGAAAATAAGAAAAAAAAATTAGAAATTAGATATCATCCAAGACGGTGCCATTTTTATAAGTGGATATAATATTGTTAACAACTCCTATAGAAATGGATCATTTCTAATAACATTTAATAGTACAACCACAAGGAACATTATTTCATATACCAATTCAGAAAGTAAAATTCTCGATTACATAACTACAAACCATTTTACAAGTTATGAAATATCGAATAACATATTGTAAAATAACTCGGAACTCTCTCTAGATAATGTTAACATTCTAAACCCTTCCATTCAAATTAATAACACTAAGCTATCACTTTCCTTTATATTATTAATTTTAATCATTATATATTTAATATTTTTAATTATTATTAAATATATTCATGTTATATTTGTAACCAAAAAACATCGGCCAGATACAGAAAAGTCCTTTAATCAAGAAAAATTTTTAACAGAATTAAGAGATCACCTTAATGACACTCGAAATGAATCGGGCGCTCCATTTTAGAAGGGGGAGAGTTATCCAAACCATGATTCGGAAGCCCTTACCCAATTTATAAACAATTTTTCAAAATCCAATCTCAACAATTGATTTGCCTTTAATCTTAAGGTCGCACTTCGCCGGCCTGTAAATAAACCAAACTTAACGTAAACACAGCTTCCAAACATATTGCGTGTCAATCAAACTGCAATGGTCAGCATAATTGAATTTCACAATGCAGAGAAACAATTTCAGCATTAAGCTTTAATTTCAAAGTTCAAAAAGTTTCAAAAAAGCTCCTGACCGAGGTTTCAAGGAGAAGATTTAAAGTTAAGTCATCAGTCGATTCCAGAGATAAAATCTGATCGGTGATCCGGTCTTAAAATACTTATATTAAAAATCACTCTGTAAGCTTTAAAAATTAAATAAAAAATAAATTTGTTTTAATTAATTCGTAAGAGAATTCTTAATTTGCATTTTCGGTCCAAAATCAATTTTGATCAATTTTTTGATTTATATGACCTTTGGTTTTCGATGTAATTTGCCTCTTTTTTTTAAATTCATTTTATTAAATTTTTGTGCTTTGTATATATATAAAATAACGAATCCACGGTAATTTATTAGAAAAAAATATAAATTCTTTATTCAAATAAATTTACAATTGCGGAAGCGGAGACAATTCACGTCTTAAGTATAGAGCGAACGAATTAAATCTTAATCTGGGGTGTGAGTTGAACGCTTAGCAAACCCTTTGTCGACTTTGTTTATATGAGCTTGAGTGGCTCTCTTCCTTGCTCAAATGGGTTGCGCTCTTTAAGAGAGCTGCGCATGGAAAATTACCAGGATTTGTGCTGCGTTATCTATTTGGTTGCTTAGCGGGAATAACGAATACGGCATCGGCGGATGTTTATGTCTATGAATCAGTTGTTTATGTAAACGCGGTCGAAATTGTCACCAAGAGCTTGGGGTCTGGCTTATGTGTTAGGGTTATAAGTTTAAGCAAAGACAATAGAATAATAAGATGCGTAACGGCCATACATTGGTTTTGCCCTATGCAGCCACTTTTTTGATGGCGGCAATAATTGCTCTCTTCCCGCTCGCGTAAAATTGAGAGCATAAAAATCTAAAAATAGAATTCACTTGCTTGTGTGAGTGAAAACAGTAAACAAAAAAGTGTGCATGTGTGCATAGTTGTGCTAGAAGACAATTTTCGGTCCGAAATCAATTTTGATCTAAGAAACGAATTTCGTTGTAATAAAATATTATTTAAAAATTGATGCCGTGAACTTTTTAAGAAGTTGTTTTAATATTATTTAGTTAAGATCGGCGATCGAGTTAGCTACCGTTTACATATGAATATTTTAATTATTAATTATCTGTAATGTAGTCAACAAAATAATATTTGCATTTCAAATACTGAAAATTGATCACTTACAGAAGTATGCATATTTTTTTACTTGTTTACTAGTAACTTGTACTAATAAATATACTAAATAGTTAAAAAACATCACATGCAATCTGTGTATTGCAAAATTGAATTCTTGAGGCAGGACCAGCGCACTTAAGAATCACTAAGATCAAACAAATTTTCCACGTCGCAAGCTGAATACTCTAACGACATATAAAGTAATTTATTAAAATAATTCGGTATTATTATGAACATTTATTCACCTATTACCATTTCTATGATGTAATTAAATAATTATCATGTTAAGGCAATGCAAAATTAGAGTTTTTACTTTTTACTTACGAGTACTTTGTACTCCATTGCCAGAGTACAAATAATATAGATTTTATGAATTCGAATTGTCTGTTATAATAATTAAGGGGTCTTTCTGTTATTGGAATGTTATTTTGGTTGTCTTCTGATGATCTATATATAGTAGCTGCTGTGGGAAGGGAGATTGGATCATCTTCTCCTAGGAAATTTTCTTGAATTTAAATTCTGGATAGAGCATCAGCGACAGAATTTTCCTTACCAGGGGGGTATTGGATATTATATTCGTATTCGTTAAGTTTTATCTTCCATCTCTGTAACTTCATGTTAGTGTCTTTTATATAATTATTTAGCCATACAAGTGGCCTATGACCGCTTAATATGTCGAAGCTTCTACCGAATAGGTAAGATCTAAAATATTTTGTAGCCCATAATAGTTATTTTTCTATTGCTGAACAGTTATGTTCGTGTTCTTTTAAAGTTCTACTTGCATAACAAATAAGTTTATGTTCTTGGAATAATACAGCGCCTATAGCTATATTACTTGCGTCTGTCGTTAACGAGAATTTCTTTTCGAAGTTAGGGTATATTAGGATTGGATCAGACGTAATGAGTACCTTTTTCTCGAAGGCGGACATGAAGACATTATCTTTTATGTTAATTATTGCTCCTTTTTTCAATTTAATTGTCATGGGTTTTGCTATTTTCGCAAAATTGGGAATGAACTTACAGTAGAATCCGCGAAGTCCAAGGAAAGATTGTAACGAACTGATTTCTTTATTTCTGCTCGCTACGAATTGCAATGGCTAGCTCAGAGAGTTTGTGGGTTCGTCCCACCAAATTTATGATTTGTATGATTGCCCGACCAAAGAGAAGAATTGCTGGCGTCGTAAGCAAAACTATACAAATTCGCGTGCTATAGGATTAAAAAATAAGCGCACTCAAATCCAAAAGAAGAGAAGAAATATATATATAGGCCAACACACTAAATGAATTCGTAAGAGAATTCTTAATTGGCGCGGTGCTAACGAAAGTTCGGATTAAAAAATTCGGTGAATAAAGAAGTCGAATCACATTTCTAGGACTCGCGCCGCCAACCCAGTAGTGAAAGTTCAGGTGAAAACTAAAGGTAGATGATAAAAAGTCACAAACTAAGTACTACAGTTAAATATTTTTATTTTTTTATTTTAAAAAACAAAAATCCACAAACCAATAATAGTGAAAATCTGATGAGAAAGAAAGGTGGACGATAAAAAATCACACCATCATCAAGAATTAAGTGCTATAACCAGAAAATTTCTATAAAGTAATAAATATCGATAAACACAAAGCAATACAGTGAGATAAAAAACATCTTGTGGAAAAAATAACCGAACCAGACCGAACTAAAAACTGAAGCAGTGAAACAAAAAATTGGTGAAGAACAAAAAAATAAACAAAACAAAAAATCAACAAATCATCTACCAAGAAGGAAGGGCTTAGGGCAATCCTTCACCAAAACACCTTTCAATCGAAGAAAAAAAACTAAAAAAGAAGGAAGGAAGAGCTGAGGGCCATCCCTCGCTACCAACAAACAAACACCAGGAGAATCATTAACAACTACGAGGAGAACGTGCAGTGAGCAAAAATAAAATATATTAATTTTAATAAAATTATTTTTAAGAAATAAATACCCCTGGCGAATAAAAAAAAATTAGTTGAAGGAAAGAAAAAATTAGCGTAAGCAATCAATCGGCAATTAAGAGAAAAAAAGTTATAGTACAATTACGTTTAAGAAGTAAATTCACCCTGGAAGATTTAATAAAGTAATTTAACCAATTAAAAATGGCGAATACGAGTAATCCATCAGACAGTACTTCGGCAAATGCCCAAATACAACAACAGGTCCTTCTGACCTCAGAACTCATAAAACAAATAGTAACCACCGAAGTAGACTCCTTAAACCAGGAGATATTATCATTGAAATTTCAATTACAAGCAAATGAAAACAAGGTAGAAGAATACAAAATTCAGGAAGTATATAGAACCATAGTATGTGACGAATCATATGAGATAATCAAATCGGTACCGGAATTTAAGGGACAAAAAGAACAGTACGTTAGTTGGAGAGAGGACGCGGAAAACGCGATGGGACAATATGTTATCAAAAATAAAAGATACTTCGCAGCGCTATCAATCCTCAGAAATAAAATAAACAGGAAAAGCGAACGACGCAAGAATCAATAGGGTCATCAATGGTGCCAGAATAATAAGTGGAAACCCAATAATAATCGTCAATTTCCAACTCCAGAACCAATGGAGATTGACGAGTCTATCAAAACTCAAAACCGACCGCCCGTCAAACCGTAACCAAAACAATAATTTCAGACGTGACTACAACAACAGAAATTACATACAATACCCAAATCATTACAATCAAGGAAATTGTTCCAACCGGTATAACCCATCGGTTGTAAACACCGAGAACCAAAAAAATTATCAACAAAACGGACCGTTAAAGAGAATGCCTACCGGTTTAATTAATCAACCGGAACCAAAGGCAATGAGGATAAATAATATCGAAGAAGAACATTTTTTAGACCAAAGCCAGGAGCAGGACATACCTTACTTAACAAGGGTAGATCAAAAGTCTAACAAAGCACTAAAAATACTAATTGATACTGGAGCCACAGCATGTTATATAAAAAAGGGAATCTACCCGAATAAATATGAATTACCAATACACAAAAGGGTGTCGACCATTAATAGTCACACCATTATTAAATATTACCATAACATAGTTATATTTAACGTTAGACAGAGATTCTATGAAGTAGAGGGCTTAGAATCTGATTTATTAATAGGATGTAACCTCTTGAAAAGAATAGGTATTAATATCGATATACAATCCCCCTTGATTGTAAAATACAACGGAAAAGAGGAAAAATTACGTTTCGATGACGATAATGCATCGAATATAGCATTATTAACAAAAGAGAACAATATTTTTCCTTTGAGAGAAATTATCCTAAAAAAATATTACGAGAAACAGGAAGCACTTACAACAGAATCAATTATTGTAGAGGATAGTATAGATAGCTCAGGATCAAGTTATCCTGAGCACGCCGGCGTAGACATATCCGCCACCAAAAACAGTGTATCCAACTTGGGAGTCGAAAATCCCGAGAACGCCTGCGATGTCCCTTCCGCTAATCAAAAGTACACTAGTTTCGGATTACAAAATCCGGAACACGCCGTCGATGATAATTCCGACACTTATCATATTAATAATATTAACAATGCCTCCTCCAATCAAACTGAAAAATTGGAGCGACAAATTATTGAAACAATACAAAACGAGCATACAGCAATCGATACCCTCATTCCATTCAGAACAGACGTAAGAGGGGAAATCAACACGGTCCATGATAGACCGATATACAGTAAGCAATATCCTTATGCGCTATCAGTATCCAATTTCGGGTTCAACGAAGACGGTAGCCCTAAACACAGACTAGTATTTGGATTTCAAAAATCAAATGAAAATACCATACCAGATCGGTATCCTATGCAGGATCCATCGGTCATTCTGGCAAACGTAGGCAAAGCAAAATAATTTTCTACATTGGGCTTAGAATCAGGATTCCATCAAATACTCATGAAGGATTCCGATATCGAAAAGACCGCTCCCCACTAATGCTCCCCGAATTTTCCAAAGAGCCATGGATGATATTTTAAGAAATCAAATTGGTAAAATCTGTCACGTCTATATGGACGATATAATTGTTTTCTCAGAATCATTGACCCAGCACCATAAAGATTTATTGACAATTATAAAAATCCTACAAGAAGCCAATATGAAAATATCGTTGGAGAAATCCAAGTTCTTCAAATTGGAAACACCTTTTCTTGGCTATATTGTGTCACGCAATGTGATAAAAACAGATCCAAAAAAGATAGAAACCATCCAAAACTATCCCCCTCCAACAAATGTCTGTGAGCTACGAAGCTTCCAGGCCTAACAGGCTCCTATAGAAAGATTGTGAAAAATTACGCCCAAATTGCCAAACCTCTAACAAGGTACATAGGTGGAGAAAATGGAAAGGTCACGAAATGAATGTCTCCCAAGATTTCCATCCAACTAAACACCGCAGCCAAACAGGCTTTCAATTAACTAAAAGAAAATCTGATAGCCCAAGTAGAACTGGCACAACCAGACTACAAATAAAATTTTGTTTTGACTACAGATGCCTCAGACGTAGCCCATAGGTGCAGTTTTATCGCAGGACAATAAACCAATCACGTTTATATCCAAAACCCTAAATAAAACAGAGCAGTTATACGCGACAAACAAAAAAGAATTATTAGCGATCGTATGGGCCTTAAAAAATCTAAGGAATTATTTATATGGGGTAACTGGTATTAAAATACAGACTGACCATCAGTCATTATCGTTCTCAATATCAGACAAAAATCCGAATATAGAAATGAAACGATGGTATTCGTTCATACAAGGATTTACACCTAAAATAGTGTATAAACCAGGCACAACAAATGTTGTAGCCGATGCATTATTCAGGCTAAAGCTAAACAACCTCACTGAAAGTGACGAAGAAAACGTAGATGACTCAGATATTAATACCCAGCATTCAGCCGAAAGCAGTTTCGAGAATATAATTCAGGAAACCGGAAAGCCATTGAACCAATTTCAACAACAATTGTTGTTTACCACAGGTAGGCTCACGGTACACGAACGCCTAACAGTCTTCGACAAAGTTAGACACATAATCGAATATGATACACCAGAAAATCTTGTATCAATACTGAGAGAGTATTTACCTCCCACTATTACAGTAGGAATACACTGTACTATAGAAGACCTATATCAAATTCAAGAATTTCTAAAAAATAACTTCAATAACAAATTTCTTTATACAAGAATATTTTTGCAAGATATTGAAAAAAACGAAGACAAAGCTTTAATAATAGAGGAAACGCATTGTAGAGCTCATAGGGGACTTGACGAAAACTACAAACAAATAACCAGACTGTATTACTGGCCAAATTTATATATAAAGTTAAAGGAATATATTAAAAATTGCCAAACGAAAATAAATATAATAGACATCCGATCCAGATCCCAATAGGGGAAGTTTCAGTCCCAACAAAAGAAGGAGAAAACCTACGCTCAAAAATTAACTTTTTTGACATGTATCGATGCGTATTCAAAATTCCTAGTAGTAAGGGAAATTCAAAACAAATTAAATATCGATAACAAAGTAATGGAATTGCTACAGCAGTTCCCAATGGCCAAAATAATTATGCTAGACAATGAACCTAGCTTCACTTCAGCGCAATTCACATCCTTTGCACAAAGATGTGGATTAACCCTAATGTTCACTGATCCAAGGCACAGCCCGACTAACGGTCAAGTAGAACGAGCACACTCTACACTAACAGAATTAGCTCGCTGTATAAAAGAAGAATTCAGAGATACTGGATACTGTAAATTGGGCCGCCCAGGCATACAACAAAACAATTCACTCCACGACTAAACAAAAACCATTTGAAATACTCTATAACCGAATCCAACATGCGGACGTACCACAAACACTACAGGACACCCAGGAAAAAATGTTAAACTTTCATAATAAAAATCGTAAAGAAAAGGATTATCACATCGGACAAGTAGTTTACGAAGAGAAAATTGGGGAAAGAAATAAACTCAAACCCAGATACAAAAAACAAGTAGTTAAGGAGGTTAAACCTAATAAAATAATAATCCATAATAGAAACCGAGTAATACATAAAGATAATCTGAAAGTGTAATATATACCTTTTTTTGAATTTACAGAAAATGCATTCCTTAATACACTTAGTATCAAACTTTATACTGGCCAGTTCCGAAATTATCGATTACTCAAGGACAAAAAGGATGTCCTTACTTACAAGTCCTATAATGATTTATTCCACGTAACGAATTTAAGTTTTTATAAGGAAATAATAAATATTGAATCACAAAACATTAAGAAAGATACCAATAAAAGATCACAATGGGAAATTAAGTACGACTTAGAAGTAATTGAATTAATTTTGTCACAGTTAATATCAACTAGACCAAAAAGGGGAATTAACTAGTACGGCACCGTATGGAAGTGGTTAGCTGGAACTCCGAAATATGATGATTTCGTCAAAATTCAAATTAAAATCAGTGACTTAATAGAAAATAATAGTAAACAATTTATTATCAACTCCAAATTGTTCAAAGAAATAGAATCTCTTCCTGACGAATTTAAACATGTATTTATCAATCAAGATTTACCATTAAGAAAACATCGCCAAAGACTTTTAACATTTGATTTGCAAAATTTTATCGATACTATTACATCGGCGAAAATTTATGTCTTTAATACTTAAATTTTAAACAATGAAGACATAAAAATAATACTAAATCACGAACAAACACTGGTAATCATTGCACCCCTGATGGATATCTCAGTGTTCAAAATCGCACTACACAAAGAACTCTTAATAATTTATATAAAATACCCTATAATTGATAACAGGTGCGATATATATTATGCTAAAGCCATTTCCCAAAGCGATGGAAAACTAATAATAAGCAATCAAGTCACAAAATGCGATAATACATATTATGAAATTCTACACTTAAGCCCGAACTCTTTAACAACTATCATTAGTAAAGAAAAACCCTGTTTCACACAATTATTAAATTGGTTTTTTACTTGTAAAAAAAATTAGAGAAAAAAATAAAGAAAATAGTCATCATTCAAGACGGTGCCATTTTTATAAATGGCAACAATATTTTTAACAACTTCTTTTTACATTTAGTGGTACAACCATCATTAACAACATTTCATCAGTTCCAATTTGACTTTCGGACAGACAAGACGTGTGTACGGAAAGTTTCTTGCTTGCTTCTTATCTAAAACCAATCGCTTGCTTCTTATCGCAAACCATTCTTCAAAACAAAACAAAGCAAAGCTTAAAGCATAACATAACAAAAATAAAACTAATCACCGTTACGATGGGGACCGTTGATCCCCCTGATAAGACAAAATCAATGTCTGAACCCAAGTTTTTGATTATGAAACGAACTGATGACAGTTCAATGGCAAACATCTCTCCGTTTTTAATAAAGAAAACGATTGATTTCACTTGCAACGGCGAAGTTTTGATGGCCAAAAAAACACGAGACGGAAATTTGTTGATCAAAACTAAAAATTTGCTACAAGCCTTAAAATTGAAGAAACTCCAACTTTTGGGATCATTCCCAGTGGAGGTTCGTGAACATTCTACCCTCAATGCTTCAAAAGGAGTCATATATTCCAATGATCTACGCTGCCTACCCGAAAACGTAATTAAAGATGAACTGGCAACCCAAAACGTCATTGAAGTCAAAAAAATTTTAAAGAAGGTTAACAACGAATTGGAAGAAACTGGATTGATCATATTAACGTTTGGCTCACACATAACACCTGAAAATATCAAAATTGGATATGAAGTGGTCAAAGTACGCACTTTTATACCTGCCCCACTCCGCTGCAATAATTGCTTCCGATTTGGACACATCACCACGCTTTGTCGCAACAAAAAGTCATGTTTAAATTGTGCCAAGGAATACCACATGGACCCTAACACCAAAGAACTTTGCAACTTCAATAAATGTTGTGTAAACTGCAAGGATCTGAACCTACCCGACACCAACCACTCATCAGTCTTTAGAAGATGCCCCATCTTCGTGAAACATCAGGAAATACAAGCCATTAAGACGCTCGAAAAGGTGGACATTAAAAAGGCTATCTCCATCTATAACTCGAGACACCCACACGATGGATCATTGTACTCCAGCGTGGCCAAAACAAACTCCACTGACTATAACAACCATCCCCAAAATAACGCGGCGCCCAATCACTCAACAACCACACGTAAGATAATTTCCTACGAGGAGTTAGCAGGAAACAACGAGGAATCCAAAACTTCAAATATAATCCTATCACATTCCACTAACAAACTTCCCACCAGCCCAAGTCCATCAGTTAAAATCCTTCCAAAAAATATTTCTAATCGACTTAAGTCACAACTTAAAACAAAAGATAAGAAACAACAAAAAACAAACAATGTAATAGATCTTAAAATTAGTCATAAAAAAAAAATTCCTGATTTGTCATCTTCAGATGAACAAATGGATCTCTCAAATTTAGAGACGAAATTAATTAACCAATGCTGCAACCGATCCGAGATGTCCTCCCCTGCGGCCTACCAATCGCTTTACAACATGTGGAGGGATTGGTGGGGCGGGGGAAGGACATTTCAGTTGCAGCAATTTTCACTGTAGTTTGTGTCTGATTGCGCACTGTTGCTGCCAGACACCAACAAATCATATTTTAGTTTTATCTCTGTACTTTTCACAATACTCCTAGCCTATGAAAATGTCTTTGAAAGTTATACAGTAGAATATCAATGGTTTCAACAACAACTACAGTGAACTCCAAACCTTAATAGCAAAGCACAAACCACATATATTAACTCTCCAAGAAACTCACATCTTAGCACATAATCTACACCCCATCCCAATCAACTATGCCATGATAACTCTGAACTCTTCTCCATCTTATGGTGGGGTAGCGATCCTCATTCACAAATCAATCGAATATCGAGAAATAACCCTTAGATCCGACTTTGATGCTATCTGCGTGGAAATCTGTTCTAAGACAAAACTCCAAATTATTTCAACTTACATACAACCAAAAGCTAATTTTACTCTCAACAACCTATACTCAGTGCTTAATATCGCTAACAATATCCCGACCTTAATAACTGGAGATTTTAATTGTTGGCATAAAAGATGGGGCTCCCCTGTAAATAACAGGAAAGTAATTACACTGGAAAAATGGATTGCCCAGTCTAACCTAATTATCCTCAACGACGGTAGCCCAACACATTTAAGCACTCATAACACATTGACTCATATAGACCTTAGCATATGTACTCCCGAACTTGCAATAGAAACAAACTGGACAATCGAAACGGACTTCTTTGGTAGCGACCACTTGCCCATTCTGAACAATATATTTAATAGAGCTCAAATCCAAAAACCAACACACAGGCCATTTTTCAAAACAAATTCAGCGAATTGGGACTTATATACGCTTCTTTGCATTAGTCACAACTCTTCCTTACCCATAAGCTCGAATATAAATCAGGAAGCAGCCAATCTTAGTAAAATTATTTTAAGAAGTGCACATAAAAGCATCCCAAAGTCCACGCCAAAAACTTCGCACACTGTACCTTGGTGGAATAAGGAACTAGAGAAACTCCGAAAAAGTAAAAACAAGGCTTGGCAATTACTTAAAAGAAATATTACTACCGAAAATATTATTGACTATAGGAGAAAAAATGCACTATTAGACGTACGCACAAAGAGGCCAAAAAAGAATCTACATCCAAATTCACAGAAGAAATCAATCCTCTTACCCCAATACCAAAAATTTGGAACAATATACGCCGTCTCTGCGGCTTAAATACTTTGAAAGGCTTACACTGCATTAAAAGTATAAACTCTACTGACAACATCACTCAGCCTCAGGACATTGCGGAGCTATTCTGCCAAAACTGGTCTTTACAATCAAACAACTCAAACTTTACCAACTCGTTTACGACAAACAAAAGTAGAATTTTGGCAGATGATCTGTCATATGCTCCAGGAAAGGCTGCTTTGCCAATAGAGAACGAAATAAACTTTATCGAATTTTCTTCGGCCCTTAATTCCTTAAAAGGAAACACTCCAGGCCTAGATCGAATAAATTATTCCATGATTAAGGCACTTCCCAGAGAAATTAAAAACAGAGTTATAAACTTATATAACGCAATACTGGGTGATGTAATACCACAACAATACAAGCTCAGCCTCATTATACCCATATTGAAACCAAATAATGAAAAAACAATGATCTCATCATATCGACCTATTTCGCTGAACTCATGCTTAGCAAAACTTCTTGACAAAATTGTAGCTAAAAGACTATGGTGGTTTATTACTTCTAACAAACTTCTACACAATAGTCAAGTTGGTTTTAGGAAAGGAAAATCTGTTATGGATTGTCTACTTTTTATAGACCATATTATAACCAAATCCTTAGCCACAAAAAACCACATATCAATTGTATCACTTGACTTCTCCAAGGCGTTTGAAAAAATTGGCATTCACGCCGTAATAGATCAACTTATTAAATGGGGGGTTGGCCCACACATTCTTATTTACGTCAAGAATTTTATGACAAACAGAAAAATAATTGTTAAAGTGGGTAAATCATACTCAAAATCACTTCCATTGGATAATGGCATCCCCCAAGGGTCACCACTCTCTGTGGTTCTGTTTGTTATTGCTTACCAAAAACTTACAGAAATCATTGCTTTATACAAAAAAATATACATAAGTGCATACGCCGACGACTTTAATCTTCTAATTAAGTTAGACAAAACTAAAAATACTACGATAAACCTAGATTCCTTATTTTGCAATATTTCGGATTGGTGCAACTACTCTGGCGGCAGCCTATCTCCCGCCAAATGCAAGCATATGCACATTTGTAACAAACAAAATTGTATTTGCAATGTATCTACCAGCCAAGTCCACATTCCCAATGTTTCTTCATTGAAACTGTTGGGTGTTACATTCAATAGGAAACACAAGTGGAACCCACATATTGATGATCTCACAACATGTCTTTCAAAACGCCTCGATATCATCAAGTGTCTTGCAAGCACAAAGTTTGGCTGCAGTACACTTACATTAGTATCAATTGTTAAGTCCATTATTATTTCAAAATTGGATTATGCTTTGCCATTGTATGGATCGGCTGCACCAAGCAGTCTGAAAAAAATTAAGTCGATTTTAAATACAGCAGTTAGGATAGCCTTGGGAGCATTTCGAACTACACCAACGTCTAACATTCTATTTGAAGCAAACATCACACCCCTTGATATCAGAACAGAGTTTCTAACTACAAATCTCTTCCAACTCGTACTTAGCAGTTCAGACTCACCACTTCATAACATAATTAAGAACTATAAGCAACCAAAACCAGAGAAAAAACATTCTGTTTTAGACAAAGTTCTTAAACTTAATAAATCCTTTAACATTGTTTTAAGACCTCCAAAAAAACTCAAACACAAAGACCCACCTTGGGCCCTTAACTCGAGTACCATCAACACGACACTAAGTAAACTCAATAAAAACACAACACCTCCAGAAGTCTACCGAAAACAATTCCTTCAACTTAAGTCAGAGCAAAGTAATAAAACATCATTCGTATATACAGATGGATCTCAAATGAACGAATCTACAGGCTATGCGATAACTTCAGAAACTGAAGTTTTTAAAATGGGGTTACTTCCAACATACTCTACCGTATTTTCTTCAGAATTAATAGCGATACACGAAGCAATTTTACTACTTAAAACCAGACGAGGTAAATTTATGATTTGTTCCGACTCTCTCTCATCCCTTAATGCAATTAAAAATGTAAACAACAATACATATTACGTAGTCGAAATAAGAAACTTATTAATAAGATTTTTTCCAAAATTTACCCTTCTGTGGGTTCCCAGCCACATTAATATAACAGGAAATGAGCTTCACCGATACATCCACTTGGTACAAATCAATCAATTTACATAAAATAAATATAAAGAACTATCTGAACTATAAGGATAAATTAATGATACCTCGCAAAGATGAGATTAAGTTGATTCGCATCCGACTGGGACACACGAATTTAACACATGCACACTATATGAATAAAAATGCCTCTGCCTTATGTCCTTTTTGTACCACGAACAACTCGATTACCCTCGAACATTTGCTTACTTTTTGTCCCACCTTTAATCAAATCAGATTAAAATATTTTTCTCAATCTTCATTAAAATCTTTAGTAACAAACCCAACATCTGACAACATAAGAACCATTATAAAATATTTAAAAGAATGTAACATATATCATATAATATAAAATAAATTAAGATTCATAAGGTTAATCATAGTTGTAGAATTTTATATTAACAATATAAATAATATTCATACCATCCTGTAAATATGTAAAAAAAAAAAACAGACAAATGTACATTAGCCGAAGGCCTCAGTAGCCATGGCTCCAAAAACTGTTCACTTAAACTTTCAAGCTTAAGTCAATTCTTCAAAATAAAATAACAACATTTCATATACAAAAATAGAAAACAAAAGTCTTGATTATATAGCTGCAAACCATTTCACAAATTATAAAATTTCAGATTACATTTTGTCAAATAATTCAGAACTTCTTTAGATAATATTAAAACATTAAATCCTTACATTAAAATTAATAATACTAAGATATCACAGATATGAAATCCTGACATTAAAATTAATAATACTAAGATATCACTTGCCTTTATCTTATTCATTTTAATCATTATATATTTAATTTTTTAATTATTATTAAATATATTCACTTTATATTTGTAACCAAAAAACATCGGCCAGATATAGAAAAATCTTTTAATCAAGAAGAATTTTTAACAGAATTAAGTGATCACCTAAATGAAACTCGAAATGAATCGGGACGCTCCATTTTAGAAGGGGGAGAGTTATCCAACCCATGATTCAGGGACCCTTACCCAATCTATAAACAATTTTTCAAAATCCAATCTCAACGATTAGTTATCCTCCCCATGATTCAGAAGCCCTTACCCATTTTATAAACAGTTTTTCAAAATTCAATCTCAACAATTGATTTGCCTTGGATCCCAAACTCTCACTTCGCCGGCTTGTAAATAAACCAAACTTATCGTAAACACAGCTCCCTCTTGACCGAGCTTAACGTAAACACAGCTTCCTCTTGGAGACCAAACATATTGCATATTGGGGACCAAACTTATTGCGTATCAATCAAACTGCAATGGTCACCATAATTGAATTTCACAATGCAGAAGAACAATTTCAGCATCAAGCTTTATTTTCAAAGTTCAAAAAATTTCAAAAAAGCTACTGGCCGAGGTTTCGAGGAGAAGATTTAAAAGTTAAGCAGTCAGTCGATTTCCGAGATAAAATCTGATCGGTGATTCGATCTTAAAATACTTATATAAAAAATCACTCTGTAAACTGTAAATATTAAATAAAAAATAAATTTGTTTAATGTTAATGTTAAATTCAAAAGTTCAAACCTTTATCGAAAATCAGCAGTACCACCACAACGTAATATAGGCGCGACAAATTGTACAATTTGTACTACTTAGGACAATAACTTATCGCACTTTATCGCAATTGTGCTTTAATAAATCAGAAAATCAATTTTTTTTAATTTAAAAATGAGTTTATATTATTAAAATTTCGAGAAACAGTAGCAAACGAGGAACACTATGTATTTGTCAGCTTTAAGCAAACGAATTTAGAGGAACTAAAAGAAGAAAGAATACATTTAGCGCGCTTTTTTACCCACCCAAAATTGCGCGGTTTTTACAAATAACAAATAAGAATATAACAAAAACAAATACTGAAAATAGATCATTTACAGATGTATGCATATTTTTTTACTTGTTTACTCGTAACTTGTACTAATAAATATACTAAATAGTTAAAAAACATCATATGCAACCTGTGCATTGCAAAATTGAATTCTTGAGGCAGGACCAGCGCACCTAAGATTCACTAAGATCAAATAAATTTCCAACGTCGTAAGCTGAATACTCTAACGACTTATTTTCTAGTATAAAGTAATTTATTAAAATAATTCGGTATTATTACGTACATTTATTCACCTATTACCATTTGTATGATGTAATTAAATAATTATCATGTTAAGGCAATGCAAAATTAGAGTTTTTACTTTTTACTTACGAGTACTTTGTACTCCATTGCCAGAGTACAAATAATATAGATTGAAAGTCCCATAAACTTCTGAAGTGAAGGGCATATTTTGTCAAATTTACAATAGACGAGCATACGTGTGCACACATACAGTGTTCGGCTGTCGCTGTATGCGTACAAGAGAGCTGCTGGCTCTAGAGCGCTCTCTCTCTGGCTCTTGAACAAAAATTCGAGAGAGCCTGGAGCCAGATCTAGAGCCAGCCCGAAAAAATCGTGTGCAAAAAAATCGTATGGCGTTACGCATCTTATTATTCTAGTGTCTTTGTTAAAAGGGTGTACTACATTCGTTGAAAAGTATGTAACAGGAAGGAGGAAGCGTTTCCAACCATAAAAAGTATATATGTATATATATGTATAAATTAATATAAGTGTGGGGTGCCGCAGAGGGGATCCCTCGCCGCAGTCACTGGGTCACTGGTAAGTCAAGGTAAGTGTGAAGAGCCGTAGAGGGGATCCCTCGCCGCTGTCACTGGTATGTTGCCGGTTGGCTGATTATCTTCAGGTGCTCCTCGTACGGGAGTAGGAGGTAGTAAGTTCACTTGAAGAGTTATGCTGATTATGTTGGGAAGATGACTGTCTTCCTTTTGGCTTCTGGCCTAGGGACTCAGATAGCTATGGTAATTTATAATGATAACGACAGTTGCCGGAGTAAGTTTTATGAGCAATTGCTCTTTATTCTTTGAATGTCCAAAACGAACTGCTTATAAGCTGACAAAGGAAAAACTTCATAGCGGCCTCTGCCAATGCGCAGAGCTTCTGCCGGCTATGCATGAGCTTCCGGCCAAATGCTTGGTCAGCAATTTGACCGGTGCTGGTGTGCGGACGATCAGTCCGGTTAACTTAGTTAACTATTCCCTCCTCAAGATTAAGGCCGCCCTCGGCTGACCCTATTTGGGCGAGAACTTCCTTCAGTTGGGCTGTAGATTTCTTGGCCCTAGTGGTTCGCTGCCAGGTTAAACCGATGCAGATAAGAGCGCAGAAAATTGCTCCTGCAACTAGCGCTATCTGACTTAGTCGGTATCCGTCGACGTCTTTCTCGAAGTTCCTGATTTGCTCCAAGTTCTTTTCACTTAAACGGTGAAGGTATGGGAGGCTCAGGATCTCGTGTTTCATCGAGATATTAAGGACTGGGGAATTAGCCACTCCCGGCGCCCTATTCTGGACCATGTCATGATTAAAGAAGACGGTCTCATTGACCATGGCACTCTCAATGAATGTTATGAGGTGCGTGCCTCTAATGTGGATGGCCGTTCCATTGTCCACACGCACGAGTGCTGGTCTGTCATTGATGACGATTATTCCTTCGTCGACGTAGGTGATCGGATGTAGATCACTCTGCTGTGTGTCGCAATGTGCTACGACCCCAGCGTGGAGCTCCTGGGCACACGAGCTCACTGAAGATAACTGGCAAAATGTTGCCCCTGGTGTTATGGAGCAATTCTTTACTGTGCGTATTTCTCTGTTGCACTCTGCTACCATATTATCTTTCAGCCTTAACACCGTATCGTGGTGTTCCACTGGAAGGATAGTGACTTTGTTGCACGCCATAATAATCTTGGGGAATTTAATAATAAAGTGTAAGATGTTAAGGGATTGTAGGACTTTTACAGACGCAACGGACAAAATCTCCCTTATGGGGGTGTTGGTGGGCTCCTCGCCCCAAACACTCTCCAGATCTGCGTGGTCCAAGAAGTTTGGACTCACTACGTTAATTTTAGCGAGGGTTATAGTGAGCATTAAGTTCTGCAATTCCATTACAATGATTCTGTTGCGAGTAGAAAGCGTTTCATACAGGTGACCTGTATCAACCTGAGCGCTTTTGGAAATTTTTAAAAGTTTATTTATGGTATCAGTGAGTTCGTTAATTCGAATTTGTGTTTTGGTGTTTATTTCGATTTGGCTATTGTGTGCATCAACAAGCCGCGCTTCAGTGAACTTGACTTTCTCGAAGTCTTCCGCGTCAGGTGTCCCTGCGACAACCTTTAACGCAGTTCCCAAGAAGTCTAGGCTCCTTGCCACTCTGTGATGGATGATCAAAGAATCAAGCATGTCACGGAGGTGAGCGATATCAACGCTCAGGAGCTTCTTCATATGGGACTGGGGGAACATACCGAGCATGCTGTCGGTTTCGTCAATTACCCGCCTATACTCGGAGAGGTTAGCCGAGTGTCTGACATAGGCGAATTCCTCCCAGACTAAGACTTTACCGTCAATGACGGGAATGTAATTCGCTCGGGAATAGTCAGTAATGTGGGCCGATGTCGTGGCCAGGAAACAAAGAAGAAGCGTTGGGAGCGACCTGTAACGTGTGTGATAAATTACTACTTGTTCGGAATGGAGTTGCCCACCACCAATAATAGCGAAAATATATAAAAGATATGCCAAGTGGCTACAAATAAAAAACTTATGCCAAGCGGCTATAAAAACAATGAAAAACTTATGCCGAGTGGCTACAAATTGGAAGAATAAAAGTGTGCCTCCGAGGGAGCCGCGGCTAGGCTCTGCTTGGGTCACTTGAGGTTGTGTTTATGGACCACCCTCCCTTTAATAAGGACTGTGGTCCCCAAGTCTGCCTCGATGGTCTTCTCCTCACATAAAGGAGTAAGTTTGTTGCCTAATCGTCTGTTTGACTTTACTAGGACTTTGTCGCCGACCTGGAACACTCTGTTCTGCCGAGAAGCGTTCTCTCGTTTTCTTGTCAAAATCTGGGCGTTTTTGATTTTTTCTTGGACATCGGTATGTGGATCGTCCGGATCTGCCCGCATGACTTCGGCCGGTTTTTTATTGATGACAGAGTGGATGGACTTGTTATATCTGGCTGTGGCCAGCAAGATCAATTCCACTGTGTCACTTATGCCTTTGTCGATTTTTAGGCATCTGGCGAGCTCAATTAACGTGCTGTGGAATCGTTCCACCTGTCCGTTTGAGACGCTATGTAGGGGCGGTGCATTCGAAATGCTGACGCCAAAATGGTTTTCCAGCATAGCCACTATTGTCTGCGATTTCAATGATGGTTCATTGTCGCAGTAGATGGTTTTGGCTTTGGGGAAAACATTCATAAGTTGTAAAAGGGGTGCTTTCAAATCCTCTATGGTTCTAGACAGAATCGGCTGTACCATGGCGAATTTAGAAAACTTGTCAACGCAGGTGAGAAAGTATTTTTTATCCGTTGAGAAAATATCGATGTGCAATATTTCTCCTACATGGGTCGGGACTGGTGTCTCACCGAGCTCCTGCTTCTTCGGATGTCTGTCATACTTCGCCTTTGCGCAAGTTTTGCAATTGGCTGCTATTTCGCTCGCCAATTTGGTCATTTTCGGGAAGTAGTACTCGGAGAGTACTTGTTTCACGTTTTCTTGGGCCGACCTGTGAGCTCTGTTGTGCTCGACGGTGAGGATTTCTTTTCTCTCCTGCATCGCGAAAATGTCGGTGACCCTATTCTTACAATGCCAGAACTCCGTGGCTGGAAATTGTCGAACCACGTCGTCCTGGATTAGCGCCAGCGTGTGAAGATCACAGTGGAAGGCGTTTACACCATTAGGGATAATGATGTTGGCGAGTTCCTCCAGCAAAGCTTGTTTGCACGAGAAATTGATCGAGTGCCGCCTCTTATTCCCAAATAATATAAAAGTGCGTTTCCAATGGGAGCGCGCCTCTTCCAAAATTATCTGGTTCTGGAAGCAATTCACGGGTTTGTCCGTGGACTCGATCGTGTGCGTAAGCGAAAGTTCGCTGTGAATCGTGGCCGCGCACGACTCCGGTTCTTGCTCTTCAACAACGTTGAGTTGTTGTCTCGAGAGGGCATCTGCAACGAGGTTGTTTTTCCCAGGCTTGTAAAAAATTCGTGCGCCGGACTCATCGATGCGTGCTTTCCATTTCTTAATTTTGGCGTTCGGATTGGACTCCGATACCGCGAATGTCAGAGGTTGGTGATCGGTAAAGATGTTTATCTCTTTAACCGCATACAGGTAGTGCCGCAACTTAGCCAGTGCCCAGACTATGGCTAACAGCTCCCTTTCGTTGGTAGCATAGTTAACCTCTCTGTCAGACAATGTCCTTGAGATCATTGTAATGGGACGTCCCTCTTGGGACAGCACTGCGCCAATGCCGTAGGCCGAAGCGTCTGTCGTTTTTTGTAATCAGGATATCTCAGGATGACGTCCTCAGACGCCAGGATATTGCGTAGCTTTTCGAAGGCACGTTGTTGCGCTTCGGAAAATTCTACCTGGATACTCCTGGACCTGTGTCGGCTAACACTACCGTTCTCGCCCTTCAGTATGTCTGAAATGGGCCTAGCTATTGATGCGAAGTCTTTGATAAAGCAACGATAATAGCTGGCTAAGCCCAAGAATGACCTTACCTCAAATACGTTTTTGGGTTCCGGAAATTCCTTTATGGCCTTAACCGTTTCTGGGACAGTCGCCGCCCCATTGTTGGTGACGATGAACCCCAGGAAGCTCACGCTTTTCTTAAAAAAACGTGACTTTTCTGCCGATATTCTCATGTTAGCATCGTACAGGCTCTTCAGAACCCAATCTACATGCTTGACATGGGCGTTTTCATCTTCCGAAAAGATGATGACGTCATCGACGTAAACGTAGCAGAACTTTCCGATCTGCTCTCGCAGAATATCGTCAATTGTTCTTTGGAAGATGCTTGCAGCATTCCTGAGTCCGAATGGCAGCCTTCGGAACTCATACTTCCCTCCGTTTACTGAGAACGATGTCTTTTCACGGTCGCGTTCTGCGAGCGTGATTTGGTGGTAGCCAGACTTCAGATCGAGGGTCGTGAAGTATTTGGCCTTGCCGAGATTCCCCAATATCATAGAGATATTTGGCATGGGGTATCTGTCTGGTACCGTCCTTTCGTTAAGTTTTCGAAAGTCCAGTACCAAGCGCATTTTTTTATTGCCCGCATCGTCAGTGCCCTTTTTGTCTACGACCCATATTGGGTTATTGTAGGGGGACTTTGACTTTTGGATTATGCCATTTTTAAGCAGTTCCTGAATTTCGCCGTTGACGAAGTCAGCTGCTCCCATGGGATACGGGTATAACTTGGCATAAATGGGCTCCTCATCAACCGTCCGGATGGTGGCTACCACCGACGTATTATAAGGAAGAGCCTCATTAGGATCAGCAAAAGCTTTTTTCCTATTCCCGAGCATTTTTAAAAAAGCACCCTTAATTAAGGGCGGTGCGTCCGAGCAATCTACTTTGGTGAAATTGACATCGGGGCAAGTATGAAAGTCAATTTGCTCTGCTCCGGAGCCCCATTTGAGCTGGCCGGAAGCTAGGCAAAGCGACGCGCCGGCCTGTTTTAACAGGTCTAGGCCAACGATCGCGTCAAAGGAGGTCAAGTCTGGTAATAAAAAAAAGGTAGCTTTAAGATTAAAAATGGACACAAAACATTTCTTAGTTATTGTAGTCACACCATGAATCGAATGGATTGTAAATGGGGACTCCACCGGGCGGACGCCTTTCAACCCCTTAAATGGTCGGATAAAATTTTTTGCCGCGCCCGTATCAACCAGTAGTTTCATGTCGATCCCCGCTACTCTTCGTCTGATGACGGGTAGCAGGGACTTTCCCCTAAAAAATTAATGGTATCCGAGTCATACTCTAGGATGGAATCGTCGTCGACTTTAGCTGCTGCACTGGAGGCTGCGGTGTCATAAACCTTGTCCAAATCATCAGAGGCCTGGGCAACATGGTTGACCCTTTGCCTTTTTGGTGGGACCGAACGGCCAGACGCGGCCGGCTTCGATTTCGGGTAAGCCGGGGCGTGAGATGGCTGCATCCTGGACAACGACGGGTCAACGTCCATGGGTTCTGGCGTGTTCCCTCGGGCCATTCGGTCGCTACGTGGAGCGGAGTGCACCTGTGCTCTATGCTGCTTAGTAAAGTGCGGGTTCTTCCCAGCACTTCCCTGCGAGCCGGCTTGTGGGGGGGCCTGTTGGCGCTCCTGCACTTTGGGATATTGCTTGCGGTCCCTATCCTCTTGGCTTCGTGCAAATGAAGTTGCAAAAGTGTACCGCTCATGATTGGACTCTACTTCTTGCGCCAGGGCGAACGCTGACGGCATGTCCTTAGGCTTTGCCGCGAATAGCACGTCCGTGAGGTTGCGCCTGAGCCCCGAGACAAAAACTCTCAAAGCATCATCTCGGAACTTCTCACACAGCACCGTTGCTGCCGACGCTTCATAAGACATAGTCGCCTTATTGGTGAGTAAGGTGAGTTTTTTCTCGACCTCATCATAATACTGGAGGAGCGTCAGGCTTCCCTGTCTGAGGGTGCCTAGCTCCTGCTCGATAACGTGTATCGGGCGTTTGTCACTGTACGTGAAATCGAGGCGACTTATGATCGCATCGAAATTCAGTATAGTCCCAAAGGACGACAGAACTGTATCAGCAGGGCCTTTAACTTTGCTCCTGATGATGACCACAGCTTGATAGTGCCGCGAACTATCCTCATATTTTCTGAACATATGGTAAGCGGCATTTGCCGCTTGCCGCCAGGAGACGTATGTCTCCTGTGTCCCCATAAAGTCTGGAAGACATTTAACGGCATCCAATGTTTCCCCACAAGGGACCAGTCCGGTGATTTCTACTGGTTTGTAAACCTTAATTGGGGGAGCTTCTGCCTGGGCAGGGGCAATCTGTATGGCCGCGACCTGGCCGGCCAGATCTTGAATTGTTTTACGCAAGTCAGCCTCCCTGCGTTGACTCTCTAAGGCTTGCTCTTGTAATGCCCTTATGAGAGCTTTAATTTGTTCCGTTTCGAGAGACATTTTATATGCAGTAAATGCGTTAGTTGGGGTGTTTTTACGTACAGAGTTTTCTGTCGAATCGTCGCTTTCGGACTCTGAGTCGCTAGCGCACTTTTTAGAATTCCTATACTGTCGGAATGACTCGCTCATGGGTAGCTATGTATGTGAATACTCAGGCCGTTGTGCCCGTGGGGCCAAACAGTACGGCAAGGGGGTCGCGGGGGCTGAGTCGCCGCTTTGAAGGCATTGGACGAAGACTCAATGAGCAGAGCCACTGCCTAGCTAAGTAACGATAAGGTGAAGGGCCTGCGGGGAGCGGGTCTCCAATAAGGCAAACAAATATACAAAGACAAAAATTGCCACAGCAAAGACAAAGAGATAAATAAAAGGCACAAAATTGTCACAGCAATGCATGCGCCAGTATCGGGTAGCGAAGTGGAGTGGGTCAAAAACAACAAAGCTTGGGAGGGCTGCGGAGCCAATGTAGTGAGCTTGAGTTTAAATGAAACGACAGTGTCCCGCTGATGTACAAAAATGGAACGAAATGCGCACAAAGTGGAGTGGGCAACAACAACAAAGCTTGAAAGGGCTGTGAAGCCAATGTAGCGAATTAAATTTCGAATGAAACGACAGTGTCCCGCGGATGTGCGAAGGCGGAACGAAATGCACACAATATGAATTGCAAAGTCAACCACAAATTAAAATTCGATATTTAAACTTCATAACAGTAACATAATTTTAATTCGCAACACATATAAACGTTTATTGTAGTGGAAATGCCGATTTTCTTAATTTATTTATGTAACTCGCACAAATATTTTAAATATTTTAAAACTCTAGACGCAGTTTGGAGTAGTGTTTAAGTTGAGAATCCCACTTACATGATTCAGGGTAGTGGTGTGGGTTCCTGGAGTTGGGTGCCAATTAATATAAGTGTGGGGTGCCGCAGAGGGGATCCCTCGCCGCAGTCACTGGGTCACTGGTAAGTCAAGGTAAGTGTGAAGAGCCGTAGAGGGGATCCCTCGCCGCTGTCACTGGTATGTTGCCGGTTGGCTGATTATCTTCAGGTGCTCCTCGTACGGGAGTAGGAGGTAGTAAGTTCACTTGAAGAGTTATGCTGATTATGTTGGGAAGATGACTGTCTTCCTTTTGGCTTCTGGCCTAGGGACTCAGATAGCTATGGTAATTTATAATGATAACGACAGTTGCCGGAGTAAGTTTTATGAGCAATTGCTCTTTATTCTTTGAATGTCCAAAACGAACTGCTTATAAGCTGACAAAGGAAAAACTTCATAGCGGCCTCTGCCAATGCGCAGAGCTTCTGCCGGCTATGCATGAGCTTCCGGCCAAATGCTTGGTCAGCAATTTGACCGGTGCTGGTGTGCGGACGATCAGTCCGGTTAACTTAGTTAACTTATATTCTTTATCAGGATCAATAGCCGAGTCGAAACATATCCCTCTGTTCGTCAGTATGAACGTCGAGATCTCAGGAAATATAAGAGCTAGAAAATTGAGATTACGCATGCAGATTCCAGGGACGGACGGAGCTCAAGTTTGTTAATTTTTTTGCCATGCCCACCGGAACGCCAATAAAGCGCCAAAAACTGCAACGCCCACACTTTTGAAAAATGGTGTGCAATTAGTAATTTTTTATTAGTTTTGTAAATTTCTGACAATTGGCCAAAAACCTTTTTGCCACGCCCTCTCTTTTGCCCACTCTACCGCCCACAAGCCGCCCAAAACTGCCACGTCCACACTTGTAAAAAACTTAAATTTTTTTAATTTCATTATTTTTTCCCCAATATCTACCGATATTCCAGAAAATATTGAAATTTCTCGTTCACACTTCCACTAGCTGATTAACGGGTATCTGATAGTCGGAGAAGGCGACTTGAGCATTCTCTAAAAACTTATTAAATTTAGCGCATTCCGTTTTATTTACCATTATTGCCAAACGATTTTTAAAATCGTGATATGACTCCGATCAGATCCCATTCCGTTAAGCTAAGACTATGCAATTTCACTAACTAAAGAAAGTTTTCAGTTTAATTATTTAACTCATCACCTTTCGTTGAACTCATAGAAGTCATCCGCGTTTTAAGAGGCTGCCACGGCTGTGAAAGCTATTATAAAGTAATAATACCGCTAGGAACTGTTGAAAATATGAAGCACTAACTAAATTAAAGTAGATAACAGAAACATAGGCATAACTTAAATGCAAATGTTATCAGTCCCAGAACACCATTTGTGAAATAGTAGAAAGGCGTCAACAGAAAGTAACAGTGACTGTTCGTTAAAGATCCATCCAGTCACTCTGGGAAGCCATTGCATCTTTATTAAGAACGATCTTTGAAGAGTGAGAGTATAAGAGAGTATAAATCTACCGTCATTTGTGATAACGACGCCATCATTGAACAGGCATACGAACATTTAGAATAAGCGACGTGCCATGCTAAGCCTGCCGGTTCATGTATTGTAGGCATTGCTACATTACTTTAAAAATTCAATCGAACTGCGGCGTATTTCAATAGCAGCACTAATACGTATTAAAATGTATGCAGGCTCAAGAGCAATACTTGCACATTTCAGTATGTTTCCACCAGGTGTAACCCAGCTCTATACATACATAGTTCCGCAAAAGCCCAAGATCTTTAATGCTGGAAGACTTGTCGAATATCCCACAACCTTTCGTCACGTTACTCGGTCGTTTTCGCTTGAAAAGGGGGTTTCAATATCAACTTTCAATTATTAAACGATTTGTATGCCCGAGCGCTTCAACGATCTGGCCATAATTATATCTTTGCGCTAGCGGCACTGCAAGCCAAAAATAATCCATATACAAATGTTTGTTTACAAAAACAATTTCCTATCTAACCATTTCCTATCTAAACAAGATATTTTTCTTGTTTTAATTTTGATAATAGATTTAAATTGATGTTGTCACCCTGAAATATTGAAAACTTCAATAGTAGCAGATGGTAGTTTTTCCAGTTCTACGCACAATTCAAGGCAAAGGAATACACCATCCTTTGAAACAATTATTATTTTTCCCTATTTTTAATTGGTATTTACTTTTCAGATGCGAAACCATATCGCCCTACTAAAATGTTTAAGCACAAAAACACTGTATACATCGGGCATAATGGCAAACGCGGAATAGGTGTTCACACTGCGTTTTTGACTATTGTCAGCTGTACTGACAACTGATTTGGTGGCTATTCTCCCTCCAATGAGAGAGAATGTAAATATAAACTATGTATTATTAAAAATAAGAGTTGTCTACTCAAAAGTACAAAAACCTGCGTTTCGCCATAATTTCGACAATGTAATAAAAAAAGCGAAACGAAACTTTTATATTTTAGACAAAATAAACCTTGAATATATTTTTTTTTAATGTTACCAAACGCAGAAACAAGGTCAAATGACGTCTAGGAAATACCTTTTTAAATTTCATTACATTACTTACATTATATACATTTACATGAATAAATTTAATTTATTGTACACTACCTATATTTATAAATATGTATGCCAACACGTACTGGCTAGCCAACAAGGGAAAAATCTAGTTCCTTCGAGAAAATTAGCTATGGCAAGGGCAGAAGAAATATATCGCCAATGTTGACCGTTTATTATTTATTGGAAGAATAACTGAAAAAAATGCAAGCTCCTTCTAAATCCTGGTTTTCTGTTGGTTAGACGCTCTATATATAATATAATATCTCTTATAATTTAATTTAATTCAATAATTTCTGGTTGCCGTTTAATGTTGGCCTCATTCAGAAAGCCAGAAGAACGAAAGCTTTAGAGCCAGAAAATATCTCGTATGCTCGACAGCCGACCAATGTATGTGTGCACACGTAGGCTCATGCATTGCAAAATACGTGTATGCCCTTCACTTTAAAAATTGTTAAAACTTATTAGTAAGTTATCATTTAAGAAACTTTCATTTGTTTTCTCTTAATATGATAATTGTTCGAATATAGCATACTTAATTATATGCATATGTACGTTTAAAATAATAATAAATATCACACATTACTTTATATAAAATAATTGTAAATAACTGTTTATATATTTACTGTTTTTAAATGTGTTTTTTTAAATCTTATATATATTATATTTATAATATATTTTTTATAAAATATATTTATGGTATACTAATAATAATATAATATTATTTTAATTTATTATATCATTATTATTATTAGTATTATTATTATTATTATTATTATTATTATTATTATTATTATTATTATTATTATTATTATTATTATTATTATTATTATTATTATTATTATTATTATTATTATTATTATTATTATTATTATTATTATTATTATTATTATTATTATTATTATTATTATTAATACATTATATCATTAATTGGATATCTTCGCTTGTTTATATATTCTAAACTTACATTACATACATTAAAACAAAAATGTTAGTGCCATTAGTAGTACCTTTACATTTTTCACCAACAAGAATATTTTAATTGTGTACGCAATTATGTAAATTTGCGAGCAAATTTTAATTTTGCACATTAATTATTTTTGCTGCTTTTTGAAACAGGTTTGACTGCTATATTATTTCTATAAAATAAATATATAAAAAGCTACTATTATGTTGGCGCACCAAAATTTTCACTTTTAAATATAATTTTCAACAAAATTTAACCAAGTCACATAAATTCTAGTGAATTTATTTTTGTATCTACATATGTCCCCAACAATCCCCTGACGGTGTTGGTTCAGTTTTGAGTTTATGTTCAGCATTTTCTTTATGTGGTTAGCTGATCTTAACTGGAACAACATCTTTAAAAAATGGAAAAAAATAAACGTTTGCATAATGAATAAAAAATTGTCTGAAAAGGAATGGGTGACAGAGAAAATCTTGTAAAAAATACCGATATCTTAACGGCTTATTTGCTTGAATAACATGCCGCCTAATATTAACCAATTTTTTACCAAAGATGTGGAGTAACTTGTAAAATATTTTGTCATTTTGTTTGCCGTACATTCAGATTAGGCATACAAGATAATCGGATATATTTGCCATGCGACACCTTCCTCTGAAATCCTCCTTTTTCTTATTAATTTCGATACAGGAAATTCTTATTACTGCCCGTTCAGACAAGTTGCAAAATAATTCGATAATCTAATGAAAATATGTCGATTTGTGAAATATGAGAACAACTATATTCACAGAATATGGACATATCAACGCAGACCCCGCAGAGAAACGCTTGGAGTACAAAGCGTAAGAACAAACTTCTTGTTTGGAATATGCTGTCAACTTTTATGTATGTTTTTTAATACGATGTATTATTTGAATTTTTATCAGGCTTACGCGAAGTAACGTGGAAGTCTAATGGGTCGGAAGGTAAGATGGTGCTCTATTGTAAAACTGGCTTTACCTTCTTGTCGAATAGGCCGAGAAAGGCAAGAAGGAGTCTTAGTGTAAACGTGACCTCAGCGGCATTTTAGTGATCCACGTTTTAGTATATCTAACCGATATCGATTTACCAAAATGCAACACTATGTAATTGACATCGTTAACCGGAAGTAGAGACGTTTCCTTTCCTTTTAACTGCTGGAACAATAACGATCAATTTTTAAGTGTTCGGGATTAATATTTTTGAAACTGGAATAATGTGAGTCCTATTAAAATTAGCTACTGTTCTTACTGTTCATAAATATTTTCATGCAGATGCCGCGGGAAATTAAAGAAGTTAAAGATTTTCTGAATAAGGCACGCCGCTCAGATGCGCGTGCTGTGAAAATCAAAAAGAATCCCACCAACACCAAATTTAAAATCCGTTGTTCGAGGTTCCTTTACACTCTTGTTGTACAGGATAAAGAAAAAGCTGACAAAATTAAACAATCCTTACCGCCAGGACTACAAGTAAAGGAGGTGAAATAAACTACTAAATAACGCAATGCATCATTTCTACTGCAAAGGAATACATTTCGGTTCGCGATATATTTGTGGCTGAATAATAAAATGAATTGATAGCACCTGACTTGTATTTAGTCTTGATTAAAAATGAACTAAAATTAACGGACTGGAAAGTCGATTGTTTATTAAAATCTGGATGTAAAAATAGATTTGGGTCAGCAGTTGGCAGCTTTCCATAGAGCACATGAGGAACGGCTCTGCTGATGTGCAGTGTACATACTCTTGCAGATGATATATTGATTGCGGTCAGAAGTTTGCAACATAGTAAAGGAGACATCCTCTATTTTTATGACCAGTACCAATAATGACGTGTTCTACGCATACAAGTATAGTTTCAAAGCAATTTATCAGTCGGAACGGGAAGGATCACTATCATGGGGCTGCCATAGCAGTTTCATAAACAGAAAGAAATGTTCGTTTCATTGTTTTTTTTTTTATCATACAGCGTTTAGTATTCATATACGGGGCTTAATTTGTTTTAATTTTTTCGGAAGATTAAATCATTAATTGACAACAAGAGAACGCTGTGGTCGAGTTCCATGGCAAATGGGAGAACAAAATCAAAACCTTTTTCGAAGGAGTCGGCGTGACAATTTAAGATGTGAGAGAGTAGGCGTTGCCAAAATGTTTTTAGGATACGGATAGAAATTACAGTTTTTTGCGGGTAATGGCGTTTAAGTGGAACTTTCTGTCTCAGCTCTTCAAGAGATCCTGGTCAAGAATATATACCGTAAGGGTTCGAAACCGCTTCCTTCTGCATATCCCTGTAAAATCTGGGTTCTTGCACTCACTTGTATGGGTGCCGGCACCGACCGCTTAATAAAAAATAAAAATCAAATACTAAAAAACAAAAAAAATTCAGCGTGTCTCTGTGGTGTTGGGATTTCTTTGTAAACTGATGGACTCTAGGGTTGTGGTAATCTTTTTGCTTTCTGAAACCTTTACGCGTCTCGTCGATTAATTAAGAGGCATTTCAGCAGGCTCTGAAATTTAAAATTGACCAATTGCAGCTGCAGCTAAATATCGTTTTGTACATTTCTATCAACTTCTACCTACAGTGGCTTACAGCTTATTTCAACCACCGTCTATCTGAAACTTCAACGGTCTGTAAAAGCTGAACTAAACATTTTATCAAAAAAATTTAAGCGCAACATATTTCTTGTATGTTTCAAGATATCATTTAGTAACTTATTTTATTTTTAATTCTTTTATTAGTATTTTTTTAAGAATTAATGAAATTGTACCGTCTATCAGATACCAGTTACTCAGCTAGTGGAAGCGCAAAGGTGAAATTTCAACATTTTATGGAATGTCGTAGAAACTGGGAAATATAATAAGGAAAAAGATTTAAAATTTTCCCAAAAATGGGGGCGTGACAGTTTCGGCCTTGTGGGCGTGGGAAAAAGTTTTCGGCAAATCGATGGAAATTTACAAGACAAAATAATTAAAAAGTTGCAAAACATTGTTCAAAAGGGTATGCGTGGCAGTTTAAGGCGGTTTGTGGGCGTGACAAATTGATGGAAAGTTACTAGACTAATAAACAAAATAAAAAATATAAAAAATTTTTTCTCAAATAAGCTGTCCGATTGGAAGTTCTAGGTGATTTGATTGATAACTGGCTTAAATTCGTCCTTTATTCCTGCAACATAATGGCGTCATAAATATTTTTTATACCACAATCAAATCATTTGTTAACACTTATGTTCCGATGTACTATCCGTCTATCTCCAACAAACCTTCTTGGCTTAATAAAGAGTTGACACACCTAAGAATGTAAAGTCCAGACTCTATTCAAAATTTAAAAATACCGGTTACCGATCTTTTCTATAAAGTGGTCGGTTAAATTTTACTGAGTTTAAAACTGACGGCAGAGTGCGCGCGAGAAACGAAGCGAGATGCTATGAGCAAAGCGAGAAGCTATGAGCAAAGCTATAAGCTATGAGCAAAGCGATAAGCTATGAGCAAAGCTAGAAGCTATGAGCAAAGCGAGAAGCTATGAGCAAAGCGAGAAGCTATGAGCAAAGCGATAAGCTATGAGCAAAGCGAGAAGCTATGAGCAAAGCGAGAAGCTATGAGCAAAGCGAGAAGCTATGAGCAAAGCGAGAAGCTATGAGCAAAGCGAGAAGCTATGAGCAAAGCGAGAAGCTATGAGCAAAGCGATAAGCTATGAGCAAAGCGAGAAGCTATGAGCAAAGCGATAAGCTATGAGCAAAGCGATAAGCTATGAGCAAAGCGAGAAGCTATGAGCAAAGCGATAAGCTATAACAAAGCGAGAAGCTATGAGCAAAGCAAGAAGCTATGAGCAAAGCGAGAGGCTATGAGCAAAGCGAAAAGCAATGAGCAAAGCGAGAAGAATTACATTAAATAAAGTAAGTAGTCGTTTGACGAAGAATTGGCCAAATTTTGTTAAACACCCTATACTGCCTGGCCAAAAATTAATAACATTGAGGTAAGTTTTTAATATATTTCAATTATATTTATTATATGTATAAGTTAACACGAGCAAGTCAGAGGGGTGCGACGACCCGCCGAAATGCCATCCAAGACCGGATGGACCAACAATAACATCGGCGACGCTGAGCCAGCCCAGTACCGCATTTCGCTTTAGCGAAAGCGATGTGCAAGGGTCAGCGTAATGCGAGGCGGGCATGTGCGCGCTGGGTGACCGTCGAAGGCACGGAACTCCAGACGGCACGAGGCGCTGACTAAGCGCTCTGCTGGGTCCGCTGCCTCCAACCGAAGACTTGGCGGCCTTAATAAATTTGATTTGCATTTAGTTCGTAAGATACCAGAATTCAGAGCAGTTGGCTCTAATAAAAAGAACCATTCAATACAAACGTATTTGGTTTAATTGACGCCCAACGCGCTTAAGTGTTGTAAAACCGTAAAATCCGTAGTAAAAAGATCTAGAAATCAAGGTCTCGTAATCGGGTTTTCTTTGAAAACACTTCGGACTCGCGCGCTGCACAATAATAGTGAACAGCAACAAACAAACAAAATTATCTAATACAAAAAACAAAACAACGCTGCACAAGCAACAGTGAAAACCGCTGCATATCAACAGTAATCAGCTAAATCAACGACAGCCAGAGGATAAACGGATCAACCAGCTACCGTCTTCGATGCATTTTTATTATACCAGTATACCAATATAACATGTAAGTGAGATCTTTATTTTCAATTTACCTCTTTTAACGTCAACCAGACATGTGTGTCAATTTTTGAAAAAAATACACATAATAAGTAACAAAATAAAACAAAAAAAGAGTGATTGCAATTAAAAGTTCAGGTATAGCGATTTTCATTTACAAATTTTTTAAAAAAACAAATGATGAAGAAGGAAAATTAAGCTCTTTCTCATACAAATTATAAAAAAAATTAAATTAAAAAGTATCATTGTCCGATGTATAGAAACAGTAACGAAAACAACGACAGTGACGAAGACTTAATACAGAGCTATAAAGACATAAGAAATAATAGCCATCAAGGGGGTTACATTGGCGGTACTGAGACCGACGAAGATATAGAATTAAGTAACTTAATTGACGGCTTTACAGACAAAGTAAAAATGGTTAACGACCAGGAATTTCAAAATCAACATCAGGACCTTCAACAAGAGGCAACAGCAACACAAGAACAGGCGAAAACCTCAGGTACCATTAGTAATAAAGATGTAATTAGACTCATGGAAGCGGCCGTAAATGGCGCACTAGAGCATCAACAAAAAATATTTTCAGAAAAGCTTAAAGAGGTTGAGAATAGGCAGAGAGTAAATGAGGGTGGACCCCTAGTGGTATACGAGCAAATACCACATAACTCAGCTATCTCTTGTAATGAACCGCTAGACTTAGTAAAGTCCATACCAAGTTTTGACGGAAAACAAGACGAGTATGTGGCATGGCGAACCGCAGCAGTTAACGCCTACGAAATCTACAAACCATATTTGGGTAGCTCTAGAACCTACCAGGCCGTAGGAATCATACGTAACAAGGTAATAGGCCCCGCGGGAGTAATGCTTACGTCACATAATACAGTACTAAATTTTGATGCTATAATAGCTAGAATGGACTGCGCTTATGCAGAACAAACTCCAATCGAGGTAACGCAACAACAAATGGTTACTATGCGTCAGGGAGAACTTCCCCTAATGACTTTTTATAATGAGATTGAGAGAAAGCTAACTCTTATTATTAGTAAGACTTTGTTGTCTTATGACACAAATACTGCCGCTATCTTAAATAATAGATCACGGCAGGACGCTTTGACCGCTTTTGTGACCGGGTTAAAAAAATCAGTCCGACATGTAGTTCTCTCAGCTGCGCCCAAAGATTTGCCATCAGCATTGGCTGTGGCTCAACGGGCAGAGTCTTGCAACGAACGAGCCTGGTTCGTTGCAAGCTTTAATAAAAATTTAGAGGACAAATCTTACAATTCAGAAAACCGTCGCCAGGGTAACCGTTTTCATAACACCCCACAAGGTAATAACCACAACAACTCCCAGGGTGTTTTCCAGAGAAACCAAAACAATAATGCACCGGGCACTAGTAACCAAACTAGAGGCTCTCAATTTTCTAAAAACCAAGGACATAAAGGCCAAACGCAACAGAACAGTGAATCAAATAATCCTCGTAAAAACTATTCTCAAAATCTAGGTCCTGAACCAATGGACGTTGATCCCACATCACGTTCTAAATTTAGGGGCGAGCAGACAGCTCGCAGTCGTCAATGGTTGAACCATACGACCCAAGAGCAGTCAAATGACCAGGAGTATAGGGTAAAGTCATCCTACGAAGCAGCGGAAATCGAGGCAGATAACACGTCCGATTCCGAATCATGTAATTTTTTAGGGGAACGTCCCTGCTCCCGTACATAATTCGTACGATAGCGGGGCGGGAAATCAGGTTACTGTTAGATACAGGAGCCTCCAAAAATTACATAAAACCTTTATCTGAATTAAAACACTTCAAACCGGTGGAAACACCATTTGAAGTTACATCAATCCATGGGCACACAAAAATAAAACAAAAGTGTCTGATCCATCTATTCAATGTTAAGTCATACTTTTTCTTGTTAAACAACCTGAACGGATATGACGGAATTGTTGGACTAGATGTACTAAAAAGGGTCAATGCAAAAATTGATCTAACAAAAAACATCATTGAGCATGATCATGGTACAGAGCAGATTTTTTACTCAAAATGCAGAAATGTAAACTTTATTAACATCAATGACGTGGACGTGCCAAACGCCGTCAACGAAGATTTTAAAAAGATGATCAAAAACAGATCAAAAGCCTTTGCGGACCCAAACGAGTCCCTCCCCTTTAATATAAATACGGTCGCCACGATCCGCACTGACGGGGAACCTGTATATTCAAAACTTTACCCATATCCGATGGGTGTAGCCGATTTCGTCAATTCGGAAGTTAAACAACTTCTAGCAGACGGAATAATAAGACCATCCCGGTCGCCTTACAATAACCCAATTTGGGTTGTTGATAAGAAGGGTTTTGACGAAGAAGGTCATAGGAAGAAACGTCTCGTTATTGACTTCAGAAAACTGAATCAGAAAACAATTGATGACAAGTATCCTATACCATCCATATCGACCATACTGTCGAACATTGGAAAAGCTCAGTACTTCACGACTCTTGATCTGAAGTCGGGCTTCCATCAAATTGAGCTCGCGGAGCGCGATCGAGAAAAGACAGCTTTTTCGGTCAACAACGGGAAGTATGAATTCTGCAGACTTCCCTTTGGTTTAAAAAATGCCCCTAGTATTTTCCAACGGGCCATAGATGATGTTCTGAGAGATCACATCGGTAAAACTTGCTATGTCTACGTCGATGACGTAATCATTTTCTCCCAAACAATGGAGAGTCATGTCAACGATATAAACACGGTCCTAAAAACTTTGTGCGATGCAGGCATGAGAGTGTCTGTAGAAAAATCTATGTTCTTTAAGGAGAACGTAGAATATTTGGGATTCATAGTGTCCCGAGGGGGAATTAAAACTTCGCCTGAAAAGGTTAAGGCTATAAAAGAATTTCAACCTCCATCAACACTGTTCAGTCTCAGGTCATTTCTGGGACTGGCCAGTTATTATAGATGTTTCATAAAGGGGTTTGCTAGCATCGCAAGACCTCTGACGAATATTCTAAAAGGTGACAATGGAAAAATTGGTGCAAACCACTCAAAGAAAGTCAAACTAGAGCTGACCAACGAGCAGCGAAAATCATTTGAAAAACTTAGAAACATCCTGGAGTCTGAGGATGTCATGTTGGCATACCCAGATTTCACTCAGCCATTTGACTTGACCACTGACGCCTCTGGAAGCGGCCTAGGGGCTGTTCTTTCACAGAAAGGTCGTCCAATCACCATGATCTCTCGTACGTTACGCGGAACCGAGATTTCAATGGCAACAAATGAACGAGAACTACTAGCAATAGTATGGGCACTCCAAAATCTCAGAAGCTATTTATATGGCGTAAAGAAGTTAAACATCTTCACCGACCATCAACCACTGACCGGTTCAATGTCGGATAAAAATCCGAATCCCAGGCTCAAAAGGTGGAAAGCGTTTGTTGATGAACATAACGCACAAGTGTTCTACAAGCCGGGTAAAGAAAACCACGTAGCCGACGCCTTGTCGCGGCAAAACGTAAATGCTTTAGATAACGATACACACTCCGACATCGCTACTATCCACAGCGAGGAGTCGTTGACCTACACTATAGAGTCAACGGAAAAACCTGTAAACTGTTTCAGGAACCAAATAGTGATCGAACAGGCAGATTTCCCGTCTATAAAATCAATCATCCTTTTTAAATCAAAAACGCGTCACATTGTGCGATTTACAGACCGCACAACACTGCTTCGCTCACTAGAAGATTTAGTAAAAATAGATGTCGTCAATGCAATCCACTGCGAGCTACCTATACTCGCCTTCATTCAGCACGATTTAATCGTCGCTTTTCCCTCGACGACATTTAGACATTGTAAGAGCTTGGTCACCGATATAACAAACAGTACCGAGCAAAGGGAAATTATGACCACGGAACACAATAGAGCCCATAGAGCAGGACAGGAAAACGTAAAACAGGTCCTTCGTGACTACTTTTTTCCCAAAATGGGCCAGCTAGCGACAGAAATCACCGCAAATTGCAGAACATGTTCCAAAGCAAAATACAATCGTCACCCAGTGCAACAAGCCATAGCGGAAACACCAATTCCCGGTTATACTGGGGAAATTATCCACATAGATATATTTTCAACTGATCAAAAGCATTTTCTAACTTGTATCGACAAATTTTCAAAATTCGCTATAGTCCAACCAATCGATTCAAGAGCAATCGTAGATATCAAAACTCCGATACTACAACTAATAAATCTGTTCCCTAAAATAAAAACAGTTTACTGCGACAATGAAAGGTCTATCAACTCACAAACCATACGAACCATCCTAGAAAATAGGTATGGTATACAGGTCTCAAATGCGCCCCCCTTGCACAGCACGTCTAATGGCCAAGTTGAGAGATTTCATAGCACCCTAGCGGAAATCGCACGGTGCATCAAGATAGATCAAAACATAACTGAGACGACCGACCTCATTCTATTTGCAACAATAGAATATAACAGAACTGTCCACTCGGTTACAAATAAAAAGCCTCATGAAATAGTTCACGCTATTCCACCAGATTTTGCGGGCACAATAAGAGACAAGATCAAAGAGGCTCAAGAGAAAACACTTAGGTACTCAAATGAACACAAAGACAATAAGCAGTACCAAGTAGGCGAAAAAGTCTGGTTAAAAACCAACAGACGCCTGGGTACCAAATTAACGCCACTCTGCTCAGAAGAGGTCATTGAGGCTGATCTGGGCACGACAGTGCTTATTAAAGGGAGGGTGGTCCATAAGGACAACCTTCGTTAAGAGGGTGCCCAATTTAATTTAAAATTTTTTTATATTATCACTTTTTTATACTTTAGTGACGTTTGTTACTCTCTATATTTTATATTTTTCGCACTTAGGTTAGGAAACTTGCTACTCCCGTTAGTCCTACTGACAACCCCCTCTTGGACCATAAAACTAAACGAATACTCACACGCTAACCACATACCAATAATGGACGGAGATATTACTTTATGGGACGAGTACGGTTACATGGGACATACAACGAACGTTACATCGTACGAGACTTACGCAGACGAGACGAAACACGCGATGGACTTCTTCGTGAAGGAGCACATGAGACGGGTACTTGAAACGGACTTGGAACGAATAGAGACTCTTCTGGACACACTAAAGGTACGTCACCGACATGCCCGTAGTCTTAATTTCATAGGGACTGCTTTGAAAGCAATAGCGGGGACACCTGACTCTGACGACTGGGACCAGGTGAGGCTTAGACAGGGACAGCTAACGGACTCGGTAAATGGACAGATAGAAATAAACGACAAAATACAATTGCAATTAAACACACTGACCTCATCCATGAACTCTATTTTAAAATCGGACAACTTAGACACAGAACATTTGTACGAGACAATTTTGGCAAAAAACCGTGTTGTAATCCAAGAACTTGAAAATTTAATACTTGCAATCACCCTTTCCAAATTAAACGTAATAAGTCCAATAATCCTGAATGACGTTGACGTAAAGGAGATTGAAAGTAAACATCCCACAAACGTTAGCGTGTCAGATATTTTAGAGGTAGCTAGCATAAAAACTTTTCAAAATCGAGACCTATTGTACTTTTTAATAAAATTTCCGAAGCCTTTGTTAACTTGTAGAAAAATAAGAATATTCCCAGTACAGCATGAAAATAGAATCTTAGATTTCGAGGACGGTAGCACGGTCGCGGATTGCGGTACGGAAACCTTCGCGGTCAAGGACTGCAATGTATCAGCGGGCACCACCTTCTGCAGGAGATCGAAAGCGCCAACCTGCGCACAACAACTCATCTCTGGCATGGTCGCCCATTGCAACACCCAGCCTGGACACTTGGACCCAGTCACCATGATCGACGAGGGAATGCTCATCACCAACGATGTAACGATAAATATCACCGACGAAAAGGGAATAAGCCGGATGATATCAGGAACTCACCTGGTATCATATACCGAAAAAATTAAAATAAACGGCACCCTTTACGTCAACAATATCGGAACATCAAAGAAGAAAGCCGCAGTTTCAGCCATGGCTCAAGTAAACGTTCTGAGGCACCTAGAGCGCCTTAGTCTGTCATCAATTCACGGAATGAGCGTTAAAAACCTGCAGCACATCAACCACCTCCAATCCCGACTGCCATCAGGCAACACCTGGATCTTTTGCTCTGTCTCCTCCACAGCCTCAATAACCCTGGTCATCATCTTTCTTATCTACCGTCTGAAAGCCAAACGTCAACAACCATCTAAGACCATTGAATCCGGGGACGACTTCATCTTAAGACAAGGAGGAGTTAACACGAGCAAGTCAGAGGGGTGCGACGACCCGCCGAAATGCCATCCAAGACCGGATGGACCAACAATAACATCGGCGACGCTGAGCCAGCCCAGTACCGCATTTCGCTTTAGCGAAAGCGATGTGCAAGGGTCAGCGTAATGCGAGGCGGGCATGTGCGCGCTGGGTGACCGTCGAAGGCACGGAACTCCAGACGGCACGAGGCGCTGACTAAGCGCTCTGCTGGGTCCGCTGCCTCCAACCGAAGACTTGGCGGCCTTAATAAATTTGATTTGCATTTAGTTCGTAAGATACCAGAATTCAGAGCAGTTGGCTCTAATAAAAAGAACCATTCAATACAAACGTATTTGGTTTAATTTATATATATAGATATATTGTAGTTTGTCACATGGTATTAAAAGTATTTAATAATATTATGATTTAGTAACATTGGTATCGGAAATACTGTGAAACGTAAAATTAAAAATGGTTTTCAGTATCTCCATTCTGCATAATATTTTTTTCTGTATTAAGCGGTCCAAGAATGCCTTGTCGTCGTCTTTTTCTTTTTTGTTATTAGTTTTATTTTCAGGCAACAATAATTTTTGTTGCTCTTTTCCTTTTTTTTTTTTTTCGGTTGATAAATTGGTTCATCTTCACATAGCTCTCGAATTTCTTTAGAAATGGTCTTATCTAGAGAACCTTCTGATGAAAATCCTGGAGAATATGCCTCCTGTCAAAACTTCCAACCAATTTACGGGGTTTCATTTGGTCTTTTAAAAATGGTCTATTAAAATGAGGCAAAAAAATTACGGGGTTACAGCCAATATGTAAGCCTCCTCGACAGATTTTGGAAAAGGAATTTTTTTTAATTCGTTGCGAAATTGGTCACGGATGTTCTTACATTTTTTTTAAACAGCCTTTTAAAATAAAAATTGTATTAATTATTTACACTGATGTCAAAAATTATCCGTAATTACAGATCTTTAGCTACTGGAGCATCTTTCTCATCATTGGCATATTCATTTAAAATTGGGAGGACTACTGTTTCAGTTGTAGTGAAGGAGACTGTAATAGCTCTTTGGGAGGAGCTACAACCACTACATATGCCTCAGCCCACGAAGGAAATAATTAGCCAGACGGCAGACCAATTTTGAAATCTGTGGAACTTTCCCAATTGTGATGAAGCCTTTGATGGAAAACGCATCCGTATTAAGTGTCCAGCGAATTCCGGGTCTATGTTCTGTAATTATAAAAAGTACTTTTCGATAGTACACAAAATTTTCATATTGACAACGAAACTTTCAACCATGTTAATTTAAAAACAGGAAAAAAATAAATAGAAACGCCTTTCGCGAATAAAAATATGTAAATACAAATAGTTTGCAGTTATTAATATATCGATTCTTACTGTCTGTTTCTAATATGTTTTCCATTTCCATTTTTTCCACCAAGATTCTATTCTGTTAGTTCTTGCTTCTTTGATCCCATAGCGTTCGTTCTGGTGTTTTCTAATAAAACGGTAATTAAAGCACAGAATACAACAAAACAATAGGACGCTCTGAGCGAGTTAAAGCGATAAAGCAGGTTGCAAACTGCTCTCTCGCTTTATCGCTTTAGCGCGCACTCTGTCGTCAGCGTAATGCTCAGTGTTGCAATAACTATTTTGACTGTTGTATGTTCCAGTTGGCACAGGATCTGAAACAGTTTTATAACTTTTAACTATCTCTAACTCTAAGCGCAGAAAGATTTTCTTACCTTTCCTCGTTATTTTTGGAAAATACTGTAACATCGGATCGGGTAATAGCCGATCTTATTTTCCCAGTCTTTTAAACCACATATTCTACGATCTTCAGCGAGTTAATCCTGTCTATTTGTCAGGTCCCGACGGAATCCCTGGCTGTGTGTTTCGGTTCTGTGCGGAAGCCCTTTGCAATCTTCTTTTGAAACTTAAGAAAGATAAGGTACTCCAGAATCTTCACAGTTTCCCCATACATGGAAGAAGTCATTTGTGATCCCTCTCCAAAGGAAAGGTAACAAAAAAAGGTGCAATCAATTACAGAGGAATCTTTAAATTGTCGACAGCCCTAAGCAGACCCTTTGCAGATCAATTATATATCCGTGTCAGCACGGTTTTATGAATCGCAGATCAACAACCACCAACCTTTTGGTGCTAATTTCCTTCCTAATACAGGGCTTCAAAAAAAATTGTCAAACAGATGTCATCTAGACTGACTTTATTAAAGCATTTGACTCTGTTAATCATTCACTTTTGGTTAGGAAACTTAATTTATTAGGTTTCCCTGTTGATCTTCTAAAATGGATTTTAAGTTATCTTCTAATGGCTTCTCATTAAAATTTACTTTCTTGTATTCTCCGAGTCACATCCAGCGTCCCAAAAGGGAGCCACCTTGGTCCGCTCCTTTTTTTATTTATTTATTAACGACCTTCCTTTGGTAATAAAACATTCGCGTTGTTAAATTATGCCTACAATATAAGGGCATTCCTTGCTATTCGGACTTACAATCCGATCTAGATAGCTTTCAAATATTTAATTAATTAATCAGTTTGTTTCATTATCATAAAATTTTTATATTTTGCTTAAAGCTAGCTTAAATGTAGTTTACAGATATTAGATTTTAAGGCATCTTTACAACTGAAAAATTTAAATTATATTTACGATTACAATATATTGATTTAATATTTTAAAGCAAGGAAAAAGTTGTACAAAAAACCTTGAGCGGATGAACTTAAAACTATATTATAACTAACTTATCTGCTCGCACTTGATTGTGCATAATAGAAGTTAATTTGAAATTTCTATTTGTTTTATCGTGCAATTTACAAGTTGAAAAATAAAAGGGAAGATTGAGTATCATTTTTAAAATCTTATTTTGAGTTGTTTGAAATTTTTTAATATGAGTATATACACAATTTCCCCAAATCTCAGAACCGTAAAGAATAGTGGGTAGGAAAACTTGTTTATAAATTAGTAATTTATTTTTAAAGGACAGCTTAGAGTTCCGATTTATAAGCTGATATAATATGCGAATGGTCTTAATAATTTTGTCAACTGTTTTATTAATATTAATATGTTCGTTGAAGATAATCTTTTTATCAAGATGTATACCAAGGTACTTAACAGAGCTTTCCCAAGGAATATTATTATTGTCAATTACAAGATCGTAATTTGGTAAGGATTTAATAGCACGCTTGTTTGTAAAAAAAATTGCTTTTGTTTTGTTGGCATTTAATTTAATTTTCCATTTAGTTAAGAAGTCAAATATTTAATTAAGAGAGTGTTGTAATATATTTTGAATGTCAGAAGAGCCAGTACAGAGTAAGCGGTGTCATCTGCAAACATGAAAATACGACAATTGATGAATGTCGGTATGTCATACATACGTGTATAAACATTGAAAAGCACTGAACCTTGGGGGACTCCAGCTCGAACCGATTTCATTTTGGAGTTATTGCCATTTAAGCAAACATAAAACTTTCTATTTGACAAAAACTTTTGAATCAGTTTTAGAATATACATGGGAGTGTTGCATATTTTTAATTTATGGATAAGACGGTGTCAAAGGCAGCCTCAACATCCAGTGTTAGCATGCCAACAGATTATTTTTTTTTTCAAAACTTTGGTTAAAACATTTTACCACCTCATTAAGTGGATGAATACAGCTTAAAGACTTCCTGAACCCGTATTGTGCTAAGGGTAAAATATTATTATCATCCAAATGATTAATAAGTTTATATCTGATTAAACGCTCTAGTATTTTTGAGAGACTTAATAGCAAGCTAATGGTATTTTTATTTTTGCAGTTTTCCATACAATAGGAAAATATCCAATCTTAATACAATTATTAAATATAAAAGTTAAAAAAGAAATTGGATTTTTAGGTAGATTTTTAATGTACAGGTTAGAATTTTATCAGTGTCAGGAGATTTTTTAGTTATAAGTGTCTCAATTATAGCTTGAACTTCGCAAGTTGATATGACAGTTACATTCGAGGAAACTGTCTGGCAACTGAGATTATATAAGGAAGAGTTAAATAAACCTTTTTTTTTTATTATTTGAAGAATTGACTTAAGCTTGAAAGTTTAAGTGAACAGTTTTTGGAGCCATGGCTACTGAGGCCTTCGGCTATAAATAAACCTATTGTTTCAGCATCTGAGAAATGGGAAGTTAAATTGTGTTTGTGCTCAAAATAATCTGCTAGTAAGTTGGATTTCTCCTGTTGAAAACCGTTTATTGTTGTGATTAAAGCATGGAATATAACTATGTTTGTTTTTAATTATTTTAGTTAATTTCCATAGTGGCTTGAAATCATTTGACAAGGCAAATAGTTTAATGTCCCCAGAGTGATTGTTAAATACGAAAAATTCTTGGCGAATCTTGGAGTTCCGGAAATTTAGTCTAGCTTTATATAGTGGTTGTCGGGTTCTTATCCATTGTCTTTCGACGACATTTCTTTGTGCAATGGTGCTTTTTAAACTACCTGGAAGTTTACGGCATGAAAGCTTAATTTGAGTTTTAGGGACAGACAGATCAGTGGCCACAGCTAAATCTTCTGTTATAAAATTGATCATATTATTTATCGTTAGGGCAAAGATCTTGAAAAGCTAATAATCTTAAATTTCGTTTAAAATACGTTTAAATTTTTTACAGTTGGCTTTAGCAAACTGAGGAATGGTTTCCAAATTTGTTAAGTTTACTTCGACATTAATTTTACATAGCACCGGAAGGTGGTCTGAAGACAAGTCAAAATTAACAATAGGTGCAGAGATCTATTCGGAGAATTAGTAAGAAAAAGATCCAAAGTGGATTGGTTTCCTTTGTAGCTTGCTGGAATGTAGGATCCATAGGATAGATTGCGGGGTAATGGCGCTTAAGTGGAACTTTCTGTCTCAGCTCTTCAAGAGATACTGGTCAAGAATATATACCGTAAGGGTTCGAAACCGCTTCCTTCTGCATATCCCTGTAAAATCTGGGTTCTTGCACTCACTTGTATGGGTGCCGGCACCGACCGCTTAATAAAAAATAAAAATCAAATACTAAAAAACAAAAAAAATTCAGCGTGTCTCTGTGGTGTTGGGATTTCTTTGTAAACTGATGGACTCTAGGGTTGTGGTAATCTTTTTGCTTTCTGAAACCTTTACGCGTCTCGTCGATTAATTAAGAGGCATTTCAGCAGGCTCTGAAATTTAAAATTGACCAATTGCAGCTGCAGCTAAATATCGTTTTGTACATTTCTATCAACTTCTACCTACAGTGGCTTACAGCTTATTTCAACCACCGTCTATCTGAAACTTCAACGGTCTGTAAAAGCTGAACTAAACATTTTATCAAAAAAATTTAAGCGCAACATATTTCTTGTATGTTTCAAGATATCATTTAGTAACTTATTTTATTTTTAATTCTTTTATTAGTATTTTTTTAAGAATTAATGAAATTGTACCGACTATCAGATACCAGTTACTCAGCTAGTGGAAGCGCAAAGGTGAAATTTCAACATTTTATGGAATGTCGTAGAAACTGGGAAATATAATAAGGAAAAAGATTTAAAATTTTCCCAAAAATGGGGGCGTGACAGTTTCGGCCTTGTGGGCGTGGGAAAAAGTTTTCGGCAAATCGATGGAAATTTACAAGACAAAATAATTAAAAAGTAGCAAAACATTGTTCAAAAGGGTATGCGTGGCAGTTTAAGGCGGTTTGTGGGCGTGACAAATTGATGGAAAGTTACTAGACTAATAAACAAAATAAAAAATATAAAAACATTTTTCTCAAATAAGCTGTCCGATTGGAAGTTCTAGGTGATTGGATTGATAACTGGCTTAAATTCGTCCTTTATTCCTGCAACATAATGACGGATGTCATAAATATTTTTTATACCACAATCAAATCATTTGTCAACACTTATGTTCCGATGTACTATCCGTCTATCTCCAACAAACCTTCTTGGCTTAATAAAGAGTTGACACACCTAAGAATGTAAAGTCCAGACTCTATTCAAAATTTAAAAATACCGGTTGCCGATCTTTTCTATAAAGTGGTCGGTTAAATTTTACTGAGCTTAAAGCTGACGGCAGAGTGCGCGCGAGAACCGAAGCGAGGAGCTATGAGCAAAGCAAGAAGCTATGAGCAAAGCTATAAGCTATGAGCAAAGCGATAAGCTATGAGCAAAGCTAGAAGCTATGAGCAAAGCGAGAAGCTATGAGCAAAGCGAGAAGCTATGAGCAAAGCGATAAGCTATGAGCAAAGCGAGAAGCTATGAGCAAAGCGAGAAGCTATGAGCAAAGCGAGAAGCTATGAGCAAAGCGAAAAGCTATGAGCAAAGCGAGAAGCAATGAGCAAAGCGAGAAGCTATGAGCAAAGCGAGAAGAATTACATTAAATAAAATAAGTAGTCGTTTGACGAAGAATTGGCCAAATTTTGTTAAACACCCTATACTGCCTGGCCAAAAATTAATAACATTGAGGTAAGTTTTTAATATATTTCAATTATATTTATTATATGTATATGTCGCATTACGAAGGTATTTTGACCACAGTATGTTTCTGTCACATTATTAACATAGTTTGACCACTGTGCTTGCAAGTCGCATCTGCGCAATGAGTTTGGTACATTTTGAAATCATTCTTAGAATTTGACTACGACGCATAATATGGCTGGCGCCAAAGTACCGCAACGAGTGAGGCGACAACGTTGTCGCGCTGTCGCCTAGTGTAGTCCAGCTAGCGTGTGTAAAGCATAGATCGATATGTAGGAAATGCGGGCAGTCGCATGCAGACGATTCCACACGCCGGTTGGAATTCGCTTCACTCGAGGGGTTTATGTGTCAACATGGAAGATCAGGCGCAAGAAAATGACAACGCTGCGACATCAGAAGTGGGATCTGCTTTGCCTACAAATATCCCCCATGCATACCTGGAAGCTGGAAGTGCAAAACAACAACTACAAGCGCACACTTTTAAAAAACGGAACCTTGATGACGACGCATCTACAACAGGCCCAGAGCGTAAAAAGTCTAAGTATCTCTCTCAAGTGAAATGCAATTATTGTGGAAAGATCGGACATAAATATGCTGAATGTCGTGCTCGGCAGAGGCCACAAAATCAAGGAAAAAGTCACAACGGAAGTTCAACGCAAGGATCAAAAGACCGGTCAACAGTCAAATGTTTCAAATGCGACGAGCCTGGGCACTTCGCATCCGCCTGTCCAAAAAGACGATCACGAGGAAACGACCAAGTAACCGAGAGACGTGTTGACATCTGTACTGTAGCTCCACCATCAGGAATAGTAAGAAGTTCAACCGGTGAGTCTGTTCCATTTTGCTTCGACTCTGGCGTTGAATGTTCCTTGGTTAAGGAAAGTGTCGCCGATAAATTTAGTGGCAAAAGAATTAATAACATTGTTAAATTAAACGGCATATGTAATGATTCAATATGCAGCACTCAACAACTATTATGTAATATAAATATTGATCAATGTTATTTTGAGATTTTGTTACAAGTTATTATGGACAAGCATTTAAAATATGACGTGCTGATTGGTCGTGAAATTTTAGGCCAGGGCTTTGGCGTAACCATGGACGCTGACAAATTTCAAATTTACACAACCAAAAGAGTAGAATCGTTAGTAATTACCAATTATGAAGATGTCATACAATCAAATAGTGAACTTGATGATCTTGATAAGGCAGCCTTGAAAAAATTCTAAAAAGTTATTCAGATTGGTTTATTGATGGAATACCAAAGACTAGGGTCACCACAGGGCAGTTGGAAATTAGATTAATAGATCAGCAAAAGACAGTACAACGGCGGCCATATAGGCTTAGTGAAGAAGAGAAAATCAAAGTGCGGGGTAAAGTTGATGAACTACTAAAAGCTAAGATTATTCGGCCAAGCTGTTCACCTTTCGCTAGTCCCATGATGCTATTTAAAAAAAAATATGGCACCGATCGACTGTGTGTGGACTATCGCATGCTAAATGAAAACACAGTTGCTGACAAGTATCCATTGCCCCTCATCTCAGATCAAATTGCTAGGCTTCGGGGTGCTAAATATTTTTCGTGCATAGATATGGCAAGCGGTTTTTACCAAATTCCAGTCCATGAGGACTCAATTGAACGAACAGCATTTGTAACGCCAGAGGGTCAATACGAGTTCTTGACAATGCCGTTTGGTTTGAAAAACGCACCATCTGTGTTCCAGCGGGCTATAATGAAGGCCCTAGGAGCTTAGCTTACACTTATGCAATTGTTTATATTGATGATGTTCTCATAATAGGAGAAAGCAAAGAAGATGCGCTAGTTAGATTGCAGAGAGTATTGGAGACATTAAGTAAGGCTGGATTCTCATTTAATGTCACTAAGTGTTCCTTTCTCACCACAAAAATAGAGTATCTCGGATTTGAAATAAGCAACGGAGAAGTCAGGCCAAATTTACGAAAAATTCAAGCTTTAAAAGCATTACCATCACCCCAAAATGTCTCACAGCTAAGACAATTCATTGGTTTAGCCACATATTTTCGGCAATTTGTGTTAAATTTCTCCCAAACGCTTAAACCTCTGTATCTTCTCACATCTAAGAAAAACACTGACTTTGTTTTGGTTACCAGTGCATGAACAGGTGCCAATAAAAATAATAACTATATTGACCCAGACGCCAGTTTTAATCATATTCGATCCGCAATATCCAATAGAGCTCCATACTGACGCCAGGTGTATTGGGTATGGAGCGATCCTGATACATAAAATTGACAATAAACCTCATGTTGTAGAGTATTACAGTAAGTGTACGTCTCCCGCCGAATCTAAATACCACTCATACGAACTGGAGACGTTAGCAGTGGTAAATGCTATAAAACACTTCCGACATTATTTGCAGGGACGTAAATTTGTAGTTTATACTGACTGTAATTCTTTAAAGGCCAGCCGCACAAAACTATATTTAACACCGAGGGTGCATAGATGGTGGGCGTTTTTACAGGCATTTGATTTCGAAATAGAGTATAGAAAAGGCGAGCGAATGGCGCATGTGGTTTTTCTTTCTCGAAATCCATTGCTTAAACAACCCAAAAGTATAAATAAGATTTCAGAGTTACGAATCAATTTGACCGAGGTATCTGATAACTGCTTGGTTTCAGAACAACAGCGAGATACTGAGATACAAGAAATAATTGTAAAGTTAAAGAATAATGAGTTACCAGGAAATCTGGATAAAACATATGAATTGCGAAAGGGAATACTACATAGAAAAATACAGCGAAATAGTAAGACCAAATGTTTGCCGGTAATACCAAGGGGTTTTCGATGGGCCGTCATAAATCACGTTCATGAATCCATTATGCATCTTGGATGGGAAAAGACGCTGGACAAAGTCTATTGTTATTACTGGTTCGAAAATATGTCTAAATTCGTTCGTGGATTTGTAGAAAATTGCATTGCATGTAAAGTTTCTAAGCTACCAGTGGGAAAAGTGCAGGCTGAGCTGCATCCTATTCCTAAAATAGAAATACCGTGGCATACGATACATATCGACATCACAGGCAAATTGAGTGGCAAAAATGATTTGAAGGAATATGTCATCGTCCTTATAGATGCCTTCACCAAATTTGTTTATTTTTACCACACACTAAATATAGATTCTGATAGCTGCATCAAATGTCTGCTGTAAAATCCGCCGTTTCCTTGTTTGGTTTACCCACTCGAATTATAGCAGATCAAGGACGTAGTTTCGCAAGTAAAAGCTTTCGCTATTTTTGCTCCTCTCAAAAAATTAATCTACATTTAATTGCTACGGGTGCAAGTAGAGCAAACGGTCAGGTAGAACGTGTCATGAGTACCCTGAAAGGTATGCTAACGGCTGTCGAGTCAAGTCAGAGATCATGGCAGGATGCGTTGGCTGAAGTGCAGCTAGCCATGAATTGCACGATTAATCGTGTGACTAAGTTTAGCCTTTTGGAATTATTGATAGGTAAAGAAGCTCGACCTTTTGGCTTGTTGCCGCTAAACGAAGAAAACAATGATGAGGTAGACAAAGAAAATTTGAGAAAGGAGGCTAAAAAGAACATGAAAACTCAAGCAGAATACGATAAAGATAGGTTTGATAAAAATAAGGCTAAGATAGTACATTTCAAAGTGGGTGATCATGTTTTGCTTAAAAACGAAGAACGTCATCAAATTAAACTCGATCCTAAATTTAAAGGGCCATTTGAGATAATTGAAGTATTGGATGGAGATAGATATACGCTAAAATCTTTAACATGTAAACGAACATATAAGTATTCATATGAATGTTTAAGAGCAATACCAAATAATCAGATACACGATGAGTTATGTACAGATAGGGACAGCGCAATAGAAGTTGTGTCTGTTGCCCAAAAAAAAAAAAAAAAAAAAAAAACTGAAGACCGCACCATAGCAGAAGAGACTTGTTATGGCGGGGGTCGTATGTGTTAAAGGAACTACACAGATGATAAGTAAATTATGTGTTAAAGGAACTACACAGATGATAAGTAAATTATGTGTTAAAGGAACTACACAGATGATAAGTAAATTATGTGTTAAAGGAACTACACAAAAGATAAGTTAATTATTTGTAAAAGGAACTACAAAATTTGTTTGGTTTAAAAGATTAAGAGAAAAATGTGTTAAAGGAATTACACGAATGGAAATAATTCTTTGAAATATCCAGAGAGTTTTTGAATCATGAAGTATTGTCACTTATGTGGTAGATTTAATATAACACACGAGGACGTGTATTATGTCAGGAAGGCCGTGTCGCATTACGAAGGTATTTTGACCACAGTATGTTTCTGTCACATTATTAACATAGTTTGACCACTGTGCTTGCAAGTCGCATCTGCGCAATGAGTTTGGTACATTTTGAAATCATTCTTAGAATTTGACTACGACGCATAATATGGCTGGCGCCAAAGTACCGCAACGAGTGAGGCGACAACGTTGTCGCGCTGTCGCCTAGTGTAGTCCAGCTAGCGTGTGTAAAGCATAGATCGATATGTAGGAAATGCGGGCAGTTGCATGCAGACGATTCCACACGCCGGTTGGAATTCGCTTCACTCGAGGGGTTTATGTGTCAACACTTCCATCAGGCGCAAGAAAATGACAACGCTGCGACATATATATATAGATATATTGTAGTTTGTCACATGGTATTAAAAGTATTTAATAATATTATGATTTAGTAACATTGGTATCGGAAATACTGTGAAACGTAAAATTAAAAATGGTTTTCAGTATCTCCATTCTGCATAATATTTTTTTCTGTATTAAGCGGTCCAAGAATGCCTTGTCGTCGTCTTTTTCTTTTTTGTTATTAGTTTTATTTTCAGGCAACAATAATTTTTGTTGCTCTTTTCCTTTTTTTTTTTTTTTCGGTTGATAAATTGGTTCATCTTCACATAGCTCTCGAATTTCTTTAGAAATGGTCTTATCTAGAGAACCTTCTGATGAAAATCCTGCAGAATATGCCTCCTGTCAAAACTTCCAACCAATTTACGGGGTTTCATTTGGTCTTTTAAAAATGGTCTATTAAAATGAGGCAAAAAAATTACGGGGTTACAGCCAATATGTAAGCCTCCTCGACAGATTTTGGAAAAGGAATTTTTTTTAATTCGTTGCGAAATTGGTCACGGATGTTCTTACATTTTTTTTAAACAGCCTTTTAAAATAAAAATTGTATTAATTATTTACACTGATGTCAAAAATTATCCGTAATTACAGATCTTTAGCTACTGGAGCATCTTTCTCATCATTGGCATATTCATTTAAAATTGGGAGGACTACTGTTTCAGTTGTAGTGAAGGAGACTGTAATAGCTCTTTGGGAGGAGCTACAACCACTACATATGCCTCAGCCCACGAAGGAAATAATTAGCCAGACGGCAGACCAATTTTGAAATCTGTGGAACTTTCCCAATTGTGATGAAGCCTTTGATGGAAAACGCATCCGTATTAAGTGTCCAGCGAATTCCGGGTCTATGTTCTGTAATTATAAAAAGTACTTTTCGATAGTACACAAAATTTTCATATTGACAACGAAACTTTCAACCATGTTAATTTAAAAACAGGAAAAAAATAAATAGAAACGCCTTTCGCGAATAAAAATATGTAAATACAAATAGTTTGCAGTTATTAATATATCGATTGTTACTGTCTGTTTCTAATATGTTTTTCATTTCTGTCCAATTTTTTTCCACCAAGATTCTATTCTGTTAGTTCTTGCTTCTTTGATCCCATAGCGTTCGTTCTGGTGTTTTCTAATAAAACGGTAATTAAAGCACAGAATACAACAAAACAATAGGACGCTCTGAGCGAGTTGAAGCGATAAAGCAGGTTGCAAAGTGCTCTCTCGCTTTATCGCTTGAGCTCGCAACTCGCTTCGCTCTCACTCTGACATCTTTCAAGCGATTGCACTTAAAATTGCATGCATTGTTTTATCGCTTTCCTTCGTTTCTCGCGCGCACTCTGTCGTCAGCGTAATGCTCAGTGTTGCAATAACTATTTTGACTGTTGTATGTTCCAGTTGGCACAGGATCTGAAACAGTTTTATAACTTTTAACTAACTCTAACTCTAAGCGCAGAAAGATTTCTTACCTTTCCAAACCGGTGTAAGCCAGGTTGGTTTCTATCTTTAAAAAATTATAATATTTTAGTTCGAAAGGACCAAATATTAAAATAATTATATTTTTATTTAGAAATATTATTAATATATGTATAAAAAACTATTTTCGCAGATTAGTGCAATAAATTTAGAATTTATTTATGTAATTTTTATTACAAATAGTACTTGTTTTATATAGAATTTATTTTATCATTAATTGGAAGTTTATAATTAATTATTTGTGTACTAGTAAGTGTAGCTTTTTTAACTTTATTAGAACGTAAAGTTTTAGGGTATATTCAAATTCGTAAAGGTCCTAATAAAGTTTTTTAATAGGAATTCCTCAACCTTTTTGTGATGCAATTAAGTTATTTACAAAAGAACAAACTTATCCATTATTATCTAATTATTTAAGATATTATATTTCTCATATTTTTTAATTATTTTGATCATTATTTGTTTGGATATGTATACCTTTTTTTGTAAAATTATATTCATTTAATTTAGGAGGTTTATTTTTTTTATGTTGTACAAGTTTAGGAGTTTATACAGTTATAGTGGCTGGTTGATCTTCTAATTCTAATTATGCTTTATTAGGAGGGTTACGAGCTGTAGCTCAAACTATTTCTTATGAAGTAAGATTAGCTTTAATTATATTATTTATTATTTTTTTAATTGGTAGATATTATATAATTTATTTTTTTTATTATCAAGTATATATATGATTTTTAATTATTTTATTCCCTTTAGGATTAGTATGGTTAACAATTTCATTAGCTGAGACTAATCGAACTCCTTTTGATTAAGCTGATGGTGAGTCAGAATTAGTTTCTGGGTTTAATGTAGAATATAGAAGAGGAGGGTTTGCTTTAATTTTTATGGCAGAATATGCTAGAATTTTATTTCTAATAATGTTATTTTGTGTAATTTTTTTAGGGCGTGTATTTAATTTATTATTTTATGTAAAGTTAACTTTTATTTCATTTGTATTGATTTGAGTTCGAGGAACATTGCCCCGATTTCGATATGATAAATTAATATATTTAGCTTGAAAATGTTTTTTATCTTTTTCTTTAAATTATTTATTATTTTTTATTGGGTTTAAAATTTTATTATTTTCTTTTTTATTATGAATTTTTTTAGTATCAAAGTTAATAGAAAATTAAATTCTATCTTATGTTTTCAAAACATATGCTTGTTCAAGCTCATTAACTAAATAATTATTTTAATAAATTATCTCATCATTTTGTAACTAATGGATTAATTAAATAATATAAAAAATAAATAACAGTTAAAATTTGACCAATTAATACGTAAGGTTGTTCTACTGGTCGTGCTCCGATTCAGGTTAATAAAATTACTGTTACTAATATTGATCAAAATATAATTTGGTTAATAGGGTAGAATTGGATACCTCGAAATTTTCTTAAATTATAAAAAGGTAGAATTATTAGAATTGCAATTGATAAAACTAAAGCAATAACTTCTCCTAATTTATTAGGAATTGAAGATAAAATAGCGTAAGCAAATAAAAAATACCATTCTGGTTGAATGTGAGCTGGTGTTACTAAGGGATTAGCTGGAATAAAATTATCAGGATCTCCTAATAAAATTGGTCTAATTAAAACTAATGAAATTAAAATAAAAATTATTAAAATGAATTCAACAATATCTTTAAATGTAAAGTTAGGATGAAAAGGAATTTTATCAATTTTAGAATTTAATCCAATAGGATTATTAGAACCTGTTTGATGTAAAAATAAGAAATGAATTATTGTTATAGCTAATACAATAAAAGGTAAAATAAAATGAAATGTGAAAAATCGAGTAAGAGTAGCGTTATCAACAGCAAATCCTCCTCATAATCATTGAACTAAATCTATTCCTAAGTAAGGGATAGCTAATATTAAATTAGTAATTACAGTAGCTCCTCAAAATGATATTTGTCCTCAAGGTAGTACATATCCTATAAAAGCTGTTCCTATTATTAAAAATAAAATCAATATTCCTGTAACAGCCTGACTAAACCTTAAAGAAGTACCATTTGAAGGTGACATTTGAGAAGGTTTTGCCGTAACAGTTTCTCTGGCCATAGTTTGTGAAACTATGTTACTCGCTGGACCACGCCGATTTGTTTGAGTATGATTAGTTAAGAGCTGCTTATTTGTATTTTGATATCGAAGAGAGCGAAGAGAGCGCTTTGACAAGAGAGCTTGATAAGACAGTCTGCAAGGGCAATTCTCATCGGTAGAAGAGTGGTTGTCTGTGCAATTGGCACATTTTTGTACAGTGCTGTTTTTGCAGTCTGATTTAGTTTTATGACTACCCGCACAATGGGCACATGACGTTTTGACAGCACAGTGTAGAGGCTCATGACCAAATAGTTGACAGTTATAACACTGGGTTAGCTTATTTGGCGATTTTGCTTTGTACCTATCGTACCTTAGTATGATTAATATGTGAGTAGTTATTTTTCAATAACTGTAAATTTGTACTCCTGTGAGCAAAGTACATTACATATAAGAGCAAATTTTGATTGTTTCTGGTCATTTTTTCAACAATTTTGACGTCAATGCAGTCAAGACCAATTCCACACAACATTGATTTTACATCAGATACAGGGTATTTATCAATGACCGAAATTACTACCTTATATGGCCTATTGTTTTTGGAGATATAAGAAAATAACTCATATTTAAGCATTTTAAGCTTGGCCCAGATTAGATCAAAATTTTTTGCGCCATTAACAAAAATCTTAATACCAATGGAAATGGTTTTGAAGCCATAATCAGTTATGTCAGTTCGGCAAATATCTCCCTTCCGCTTTTTTGCTCTTTATTCAATGCTTTATAAAAAGTGTTACAGTGATCGGATTTTCATCTAGACGGCAACTTTATAATACCTCCCTCGTAGAAGCCCCCCTCCTTATTTGCGAAGAACTCGGACAGCCACTTTTCACAAGCCTCTTTTGAGTTCAACTTTACACCACCAAGGGCATTCGCCATGGACAGGAACAGGATGCGATAAAACCTCCCATCCAAGCTCCCGTAGCTTCTGACGAGTCCTGTTGGCCAATTCTGGACGCTTCTGGTCGATCGCCTGCATCAAACGGTCCAGTTGTTCGCAGTAGATGGTAGAATTAAGCGTCTGGCCATATGGGAGCAGCTCATAGTGGATGATTCCCTTCCAATCCCACCAAACACACAGCAAAACCTTCCTGGCCGTCAATCTCGGCTTGGCCACTGTTTGGGACTATTCACCGGCCTTCGACCACGACCGTTTTCGCTTGATATTGTCGTATGTGATCCATTTTTCGTCGCCAGTCACCATCCGCTTCAAGAATGGGTCGAGTTCGTTCCGTTTCAGCAGCATATCGCAGGCGTTGATTCGGTCCAGAAGGTTTTTTTGCGTCAAATCATGCGGCACCCAAACATCAAGCTTTTTTTTGTATCCAGCCGATGGCTTAAAATGGTTTGGTGACTAGCTCCCATCTCCTGGGCGATGTCACGAGATGCCACATGCCGGTCTAACTCGATGTATTCCATGATTTGATCGGTATTTGTCGTCACAGGTCTTCCGCCGGCTGGCTTATCCATGGTGTCGTTTTCACGGGCTCTGAATCGTCGAAACCATTGCTCCGCGGTTCGAAGTGATAGAGTACCATCCCCCGAAACACCATTAATCTCACGGAACGTTTCTCTAGCAGATTTGCCTTTAACGAAGGAAAACTTTAAAATAGCGCGAATGTCGGCGTTAGTGAACTCCATGCTTACACGTCTATAACTGTTGAACGCAATATCCAAACTAATCATGCATAGGGTCGTTTTGTAGGTTATGTCAAGACTTTACGAGTAGCGCTTTGTACATAGCCGCGAAATTCAACCTATTATTAATTTCAGCAAGAAGGTCATGTAAGACCTTAGAAAATTGTTTGATCACAGTAATTGGTGGCATTTTTTCAGTAGGGTTAACCACTGCTTCATCTTCAGTAATATTAATAGACGCTTCAGGGTCTATAGTGTCATTGGTATCATCTTCATCCTCAATTGTTTATAAACGGCGAAAATAATTAACAAACTCGTCTTTGTTTGGTTTTTTAATATTTTGATATAGTGGCATTTTAAAGCTAGCAGTCGCCTAATGATTGTTGTTGGTTTCCTTATCAGCAAAAATCCATTTTGTTTACTTGTCGTTGGCTAAAGGGATTAACGGTAAACGATAAAATAGAATTCAAAATAAACACCGAAACAGAATCTCGCGTTAAGACACACGTCCGAACTCAAGCACGATCAGAAAGCGACTGATCACAACTTGTGAATTTACGAATTGAAGTTAATTAAATTGTCTGATACTTAAAATTGAAACACAACAGCGAGATAATTGGGACTCATGCATCGAACGGGAGAAGGAAGTTATTTTTGGGAACTCCAAAACATGTTAATTTTCAACACAGTAATCATGATTGGGTGGGCATCAACTGAGATCAAATATCTGTTCAGTAAGACTACACGGCTACCCTGGAGTGCCATCTCCTAGTGTACAACTAATTGGAACCCCAACAGCACATGCGACCATCCTTGAATACACACATCATCAGCTCGTATGGTAAGATCAAGCATCGTCCATCCAGGCAAGGAGGTGGAATCCTATTTGCGACTAGGTCTACTGCAGGAGGTATTTTTAAACGATTCCCGTAATGTAGAATTCATATGCGTAAAGCTGTCATTTTCCGATAGCTCTGTTTATTACGTGATCTTACATTCCGTCGTCTTCTGAATTCCCAGAGTATTTAAATCATTTGTAGGCTATCCAAACCGTCTCAAATATGGTGTTCCATAGGGACCACTTAATAGTTCTAGGTGATTTTAATATAGCTCGTACTACATAGTCCACAGAAGAAAAATCTAATCCGTCTCCCTATACCCAACATGACTTTATTGACGGATTGCTCGACATATCGTTTTCGCAATATAATCATATTCGAAAAAATATTAAAGAAAGTGGATAAAATAGAGAAAACAGCAAGTATATTATTTTGGAGTTATCCAAATAGTGCGTAAAGACGCTAATCAAACTAAAATAAAAGAAAAATATATTCTTAACTAGAGTTATGATTCTGAAAAGTGCATATTTAATTTAAATTAATATGTGCCACGGCTGTTACTCTTACAAAGAACAGCCAGGCTCTACTGACCGACAGCAAGAGAGCGAGCACTTGTTTACCCCAACTACTACATCATGGAGCTACCAATGCCAATCCCCAGTACCGCCGGCTTCGATGGAACACTTTCCAACAATTAGCAGTGCTAAAATTGTTGCTGTCGCAGCAAAATCACCACAAGTAACTACATCAACTACCATTGCAATGGCAGCAAAAACCGTCAGCTTCGAAAAGCAACAAACGCTCCCGGCTACACAGGCCGGTATGGATCGCTACATCCAGATTAAGCGTAAGCTTAGCCCACTAAGCACGGTTTGTAATAAGCCAAAGATCAAACTTATCAACAAAATCAAAAAACAATCAATGAAACTATGAGTTCGAATGATAACCGATTTTCCATCTTAGCAGTGGCGGAGAACAACCAGGCAGAGCTGGGAAAAGGGACCCAAAGCCCTAAGAAAAAACGAAGTGCACCCGATCTACACAACCGCAATGGTACTGTTCAATGCACAAGCTGCCAGGAGTATGGACACACCAAGAAATACTGCACACTTCGGTTAGTCTACGAAGACTTTCACAACTCCGCAGAACTGCCCCGCTAACAAAGTAGACCCCGAAAAGAAAAAATGTGGAAACTGCGGGAGAAACCATACGGCTGTGCGGAATATAAGGAGCTGGAGAGCGACAGCAACGAGTCCACAAAATCCAGAATATGCGTATTTTAACACAAAAAAAAAGCAGACGTATTTTTCATCATTCAGTCCGCTAAATACCACCAAGGGTATCTCCTACTCAGAAGCCTTACGAACAGGCATGGAAAACCTACCTCAGGGCAGCCACAAAGCAATTTGGACACTATGATGTTTACCATGCAACAAAGTAAGATGCAACTAATATCATTTATGAAACCCTTGTTCAGAACCAGAATATGGCGGTTGAGTTGCTTGTAGCACAACAGTCCAAATAATAAATGTCTAACCTAGGTATATCCATGTGGAATGCCAACGGCATTTTACGGCATAAACTTGAGATATCGCAATTCCTAAACTTAAATCACATCGACGCCATGCTGCTGGTTGAAACCCACCTCACAGGGAGGTATAACTTCCACATAAGGGGTTATACCTTTTACCGTACATATTAATCAGAGAACGCATCAAACACCACTTTCACCAAAGGTTTGCAACAAAGAACTTGCAAGCCACGTCCATAAAAGGGCAGTCAATAAACGGTTTGCATTGCTGCTGTCTACTTTATAGCTGCAGGAGACGCTTCGTGACTCCCAAAGTCTTTAACTTTATTATGCTATTTTAAAAACGAGCAATTAACTGGACTATGTTTCTCTTGGTTGCCCCACATATTGGCCAGCAGACTCCAGAAAGATTCCAGATCTAAGCCCAGATCAACACCGCATCGGAAGGATGTGAAAATTAAGAAGTCCAAAGCCAACCTGCAAATCAAACAGCTGATTCTGGAATAGAGGCGTCTGCTAAAAGCGTGGCAACCCAGTAGATCGCCATGCTCAAAACAAAGCTTTACTGAAGCCACCTAAAACAAGACGCCGAAGATGGACTACTAAAATATATCAAAAAACTCTCGCCAACTACTACAAAGCATCCCTTGTGGAGGGCATACCCAAATCTAAGCTCCCCGATTGAAACCGTGACCCCGATAAGAAACTCTTCAGGTGGCTGAGCCCGCAGTGAAAAAGACAAAGCCGAAACATTTGCCTTGCATCTCAGGGGAGTCTTCCAGACAAGCCCTGCGCAAATGCCTATCTTCTCCGCAAATCCATTCTGAAACTGAACCTACGCCAACATCATTTCGGCCGTACGAGATCACAAAAGTCATCAAAATCAGAACCAAATACCAAATGACCTTATAACTACGAAAATGATAATGAAACTTCCTTACTGTGCTATTGAGGTCATCTGTAAAGTCTCCAATGGAATCATAAGTCTCGGCTACTACCCAAGTAAATAGAAAAAATCTATTATCAATATTATTATCGAGTCGCGATCGAACTGTCGTCGTGCAGACGTGCCTGCGGATAACCGCGGTGTTTATTTTCGGAGTATTTTTCGCTGTGAAAAAGTTAACCTAAAGTCTTCGAAAACGTACAGACAATTAGGCCAAGTCCTAGAGTGCGTGTGATACACGAACGAAAGTTTATGCGACGTGTTTTTTGAGATGCAAATTTCATTATGCAAACGGGATTAGATATTAAAAAATTAATGTAATCTGAATGTCCTAAATGTAATACCCATTGTTAAGTACCGTTAAAAAATTTAATGATTGTCTGCGATGGACAGTTTTAAATAAACTCATCATGCTAGAACAAAAGAAAAATTATTATTAATATCACTATCTATATCATATTAATATCACGATTCCGTCGTCTTACAGACCAATAAGTTCATTATCATGCCTGTCTAAATTATTTGAAAACTGCCTTCTAACGCGCATAATACCATATATGGCAGCTCACAACACTATCACAACATAAACATGGAACTATCGAGCAGAATAACATCAGAAACGCTCACAGCCTTCGAGCTTCCAGTTGTTCGCAGTAGATGGTAGAATTAAGCGTCTGGCCATATGGGAGCAGCTCATAGTGGATGATTCCCTTCCAATCCCACCAAACACACAGCAAAACCTTCCTGGCCGTCAATCTCGGCTTGGCCACTGTTTGGGACTATTCACCGGCCTTCGACCACGACCGTTTTCGCTTGATATTGTCGTATGTGATCCATTTTTCGTCGCCAGTCACCATCCGCTTCAAGAATGGGTCGAGTTCGTTCCGTTTCAGCAGCATATCGCAGGCGTTGATTCGGTCCAGAAGGTTTTTTTGCGTCAAATCATGCGGCACCCAAACATCAAGCTTTTTTTTGTATCCAGCCGATGGCTTAAAATGGTTTGGTGACTAGCTCCCATCTCCTGGGCGATGTCACGAGATGCCACATGCCGGTCTAACTCGATGTATTCCATGATTTGATCGGTATTTGTCGTCACAGGTCTTCCGCCGGCTGGCTTATCCATGGTGTCGTTTTCACGGGCTCTGAATCGTCGAAACCATTGCTCCGCGGTTCGAAGTGATAGAGTACCATCCCCCGAAACACCATTAATCTCACGGAACGTTTTTCTGTAGCAGATTTGCCTTTAACGAAGGAAAACTTTAAAATAGCGCGAATGTCGGCGTTAGTGAACTCCATGCTTACACGTCTATAACTGTTGAACGCAATATCCAAACTAATCATGCATAGCGTCGTTTTGTAGGTTATGTCAAGACCTTACGAGTAGCGCTTTGTACATAGCCGCGAAATTCAACCTATTATTAATTTCAGCAAGAAGGTCATGTAAGACCTTAGAAAATTGTTTGATCACAGTAATTGGTGGCATTTTTTCAGTAGGGTTAACCACTGCTTCATCTTCAGTAATATTAATAGACGCTTCAGGGTCTATAGTGTCATTGGTATCATCTTCATCCTCAATTGTTTATAAACGGCGAAAATAATTAACAAACTCGTCTTTGTTTGGTTTTTTAATATTTTGATATAGTGGCATTTTAAAGCTAGCAGTCGCCTAATGATTGTTGTTGGTTTCCTTATCAGCAAAAATCCATTTTGTTTACTTGTCGTTGGCTAAAGGGATTAACGGTAAACGATAAAATAGAATTCAAAATAAACACCGAAACAGAATCTCGCGTTAAGACACACGTCCGAACTCAAGCACGATCAGAAAGCGACTGATCACAACTTGTGAATTTACGAATTGAAGTTAATTAAATTGTCTGATACTTAAAATTGAAACACAACAGCGAGATAATTGGGACTCATGCATCGAACGGGAGAAGGAAGTTATTTTTGGGAACTCCAAAACATGTTAATTTTCAACACAGTAATCATGATTGGGTGGGCATCAACTGAGATCAAATATCTGTTCAGTAAGACTACACGGCTACCCTGGAGTGCCATCTCCTAGTGTACAACTAATTGGAACCCCAACAGCACATGCGACCATCCTTGAATACACACATCATCAGCTCGTATGGTAAGATCAAGCATCGTCCATCCAGGCAAGGAGGTGGAATCCTATTTGCGACTAGGTCTACTGCAGGAGGTATTTTTAAACGATTCCCGTAATGTAGAATTCATATGCGTAAAGCTGTCATTTTCCGATAGCTCTGTTTATTACGTGATCTTACATTCCGTCGTCTTCTGAATTCCCAGAGTATTTAAATCATTTGTAGGCTATCCAAACCGTCTCAAATATGGTGTTCCATAGGGACCACTTAATAGTTCTAGGTGATTTTAATATAGCTCGTACTACATAGTCCACAGAAGAAAAATCTAATCCGTCTCCCTATACCCAACATGACTTTATTGACGGATTGCTCGACATATCGTTTTCGCAATATAATCATATTCGAAAAAATATTAAAGAAAGTGGATAAAATAGAGAAAACAGCAAGTATATTATTTTGGAGTTATCCAAATAGTGCGTAAAGACGCTAATCAAACTAAAATAAAAGAAAAATATATTCTTAACTAGAGTTATGATTCTGAAAAGTGCATATTTAATTTAAATTAATATGTGCCACGGCTGTTACTCTTACAAAGAACAGCCCGGCTCTACTGACCGACAGCAAGAGAGCGAGCACTTGTTTACCCCAACTACTACATCATGGAGCTACCAATGCCAATCCCCAGTACCGCCGGCTTCGATGGAACACTTTCCAACAATTAGCAGTGCTAAAATTGTTGCTGTCGCAGCAAAATCACCACAAGTAACTACATCAACTACCATTGCAATGGCAGCAAAAACCGTCAGCTTCGAAAAGCAACAAACGCTCCCGGCTACACAGGCCGGTATGGATCGCTACATCCAGATTAAGCGTAAGCTTAGCCCACTAAGCACGGTTTGTAATAAGCCAAAGATCAAACTTATCAACAAAATCAAAAAACAATCAATGAAACATGAGTTCGAATGATAACCGATTTTCCATCTTAGCAGTGGCGGAGAACAACCAGGCAGAGCTGGGAAAAGGGACCCAAAGCCCTAAGAAAAAACGAAGTGCACCCGATCTACACAACCGCAATGGTACTGTTCAATGCACAAGCTGCCAGGAGTATGGACACACCAAGAAATACTGCACACTTCGGTTAGTCTACGAAGACTTTCACAACTCCGCAGAACTGCCCCGCAAACAAAGTAGACCCCGAAAAGAAAAAATGTGGAAACTGCGGGAGAAACCATACGGCTGTGCGGAATATAAGGAGCTGGAGAGCGACAGCAACGAGTCCACAAAATCCAGAATATGCGTATTTTAACACAAAAAAAAAGCAGACGTATTTTTCATCATTCAGTCCGCTAAATACCACCAAGGGTATCTCCTACTCAGAAGCCTTACGAACAGGCATGGAAAACCTACCTCAGGGCAGCCACAAAGCAATTTGGACACTATGATGTTTACCATGCAACAAAGTAAGATGCAACTAATATCATTTATGAAACCCTTGTTCAGAACCAGAATATGGCGGTTGAGTTGCTTGTAGCACAACAGTCCAAATAATAAATGTCTAACCTAGGTATATCCATGTGGAATGCCAACGGCATTTTACGGCATAAACTTGAGATATCGCAATTCCTAAACTTAAATCACATCGACGCCATGCTGCTGGTTGAAACCCACCTCACAGGGAGGTATAACTTCCACATAAGGGGTTATACCTTTTACCGTACATATTAATCAGAGAACGCATCAAACACCACTTTCACCAAAGGTTTGCAACAAAGAACTTGCAAGCCACGTCCATAAAAGGGCAGTCAATAAACGGTTTGCATTGCTGCTGTCTACTTTATAGCTGCAGGAGACGCCTCGTGACTCCCAAAGTCTTTAACTTTATTATGCTATTTTAAAAACGAGCAATTAACTGGACTATGTTTCTCTTGGTTGCCCCACATATTGGCCAGCAGACTCCAGAAAGATTCCAGATCTAAGCCCAGATCAACACCGCATCGGAAGGATGTGAAAATTAAGAAGTCCAAAGCCAACCTGCAAATCAAACAGCTGATTCTGGAAAAGAGGCGTCTGCTAAAAGCGTGGCAACCCAGTAGATCGCCATGCTCAAAACAAAGCTTTACTGAAGCCACCTAAAACAAGACGCCGAAGATGGACTACTAAAATATATCAAAAAACTCTCGCCAACTACTACAAAGCATCCCTTGTGGAGGGCCTACCCAAATCTAAGCTCCCCGATTGAAACCGTGACCCCGATAAGAAACTCTTCAGGTGGCTGAGCCCGCAGTGAAAAAGACAAAGCCGAAACATTTGCCTTGCATCTCAGGGGAGTCTTCCAGACAAGCCCTGCGCAAATGCCTATCTTCTCCGCAAATCCATTCTGAAACTGAACCTACGCCAACATCATTTCGGCCGTACGAGATCACAAAAGTCATCAAAATCAGAACCAAATACCAAATGACCTTATAACTACGAAAATGATAATGAAACTTCCTTACTGTGCTATTGAGGTCATCTGTAAAGTCTCCAATGGAATCATAAGTCTCGGCTACTACCCAAGTAAATAGAAAAAATCTATTATCAATATTATTATCGAGTCGCGATCGAACTGTCGTCGTGCAGACGTGCCTGCGGATAACCGCGGTGTTTATTTTCGGAGTATTTTTCGCTGTGAAAAAGTTAACCTAAAGTCTTCGAAAACGTACAGACAATTAGGCCAAGTCCTAGAGTGCGTGTGATACACGAACGAAAGTTTATGCGACGTGTTTTTTGAGATGCAAATTTCATTATGCAAACGGGATTAGATATTAAAAAATTAATGTAATCTGAATGTCCTAAATGTAATACCCATTGTTAAGTACCGTTAAAAAATTTAATGATTGTCTGCGATGGACAGTTTTAAATAAACTCATCATGCTAGAACAAAAGAAAAATTATTATTAATATCACTATCTATATCATATTAATATCACGATTCCGTCGTCTTACAGACCAATAAGTTCATTATCATGCCTGTCTAAATTATTTGAAAACTGCCTTCTAACGCGCATAATACCATATATGGCAGCTCACAACACTATCACAACATAAACATGGAACTATCGAGCAGAATAACATCAGAAACGCTCACAGCCTTCGAGCATAGAGAACATAGCAGCGCGATATTCTTCGATATCTCCGCGTCTGGCTCAAAGGTCTCATGCATAAAATAAAAACACACTTGCCACGAGTGACCGACTAACAATATCCACCTTCGCTGACGACACTGTGCCCCAACTGGCCAACCACCTCACGGTTGTCGAGAAGTAGCATGCAGGTTCCAAAAGTCAATGAAACAACTTATCTTGGCATCCATCTCGACAGACGTCTAACAGGGCGCAGACATATCGAATGCAAGAAACTACACCGAAAACTAAAAGCCAGCAGCCCTCACTGGATTATAAACGCCCGATCGCCCTTGCGTCTGGACTACAATATCCTGCTCTACAACTCCACTCTTAAGCCAATCTGGATGTATGGCTCCCAGCTCTGGGGGAACGCGTGCCGAACCAACATAGGCAACAGCGCGATCAAAGATCCTCCGAACCATCACTGGGGCACCATGGTATATACGAACCGAGATTGAGGCGTAGTACGCTTTTTGCTTGTCTATTTATCTACTATCCTAGATCCTTGCTGCGTAACAGTTTTGTGCGGACATTTGGATACAAACTTGCGCAGCGTCTATGTCTCTGGAAGCGGCATGCTTAATCTCAACATTCTAGCTTTTGTAATTCCTGAGATCGAGGCGTTCATACGAACAGACGGACAGACAGTTCGACTCATCTATTGATCCTGATCTATAATATATATACTTTATAAGGTCGGAAACGCCTCCTTCTGCATGTTACCTACTTTTCAACGAATCTAGTTCACCCGTTCGACTGCTGGCGGGACGACAGCTCAGCTCCGCGACATAGGCAAGAGTACTTTGTATAAAATAGAAACGGACATTGAATAAATGGATCCAAAACGACACTGACGTGTCTCCAGAAATTAAAATCCAAACTATTCACTGTGTACCACGTAATTATCGGAGAACTAGAGGGCTACCGTGACATCGTCTGCAATCTTCGGATCAAATAAATATAAAGACAACATCAGAATAATGCCTATATTAGGACAAAGAGCACTACAGGCAGGTGGCATAAAGAAAAATAATTTTAAAAAGAACGGCTCACTTACGGCAGCTATTATTCAGACCCTTTGCCCGCCTGAGATAAACCATCTCACAAAAATTCAAGAGTATAAAGATAAACATGAACGCGCATTAACTCACTCAGATATTCAAAACATTGCGAAAAGAATAATAAAATAAAATCCCCCAAAGGAAAAGACATCCCAAATCTGAAAAAGACATCCCAAAGCTGAAAAAGACCTGCCCGCCGGTCTGCGTTAAACATGAGAATAAGGCCTTTGCAACATCCAGTTCCGGCAACGTCAAGCTTTTCAATCTGACCCCCGGAACCGACTGTGCCACAAAGGGTATTCATATGTAAATTATCCAGAATCGATCTGGATATTTCAAATGAGAAGATTATAGGATTTATTATGAGAGACGACGACCGTTGCGACTTATTCCCAAAAACTCTAAGTACAAAACTTCTTATAACTAAAGCTAGGCCTATACCCTAAATCCGCTGACTCGTGCATGATCCTGGAAGTCGTTGACGTTGTAGCGGAGCGTAGTCCGCTGCCCGGTCGCTGAACCAAGTTCTTGCACACGCTGTTATGCAATATTGTGGAAGACGCTGACCTTGCACTTTTATCATGCAAGTGATATATGATTAGTTTGGCCGTTTGTTGTTTGCTGGTCAATCGTGATAACTCCTCCCTCACTTAGATGAAGGACGTCCTCAGTCTTCTTGAAACCATCGATAATGACTTGAAGATTATGCTGGTGTCGGGTTCTTCAGCGATTCTGATAAAATTTTGAGAAGATATAACAGATGACCAAAAAGGTGATAGCAGCCACTCCAGATATTATAGGTCGTTTTACCAGTCCCTCTTCTAGTCTGCCAATGTATCCCAAGCTTTCCATATTTAGCTTTTGTAGGTATGACAAGCTAAGTATTTCTTGGTGGCCTGTTATGTTAAGGAGCGTTGATGCGGCTGGCGCTGGAGCTTTTTTAACGTAGCTCTTAAGATTCCGGAAAACGGAGTCGTTCACCTTTGCCTCATTGTCAATTGTAATGAGGAATGTTCCCGTAACCAATTACTCGTTGATCGTAGCTGTTTCGTCATTGATAATTATGACGGCGTCATCGATGATCGTCAATGGCTCAAGGTCGCGGGGCCGTGTGGTGCAGTGTGCATTGCCCCTGAGTGAAGTTGTTGTGCGCATGTTGTACACCAATACACCAATACTACAGAATGTTGTTGTAAGGGAAGCGATGCAGTCTTCAATCGGCACTATCTGGTTGACGCAGTCAGCGATGTTGTTGTTTTCAGAAAAATTAAGAAAGTGTCGTTGTGCTGCACGGGGTGTTATATTATTTTTTTACATGCTAAGTAAGGCTTAGGGTATTTTATTAAAAAGTGTAAAAACTTATTATTTAGTAAAACTTTGATTTGGGCTACCTTCATTTGAATCTAAAATCGCGGGGTTAATTATTTCGATTTTTGTTAGAGTGACCGATAGCATTAAGGCCTCGAGTTCATAAATTATTATTCTATTTCTTGAGAGCAAAGTTTCATATAAAAGACCGGTATCTATTTGCTTTCCCTTTGCATTTTTTATTTTATATTTACTGTGTTCGTTAGCTCGTTTATTTGTTTCTGGGTCTTGGTGTTAATAATTATCTGCCTGTTTTCTGATTTCTGATTCTTTCTGTGTGAATTGTATATTTTGAAAGTCTTCGAAATCTGGTGTACTTGCTACAAATTTTAAAGCAAATTTAAAAAACAAAAAGGTAAAAGAAAAATGTAATTACCTTAAATTATCTTTATGGACCATATTCCCCTTAATTAAGACTGAGGTCCCCAAGTCTGCTTCCACTTTCTCTTCGACGTACAGATTTGACAATTTATTTCCTAGTCTCCTATTTTTCTTTACAAGGACCCTGTCTTCTACATGGAAGTCTCTGTTTTGTCTCTTGTTCAACCTCTCCAACTGAATGTTCTGCGCGTTTTGGACCTTTTCCCTGATTTCTGCGTCAAGTTCCGTGGTCGATGAATGAATTATGTCAATAGGTCGTTTATTTGTGACTGAGGAATAGTTCTGTTATATTCTATGGCTGCATGGAGAATTACTTCAACCGTGTCGGCAATGCTTCTTTCGATTTTCAGCCTCCGAGCGATCTCTACCAGCGTACTGTAGAATCTCTCCACTTTCCCGTTTTAAGTGCTGTGAAGTGGTGGCGCATTGACAATCTTTACGTCAAACCGGTTACTTAAAAGTGATTTGATTGTTTCCGACTTGATAGATGGCTCGTTATCGTAATATGCTGTTTTGTTCGTCGGAAGAAATTCATAAGCTGTATGATTGCGATTTGCACGTCTGCTTTTGTTCTGGAAGCTATTGGTTTGACAATCGAAAATTTTAAGAACTTGTCCATGCAAGTAAGAAAACATTTTTTATCAGTTGAGTATGTCAACATGCAATATTTCGTCGGTGTATGAGGGAATAGGAGTCTCTCCGAGGACTTGTTTCTGAGGGTGGCGATCGTACTTTGCCCTTTGGCAGGTTCTACAATTTGCAACGATCTCGTTTGCCAAACGAGTCATTTTGGGAAAAAATTAGTTCCGAAGGATTTGATTCACGTTCTCTTGAGCGGCTCTATGAGCTCTATTGTGTTCTGTGTTCTGTATTGTGTTCTCATCTAAGATGTCAGTCATCATACGATCCGTGTAGCGGAATGTTGTATTCGGAAATGATTTTATTACTACGTGTTGAACGAATGGCAGTATTGGCAATTCACACAAAATAGCGTTGACCACGTCCTTCTTAACCACTTCACAGACCCTCTGAATGAGTGTTACCCTATCTAAGAAATATAAGAGGGGTCGAGTTTTACCAGCAAACATAATGACCGTTCTAGCTGAAGCAGCTCTGCTTTCCTCTATTATTATCTGATTACTAAAGCTGTTCACCGGTAGATCTGTCTTCTTGATAGTGTAGATGAGTGACAGCTCGCTGTATATTGTGGCAATATCGGATTGTACGTCTTCCTCCAAAGTGTGGTATGTTGTCGGGACAACGTATCAGCGACGTAGTTCTCTTTCCCCGGCTTGTAAAAAACCTGAGCGTTGTGCTCGTCAATGAAAGCTTTCCAACGCTTAGTTTTTGCATTCGGATTGCGATCTGAGACGGCGAAAGTCAGAGGCTGATGGTCCGTGAAGATGTTGAAATTTTTCACGCCATACAGGTAGTTTCTAAGACTTTTTAGGGCCCATACTATGGCAAGGAGTTCCCTTTAGTTTGTCGCAAAATTCAGTTCCCTATCCTTCAAAGTTCTTGATATCATGGTTATTGGTTTCCCGTCCTGCAACAAGACCGCTCCAAGCCAAGGGACGAAGCATTTATTGTCAAATGAAATGCCTTCTTATAGTCCGGGTACATCACATCCTCAGATGCGAGAACTTTTTTCAGCGTCTCAAACGCCTGAATTCGGCAGATTCGACTGGTATTTTCTTTGATTGTTCGATGTTCACTTTACCATTCTCGCCTTTTAGGATGTCGCTTATAGGTCTTGCTATAGACGTGAAATCTCTAATAAAACACCTATAATATCTCGCCAATCGGAGGAATTATTGAACATTAAAAAGTGTAGTTGGTTGTTCGCAATTTCGAATTGCGTCTATTTTTTTAGGGCATTGAGACCACGAAACCTAAGTACTCAACGCTCTCCTTGAAAAAATTTGATTTTTCGCGGGAAACCCTCATATAAGCGTCATACAATTTATCCAAGACCCAAGCTATGTGTTTAACATGACTATTCATGTTTTCCGAAAATGTATATCATCGACGTAAACGTAGCATAATTTTCCTATTTGCTCCCAGAGCACGTCATCGATAGCTCTTTGAGTAAGCTCCAAAGGGAAGTCTGCAAAATTCATACTTTCCATTCCCTACCGAGAAAGCCGTCTTCTCCTTATCATTTTCAGCAAGCAGTATCTGGTGAAAACCAGATTTTAAATTTAAAGTAGTAAAGTGCTTAGCCTTGCCTAAATTTGCCAGAATGAAAACAAGGTTAGGAATATTGTATTTGTCGTCGATTGTCTTTAAATTGAGTTTTCTAAAGTCTATTACTAAACGTTTTTTTATGTTTTCCTGCTCGTTAGACCGTTTTTTGTCTACAACCCAAATTGGGTTGTTATAGGGTGCTTTTGATGGTCGGATAATACCGTCTTTTAACATGGATTGCGTTTCCGAGCTTACAAAATCTGAGACGCCCATTGAACATGGGTACATTTTGGAATATATGGGGTCTTCGTTCACTGTCCGAATGGTACCCATTAAATTGGTGTTGTACGGGAGTGCTTCATTTGGTTTTGCAAAAAAATCCTTTCGATCTTACAAAATTAATTGAAATTCTTTTTTAATTTAATGTAATGTAAAATGTACGTTTGCGCATTTCAGAAATCGTTGTTGTTAATGTTGTTAAATTTTTGTTTTTTATATTCAATACGGCATCAGTTTGTTTAAGCAAGTCAAGTTCAATTATTCCGTCAAATGATGTGAGGTTCGGCAACAAAAAGAATGTTGCTTTTAAATCAAAAATGTGCATTGTGCACTTTTTATTTATTGTGTTAAAGCCGTGAATTGATTTTACATGGAATGGTTTCTCTACAGAAAAGGGGGAATAAAAAGAAAAGATAGATCCTGGAGTCCCTGCGGTACTACCGCGAGGCTATGCTTCGCAGGGCCAGGGTGCGCTCTTTGTTACTCAGCTGGACGTATCCATGCGGCTCTTTCCTTCTCAGCTGCACGCAACCGCTTCATCGACTCCGCAGCGAAATTGCTGAACTGGCCCCAGAAACATTGTTCCGAGATCATACGCTTCCCTAGGATCGACGGGTCCATTATGTTTTATCTCGTCGTAGATCTCTTTCGCCTCTACCGCCAACAAGTCTATTGGAATGGTCCCAGCTATAACCTGTTCTGCGTCGTCCGATATTGTCCGAAAACCGGAGCACACTCTCAAGGCACACAGTCTGTGCGTCGCTTCCATACCCTTAGTGTATGACCGCTTGTTGGTAGCTTCGGCCCATATGGGGGCTGCGTAAAGTGCTGTTGCTGGTGGCTGTCTCAACCTGCTTAAGGCTGGATATCAGCACGGCCTCCGTTTTGTGGGGTGCAATATCTAGACCGACCGATGAGAGCCACTCCACTTTTGGTCACTAGCCGTGTATACATCGCTGAGCGACCATTGTGAGCGCTGGAATAGCGAACTACTGCAAAAAGTGAGGTCCACTACCGACCCGGCTCCAGCTCTGCTGAAAGTATGCTCCGATCACGTATTTAAGAGAGCTACTTCCAGCGACGCGAAAGCTTCCTGGAGGGTTCGTCCTCTTGCATTCGTGTGGACTGAACCCCATTCTTCTGCCCAGGCGTTAAAGTCCCCAGCGATGACCACGTTCCGCTCTTCTCTTGAGTCGTTAGCCAGATCATCTAGGATTGCTGAAAACTCCTGAAGGGTTAGTGTGTGGTGACCGTTTGTGTGTGTCGGAGAGCACTTGGTGTGTGTATTTGGGAGAGTATTGGTATGGTTTTTGGTTATTTCATAAGAATAGTCATTTCATCACTATGGTAATATTGCATCAGCCTATATTTGCATTGCGAATGGTTGTTGTAGTTCTATAGTTCTGAGAACAACCGTTTTGCCGCGGCGATGGAATGGCGTCGCTGTCGCTGAGTGTGGGTTGTTTTGCACAAAAAAAAATGAAAAAGAGTTATATCAGTCGAATATTAAACTTCGTTATGACCAGAACTCGCTGCGCAAGAAGTGAATGTGTACATCAGTCGCCGCCAAGACAACGGGATCTTCCGCACAGTGGCTTATAAAAATAAATGTGAATTGTGTGATTAATGACCGAATATGTGTACAATAATCGCTGTTAAGGCACCGGGATCGTTTTCACTTATCAATTTACATGAACGCAAATTTATTTTACAAATAAATACATGAAAAAAAAGAAAAAAAATAATAAAAAAAAAATTAAATTAAAATTTGTACACGGTTTCCTTCGGCAAAATCAAGTAAGCATGTATGTGTTTGTGTTGCGCCGCTTTTAAAACCCTTGCGACGTCGACGCATCACTGTACATTGGCTGCCGCCATGAGCTGCTACACTGTTGAATTCTTTTTGCACACCACGCACTGCAAAAATAGAACCACTTCAAAAAATAAAAAATAAAATAAAATTAATTCAATAAATATATTATACATATGTATATAAAAAGAAAAAAAAATGAAAAATAAGAGAAAACAAGAAAATGGAAACACCAAAACAATCCACAAACAATACAACGTCTTTTGCTGTCACATGTTCACTAACCTCTAAAACCTCTAACCTCTATTGAATACTTATTTGATTCATGCATTACAGTTACAGTCGAAAACATAAAAAAAAACTACAAAGGTGGAAGGAAGGGAAGTGACAGGAACAAAAAAGAAAGACCATGTATTTCACAACAATAGACTTAGCAAGTGGCTTTCACCAAATTCAAATGAACCCACGGGACGCGAGCAAGTTTGCATTCACCGTCGTAAATGGTACTCGTGAACTCGTACCAATGCACTTCGGTCTCAAGAACGCCCATGCCACGTTCCAACGAGTTATGAACAACGTTTTAGGTGACTTAGTCGGTAACGTCTGCCTCGTCTATCTCGACGATATAGCAGTATTCTCACCCTCACTCCAAAAACATATAGCAACAATAGTGATAATATAAAATAATGTACAAAGCTCGTTGATTAAATTTGTTTTTTATTATGATATAGGAATGGGGTGAAGAAGGCGATTAATAACACTAATGGGTTTTTGTTTTTTATTCTGAGTTATTCTTCTGTAAGCTGTGCTTTTTATTTGTAATGTCTATTGCTGTTTTGCTGCTTAATTTTTGAGTCGAAAGGTTCCTGTTACGTGACTTTAAAGTTTTGAAATCATAAGAGACGGTCGTTCAAGATTTACTTTTAGGCTGTACCTAAGGAGTTGACGATTTTTTATATTGTACTGAAAGTTTGTGGTAGTTGTCTAACTTTAACAAATGTTTAGGTGAGTAAACTCTTGGCGAATTGACACTACTAAAGTATAAATGACGGACTTAGACAAAGAAAATAATAATCCTAACGTAAATTATCTTTATGTACTACCCTCCCCTTTATTAATACACTTGTCCCAATGTCTGCTTCAATTTTTTCTTCTTTGTAGCGTGGGGTAAGTTTATTTCCGATCCGTTTGTTTTGCTTTACAAAGACAGTGTCCGCGACCTGAAAAGTTCTGTCACATCTTGATATATTAATTCTTCTTAATTGTATTTCCTGTGCTCTGTCAATTTTCTCTGAGATTTCCTCTGCAAATCCTGAGGGCATTGCATGAATAATGTCGATCAGCTTTTTATTAGTGACTGAATGTACTGTTCTGTTGTATTCCACGGTTGCTTGAAGTATGAGATTTACCGTATCAACTATGCCTTTTTCTACCTCGTATGTTTCATAAACCTTAAAAGCGACATGAGCCGCTTTTCTCCACGACACATATGTATTACTTTCGCCCTCAAAGTCTGGCAGCGACTTTATTATGTCTAGAGATTTATTACACACTACACCTGGTATGATTTCAGCATCTGTGTAAGTTTCAACTTCTGGGGTGTTCACTGTAAATTTTGCTATGCGCTCATTAATCGCTTGTAACTCTTTGTCAAATAATTCTTTTTGACTTGAAGCGCGCCAGCAACGGCACTTTCTACTATTGCTTTCAGTTGATTCGCTGATAACTTAATTTCACTTGTTTTCTTTTCTGTTTTCGCGTTTCATTTGCTTGCGGTATCTAATTGGCTAGTCTCTTTTAATATTCTATTCCAACTTGATATTAAGTCGTCTATCTCTTTATCACTGACACTCATCAATGGGTTATTTATAACCTTCAATAACCTTCACGTGTGTATGAAAATTTTTATTTTATTTTTTAATAATTAATCAAGGGGCGTTGTACTTACAACTTGAGTGATGATTTAAAATAGTGCTTTTTGTATTTTAATAGCTGTTTGAGTAGGTCTGCTCCAGCTGTTGTGTTCCTCCTTTTGATATCGTGCGTTTGAGATTTAGTTGTCTCCCTTTGACATCGTAGGTTTTAGATTTAGTTGTCTCCTTTTGATATCGTGGGTTTTAGATTTAGTTGGGCGCCACTTATCGTTAGATGTTTTTGTATTATTTTATTTGTATACAATTATAATAGAATTTGTGCGGTCTGCACTTAATGAGACGAATTTGTATGTTTGTGCGTGGCGATGACCGACGCTTTTGATCTCCAAATATCGACTGCCTATTACAGAATAGATCTCTTATCTTTACCCTATGTTCCTCAGCAAAGTTTACCTCTTCTCTCAAAAGCTCCGATGCGCTTGCATTAAGCTAAGGGCATAAGCAATATGTAAATGACTCCAGTTAACTTATACGTCTAGAAAAAAAAATTTTCATCGTATCTTAAATAGCTTACGAGATATTAATTTATGCCAAAAAAACAGGTCAAATTCCCCATAGTGCATTGGCAGTCGTACATATAGACCTATATTTTATTAACAATACTTGTAACCTCACAATTATCGATGAATTCCCCAAGCTAGCGCAAGCCTACCCCCTTAGCAATAGGAATTCAATAAAAGTCGCCGATGCTATATTACAGTTCATAAGTCACTATGGCGCACCAAAGAGAATAGTTTTCGACCAGGGCGCGGAATTTTCGGGCAGTCTATTCAACGACCTCTTAACTCAATTCCAAATAACAGCTCATACAACTTTATTCCAACAATCAACGGGCAATGCTTCTGTCGAGAGACTGCACTCCACCTTAACCACACTATAATCTTCCACGGAAGAACTCACATATTCAACAAAACAATAACATTCGGCAATCACCACGATTACCTTAAGAAATTAAACGAGTTTAGAAAAGACATATACCCAAAAGTACAGGACCATTTAAGCGCGACCACAGAAAGAAGATTGGCTAAATTAAACAAGGACAGAGAGACACCAGTCCAAGTCGAGCCTAATGATGAACTATTTAGAAAAGAAAACCGTAGAAATAAAATAACACCGAGATTTTCACTACACAAAGTAGATAGAGACAAAGGCGTCACTTTCCTAACAACTAAAGGTCAAAAGTTACACAAACAAAAAATTAGGAAAACAGTTAAGAAAACAGCGGGAGAAACATAAGATAGACAAGCACTATTCAATAAATATATTATTATCATACTAAGTAACATAAAAGCCCACATTAACAAAAAACAATATACGAAAAAAAAAAAAAAAATTCACAAAACTTTACAAGCCCTCTCTCTGCGGCCACAGAGAGACAACATCGACCCAGCAACAAAAAACTGAGAGCCGAGTAATTAAACGTAGATCGCCAATACGAACTCGGACGAAGACGCATTTTGTGTGAAGCTTACAACTTTTGTAATAAAGAGGACCACTCTCATTTCATACCATAAGCTGCTCTGTGGTTTTGTTTTTAAAGCTTTCCTCCCTCGGCCACAGGATTGTAACTCGTTGGAGTGTTCAAAAAAAAAAGTGAAAAGTAAACCGAAATCTGTGTATAAAAGGCAAATCAAAAATTACAAATATAAAAGAACGCTGTGAAAATAAATAAATGAAATAATAAAACAAAAGTGGGTAAGTTATTTTCACAATTGTATATAAACGCATACACTATTATAGTGACGTATTTGCGCCACCCAAACCGTCCAATTTCATTAATTCTATGAACAATAAAGCACTTAATTGGTTCCCGTAATGTATGCCATCTGCTCAGTATGCGTTTTGCTAAACAAATTCTTTGGCAACGGCACTTTACCTCGAAAAACCGTTACAGGTAGAAGATTTCTTTCCATGAATCCACCAATACTTAAACTGCATGTCCGCGGCAACAGATACAGAACGAGCGGACGACTAATTATTAAATATTCAGACGGAACACCTCAACAGCGAGGAAAAACAACACACTCAAACTTTGCAAGTCATTCAAAAGACTTTTCCACAACGAAAACAACCAACTAACGTTCTCTAACGCCGTCAAACACTCTATACCAACAACAGATAATATACCGATTCACACAAAATCTTACCGTTACCCATTTGTACATAAAGACGAAGTTCGAAAACAAATTTCAAAAATGCTCGAGCAAAACATCATAAAAAACAGCCATTCCCCCAGGAGTGCACCCGTCTGGATCGTACCCTTCAAACTATCCTGAAACCGAATAAAACATTCGCAATATTTGCACCTGACGATATTTTCAAAATAATAGAAGAGTCCTATAATAACTATGCAATATATGTATTATTATGGATATATGGATATATTATATGTATAAATATGGAATTCAATAAAAGTCGCCGATGCCCTATTACAATTCATAAGTCACTATGGCGCACCAAAGAGAATAGTTTTCGACCAGGGCGCGGAATTTTGGGACAGTCTATTCAACGACCTCTTAACTCAATTCCAAATAACAGTTCATATAACTTCATTCCAACAATCAACGGGCAACGCTTCTGTCGAGAGACTGCACTTAACCTTAAGCGAACTATACAGGATAATCTTGAACAAAAGAAAGGAAGCACGCCTAGAACGCGATCATGTCCAAATACTTTCAGAAGCAGTAGCAACATATAACAATGCAATACACGCCAGCACTTCCTATACCCCTTTCGAGCTCTTCCACGGAAGAACTCACATATTCAACAAAACAATAACATTCGACAATCACCACGATTACCTTAAGAAATTAAACGAATTTAGAAAAGACAAAAGTACAGGAACATTTAAGAGCGACCACAGAAATAAGATTGGCTAAATTAAACAAGGACAGAGAGACACCAGTCCAAGTCGACCCTAATGATAAAATATTTAGAAAAGAAAACCGTAGAAACAAATAATAAAATAAGATATATAATAAGTAAATAAAATGTAACTTTAGCATTAGATGTAATGTTTATAAGCACAACACTCATGTTTAACATTGAGATACCCATTTTTAAAAAATTTTAAAATTCAAAATATCGTCAGAGTTCGTGGCATACACCAACAACACGTCGCCTAATTACCCTTCTCCGATCCGGCCATTTCCCCTTACGGCCTTCTCTTCGGATTGGTGGGGGGGGGAGGAGGAGTTAACATGCCCTCTCTCTCCGGCCACAGGCAAACAACACCGACCCAGCAATAAAAAACACAGAGCCGAGAAAATTCTCTCTCCGGCCACAGAGAGAAAACACCGACCCAGCAAGAAAAAACTGAGAGCCGAGTAAATTTAACGAAGATCGCCAATACGAACTCGGACGAAGACACATTTGTGAGAAGCATACAACTTTTGTAATAAAGAGGATCATTGTCATTTCATACCCCAAGCTGCTCAGTTGTTTTTTTGAAAGCTTTCCTCCCTCGACCACAGGATCGTAACTAGCGCACTGATTCTTTGAATTATCTGAGCTTTTAAGTTTTTTGAAATGGCCTTACAAACTTTTTAGCTTCTTTATCACTATCACTCATTTGAATTTTCAACACAAGGAAAGAAAACGTTTTGTTCCATTTTATTTGCTCCCTTTTTTTTTAAAACAAAAAATGTTGAAAAGAAAAAAAATATATATATCTTTGGAAGATAAAAAAAAAATTCTTTTAAATTAAAAAAAAAAATTTTCTAGTGGCGATATATGTATGCTTGGTCAATACACAATTTTCGGATCTTTTTTTTTTTATTAATTTTATATTTGAACTTTGAAAAATTTCTTTAAAAAATTTTGGTATAGTTTTTTTTAAATAGTCGTATAAAAAAAATCAATGAACACTCTACTTACATGTTCTTAATTTTTCGTTGTTTTTTTTTTATTTGGTATGTTTGTTTATGTTGATTTGTTGCTTGTATTTTTTCGGTATTAATCAATTTTTTATTTTAGTGACTCGAGGGTCTTACGAGATTTTTGTAAAAGTTTTTTGAAGTTCTACCGCGTTGTGAGCCAATTATCCAGAATCGATCTGGATATTTCAAATGAGAAGATTTTAGGATTTATTATGGTAGGCGACGACCGTCGCGATTTATTCCCAAAATTCAACAAAACTTCTTATAACTAAAGCTAGGCCTGTGCCCTAAATCCGCTGACTCGGCGACTCGTGCATGATCCTGGAAGTCGTTGACATTATAGCGGAGCGTAGCCCGTGCCCGGTCGCTGAACCAAGTTCTTGACTTTGCCCCCTTTGCTGGGCACTGGCCTTCTGGCTCAGTGTGAATAGCTTATATTGAATGAAATATTTTTTACGGCAAGTTGCCGGAATTGCTTGTTCTTTATTTCTAAAGGGCTCGCTTAAGACTGAATACAGAGGAATGGAAAATTACGAATAAACCCGAGCTCCAATGCATCACGCTATAGCTTCGTGATCGGCAAGCCGATTAAGCATTTCTGCAGCGCAAAACGGTACCCGGGATACGGAGTGCCAGATTCCGCTACTGGTCGTTCTTGGCGCAGAGCGCTGAACATTATTTAGACGCGTCAGCATTCTATATGGATCTACTTAGTTGTTATGGCTGTTAACTTACATAGGCAGCACCCAAAAAGGTGCATGATCACCGATTTTCCATAACCACCGCCCAGATGACTTGAAAGAAACTTCCAGTGGAAACATTGTAAGATTGGGCGGAAACAAATCTGTACAAACGATAGGAAGGAAAATAAAAATAAAAAATCATTACAATAAACTAACACTAATATTTCTTTTTAAATTTGGAATACCCATATAAGTAAAAGAAACCCCAAAGATGATTAAATATATTTATAAAATAAAATTACATACCCAAAATGGGTTAGTACAATGTGTGTTCCAAAGTATGCATTAAAAAACTATGAATAAGAATGCATGAAAAATAATTATTAAAATAAGAAAAAAAGAGAGAATATTACCAGAAATATATATTATAATCTTAATAAATGAGCAAATAAACTTATAAATAAATATAAAAACTTTTGATGTCCAATTTTTAAGGAAGTTCAAGACAAGCGAACCTCGAAAACGAGTATATTCAAAGAACTTTACTACTGCACTAGTACACAGAAAGAAATCGTTTTAGTGATAATACCAAAATGTAGAAGAACCGTATCGAAGGTCGAAACAACACATCAGCAACGAAAGGAAAGTTAAACAAGAGTGAATGCTATAGGCGAGTTCCCCGACTATCAGTTACCCGTTACTCAGCTATTGGAAGTGCGAAAGAGAAAATTTCATAATTTTTCGGAATTCGGTAGAAATTGGGAGGGAAAGAATAAAATGAAAAAACTTAAAATTTTTTTAAGGGTGAGCGTGACAGTTTTGGGCGGTAGATGAGCGTGGCAAAATAATTTAATAAACTAGCGCTGCGTCTATGTCTCTGGAATATTTTATATTTAGCTTATATAGTTCCTCAGATTTTGAAAAATTTCCGTCGCGCAATAGAGTTTTGAATGTTTTTTTTAATATTAAATGTTTAATGTAGAATAAAAATTATTTATTGACGGCTAATTAAAAAAATTAAAATAATTAAAAAATAAATTCAGATGCGATAACCATCATTTCGCGATAAGTAATAAGAGTGACTCAAAGGCGGAGATCAGCTGTTGTAAATGAAAGTTGTATACACAGCCACTGTAAGCATAAGACCAATCAGAAATTAGTTAACCGCTGATATCAAGTGCTACCTAAATTAACATAGTGATCTGCCTGAAATCTATCTACATGTGATAGGCACCGTCATAAACCAGAAGTCGGACAGGATTTCACACCATCTGCCTGACAACTCCTGACCTAAACCAATAAAACATCTGTGGTAGATATTGGGAAATTGATAACTTTCAATCTGGCACAAAACGCTATTCACCAATGAATTGTGAATCTTTTTTTCTACAGCACATTCTGAAGGCCCAAGACTCAAGATTAATTCAAGAGAACAAATTTGTGACTACAACGATCACTACCATTAAATGAATATCGCTGCAAAAGGAATGGCGTCATGTTTCATCAGGAAATAATGCTGCTGATATAGCTTGTAACGAACTGTTTTTCTTGGTACTGCTCGCTACGAATTGCAACGGCTAGCTCAGAGAGTTTGTTTGTTCGTCCCACCAAATTTATAATTTGCCCGACCAAGGAGAAGATAGGGTTTCAGATTAAGTTATCGATATTTTTAGACTAGATCTAGGATGTTATGGTGGCGGGACCGCAAGGTGGACGGCACCAAGGGGTTACGTCGAATCAGAGCTCTGCCCAGAAGCACTGTTGCAACACCCGAAAGCGCACGTCCGTTAAGACCGCTCCTGTCACAGGACACCAACCACTGACTCCAATCCCTTCTGACCAAGCCAGGTCCGTGTTCTCCGTCTCCCGTAGATGTCTTCGTTGCCTCGCTCAGATACTTGCAGTGATCGTCCTGGTATGTCCGCCTTTGATACTCACGGCCTGCTCTTTCTCCGACTGATTTCTTGCTGCGTCCAGCGAGTTCTCACTGACTGGTTTTTATCGACGTGTGCGCGTTTATCACTGACGGGTTTGCTATTTGCTATTTGCTATTATTTGCCGTCCTTTTATAGGTCGGGGTGATTTCGCTATTTTCCTCTTTTGCGCACGGCCCGCTCGTGTTCAAGGTCCACAAATGTCCCTTTATTGTGCTCGTCCAAAGTCCACACCGATACTGTTCGACCACCGCGCCCTTCGCCGCCTCGAGTTCAAGGTCCAGCGCGGTACCGTTAGTTCACGGTCTCTCCGCTTTGCCGGGGACCAAGGTCCATTATTTCCCGTTTGATCTGGCCGCCCTTGACTCCTTCTGCATTCCAGCCCTCTTCGCTGTTGCTAGGCAGCTCTCCTGCACCTAGGGGATTAAATGGTCCCAAATTTGCTAGTCAATGCCTTTGGTGCAACATCAGAGCAACGAGAAAAAAAGCCAGTAGCTGTGTTGACATTGACAAAAAGTCAGAATATACTAGATGTCATTAACCATGGCGACTATTGCCACTAGTTCTGTACTTGCGGAACGCAAAAAAATAACATATTTCAGCACTACAATTTCGGTAGGGATTGTACAAACACCTAATTTCTTAATCCTAGCATGATTTTCAATTTCTTCCCGGTAAAAAAACGTAAAAGTAGATATTTTTTTTTTTTAATCTAGTTAAAAAGGGCAGCAGTTGTTGGTTCATTTTAAAAAAAACCCGATGTGTTGAATTTGTGCTGCCCGAATTTATTCCAAATGTTTTGACATAAAAAGGGTTGGAGATATAAACGGTGTGTCCCAAAAAAACCGATATTTATATATAAATCATACAATATACAGCGCCATCTATTGAAAATGTGCAACAATAAAATGATACATTCATCCTCTTTTAAACACACCTAACTTCATGTAAGTCGGATGACAGATGTAAAAGTGACAGCCATTTCAATAAAACCAAAAGTGTGCTAATGGTTCAAAAATAAAATTGAACAAAGAGCAAATATAAAATTTTGTGTCAAACTTGAAAACTTGAACTGAGACATACGAATTAATGGAAAAAAGTTTATTGTGATGATTGTATGAGTCGTACGCCAGTTTATACGTGGTTTACACGATTTAAAAATGGTCGTGAGGATTTAAATGACGACCCTAGAGCAGGACGTCCAGAAACTAGTAATCGTGCTGAACTGGTGGAAGGAGTCCGTGAAATCATTGGTATCGATGCAAATTTTACTACGAGAATGTTGGCTGAAGAAGAAGAATTTGTTGTGCGCTATTTGTTTTACATGAATTAAATGACGACAAAAAATCATTCGCGTGGAGCATTGCAAAGTCATTATTGAAACTGCTGAAAACGATCCCGACTTTCTTCATTCCATCATAACTGGTGATGAGACATGGTGCTTTAAATAAACCTTGAAAATAAGCGCCAATCTACTGAATGGAAGTCCAAAGGCGAGCCAAAACCAAAAAAAATTGCGTTTTTAGAAGTCTCGAATCAAGACAATGTTGATTACTTTTTATGATGCGAAGGGTATTGTCCACAAGGAATGTGTTCCAGAAGGTCAAACTGTTAATGGAGAATACTATTTAGGCGTTTTACATCGGTTGTGGAAAAGAATCGGTCGTGTTAGACCAGAATATTCTGTTTTTATTGCACGATAATGCACCACCTCACAAGACCAAAAAAGTCCACCAAGTCGACCATCCACCGATTCGCCTGATCTATCACCATGTGACTATTTTTTATTTCCAAAACTGAAAACCATGATCGTTCCAAACGTTGCGTTGAGTCAAATGGAACCTATTTTGAATTGTGAGGAGTCTTAAAACTCCCCACAAATCGAGGTGCAGGAGAGCTGCCTAGCAACAGCGAAGAAGGCTGGAATGCAGAAGGAGTCAAGGGCAACCAGGTCAAACGGGAAGTAATGGACCTTGGACCCGAGCAAAGCGGAGAGACCGTGAGCTAACGGTACCGCGCTGGACCTTAGACTCAGGCCGGCCAAGGGCACAGAGGTCAAACGGTAACGGTGCGGACTTTGGTCAAGCACAAAGAGGACGCACCGTGGACCAACGGGACCTGGGTCGGACCTTGTACCTTGTGCAGAAGGGGAAATAACAGGATTTCCCCGGCCTATAAAGGGGACTGCACAAGCGCAGCTCGAGACAGTCAATTGGAATCGCGCGAAGAATCGCAGGTGGCAAGTTCAAGCAGGACAGTCAAATCTAACCACGTGAAGAGCCGTACTCACACGGATACAGTCAAACGGAGGTTCAGGCTAGTGAACCGTCAGGACGAACGCGAGTGACGCAGGAGAACGATCCCTGCAAGTGAAACCGGGCACGGTCAGAAAGGTCAGTGGAGTCAGTGGTCGGTCAAGGTGGCCTGGGAGGAGCGCTAGCTTGACCCAACGGGCGAAACACCTCTCCGCCATAACATCCTAAACCTCGATCCCGATCAAGGAACCGTTGTCGAGGACACCGCAGGACAACGAAGGCACCAGGCAGCGCACAGGAACCTGGCACGGTCGGAAGGGTCGGTGGAGTCAGTGGTCGGTCAAGGTGGGCCTGGGAGGAGCGGTAGCTTGACCCAACGGGCGATACACCTTTCTCACCACAACATCCTAAGTCCCAGTCGAGCCGGCACGGGTAAGCGAACTGCGCAGCCGACGGCGACGACTGCAATAACCCAGCTGTAAAGAATTCCGCTAATAAAGCTACTACATCCTAAAACTCTGTCTTCTATTTGGTCGGGCAATCACACAAACATAAATTTGGTGGGACGAACACACAAACTCTCTGAGCTAGCCGTTGCAATTCGTAGCGAGCAGAAAACAACAGAATCAGTTCGTTACAGAATAAATAATAATTTTCAAAGATAATATAATGTGTATTTTATTTTATATCCAAAGAGTTCGGTTATTTTTGGAACACACCCAACTCGGTTTGACTTTTGCAAAATTTTTTTGCACTTCCATGCGGTAATTGTAGTATATTAGTAATGTAGTATAGTTGTGAGAAGACCGGTAACATTAACTTAATAAATTTAGGCCTGGCCATCCAGGTCATTAAGGTTTGACTTCACTTTAAATAATCATTTGGCGAGACAATTTGAAAATTCTCGCTTATGTAATTAAATTTGATCAAGAGAGAAGTCGAGATCATTGAGTATTAGATACCCGTTACTCCGCTAGTTGGAGAGCAAAGAAGAACTTTTCGATAAAAATGAATTTCGATAGAAATTAATAAGAAACCTAATAAAATCAAAACATTTTGAGAATTGTGGCGTAACAGCTTGCGGCTTATGAGTGTTGTTAGAGTGGGCGTGTCCAAAATACTTTTGGTTTAACTTGGAAAGAATAAACTAAAATACAAAAATTCCAAGCTATTCTGAATAGTGTTTTCGTTTCAGTTTTGGGCGGCTTATGGGCGTGGACAAAATATTTTTGTCATGTCACCTAAGACACAAATATTTTTAAGAGTGTGGTCGTGGTTGTGGCTAGATCGACTCAGTTAGTGATCTTGATCACGAATATATATGCTTCTCTTAGTAAAAAACTCATTGTTTTTTTGCTCAACTAAAATATACTACTGAAACTATTAGCTCAATTATTATTCAGCTAGTTTTGGCTCTATCTCACCTACTTTACCGTTTCATGGTGTCCAGTTCGCAAATTACAAAGATTACAAAGCGCTCCTATACACCTTGTACCTCGGTGACCATGAAATAATACCACTCTAGACATAAAAAAGGGGAAAAATGACTTCGCTCCGGCATATAAAAGGACGTCGCCCTCGGTCGATTAGGAGGGAGGCTTAAAAAAAAATAAGAGAGAATGCTATATATATATGTGCGTTATTGGAAATGTAAACGAGAAATTTAAACATTTTCTAGAATATTGGTAGAAATTGGGAAACAAAAATTAAAAAGAAAAAAACCGTCCGTGACAGTTTTAGGCTCTTTGTAGGCGTTAGAGTGGGCGGGCAAAAAGTTTTTAGCAAATCTATAGAAATTTAGAAGATATATAAAAAAACTACAACATATCACATCTTTCAAAAGTGTGGGCGTGCCCGTTTGGGCGGTTTGTGGACGTTGGAGTGGGCGTGACAAACTTATAGAAAATTACAAGATATATAAAAGAATTTAAAAATGTGGCCTATGAGGAGAACCTGCAAGTGTAAATGGATTACGTTAAACGTTATGTAAACGCGCCCGCGGTAAGTTTGCAAATCGACTCGGTGAATTGCCTGAGAAGAAGACTGCGATACATAGGCGCAGCAAAGACGGTTTTTGTAGTTTTGGCGGCTCTTTTGGCGGAAAGGAAGACGGCGCTAAATAGGCGACGCAGCTGCAGGTCGTAACACTTTGCGATGCTCGCTTCTGTTTTGTGGGTGGAATCTTGTGCGCAAACGGAGTAAGTGGATAAGTTGTGTGCGGGTCAAGAATTTGCAGAATTTTCTCATTCTCATTTTCTCATCGACGTTGCAGAATTTTAAAAAAGATTCGCAATCGAGGAAAATGAGAATTTATTTACAGAAGCGTCTGGAGCAGGTGGAAGAACTACGGAACGCGTTTAAGGTGGCGGATTCCGTATATCAAGCGAATTCAAGCGATATTATTTATGCATGCTTGGTGTACGAAAACGAGAGTGCGTGTATTACAAAGCGAACAGCATAACGAAACGACCAAGAGTACAAAGAGTACAAAAGAGAGCGATCTGCAGCTGATTCGCATAGATAAAGCTGAGGTGTGGTGCTGCTGGCAGCTGCGAGACCCGACATACTCACCGTTGGAAGCGCGGCTTTCAACCGCATCTTTAAGGGGAAGCAGTCACAGCTAATTCACTTCCTGCTTCGTCAATCCTGTTTGTATCCTCAACACAGCAACTCGGGCGACTCCATCTCTTCCAGGCAGCAGCTTAACGACTCTCGCTAAAGGCCACTTTAGGGGCGGCAAACATTCATCCTTAACGAGGACCACGTCATCCACAACTAACCCATGCTTGGAAGTGCGCCACTTAGATCGCTGCTGCAGTAAGGTTAAATACTCTTCCTTCCATCGGGACCAGAAAACCTGCAGCTATCCAAGCGATTAAAGCTTAACTTTGTCACATCTGGCTCGATAAATGATGAAGGCGGGCCACCATTCAAAAAATGTGCTGGACTTAAATCATTAAGATGGCAGGGTTTTCTGAAATTGATACTAACGGTCGAGAATTACCTAGCGCAGATATGTGGCAAAGAAGGCTTTTCGCAACTGTAAGCAAGCAACTGTAGAAAGATCCTTAATGAGCTCCAAATGTATTGCCTGGGTTGCAAAGCAAATAAAAACACACACGTAGCATTTTACAGGAGCGTTATTGCACGCTTCAGGTTTGTAGAAAAATGGTCCACAGAAGTCTGTGCAATTGACTTCAAACGCATGAGATCCATCAAGACGCTTTTCTGGCAGATCCGCCATTATGTGCTCAATTAGGCGAGGTTTCGGGATCGAATTATGCTGAGAAGAGCACGAGGACCAGTATGTATGTTGTGCTCATGAGCGTAATTTATAATGGCTATAGTAACTGGGTAATCCTTTGGTAGGATGATTGGGTGGCGGCCATTGAAATCCAACGACCATCTACTCTACTACTCAACCATCTACTACTCAACCGACCATCTACTCGAAGAAGCCAAACCTGGTCAATGATGTGTGACAGCGAGCCAAGTGGACTAGACGGCGGTAATAGCCGTGCAAGGATTTATTGTCATTCCATAAACGAGCACGCTGACCCAGACGCAGCAACAGAGAAGACCCACTTCGAACGTCAGTGATAGTAAGCCCAGGATGTCGAATGCGCCTGCAAAACTTACGGATGTATCCAAACATACGTTGCAGAGCATCAAATGAATTCGCATATTTGGAGCCTGCAACAAAATCAGTGTACGGAGATTTTGCAAGCAGGACCGTTCGTCGAAGTTCCAGTATTGGCTTCTCCGTTACTATTGTTTGTGGCCTACCAGTTATAAGGCTACTGAAGGGTTTATACTTTGGTCTTGAATAAAAACACATTGAGTTTTGGTTTTGCGGGGACGTCACTCCCCAAAGAACGTTCATTATTGAATATCTCTTAAGCTTTTTAGTCAACGGGTGCCAAGCGCTGCGACATAGCAGCCAAAGCTCTTATGTATTCTTCTACAATATAATGAACTTGAACGTCGCTGTTTGCATAAATTAAATACTTATATCTGATTGATATAATTCTATGTATAATATATTTATAATATATAACATGTGCGCACACTACATCTCCCTCCTTTTGAAAAATAACGAAACTAAGTGTAGTACTGCCTCACACGCGCTCGCCTGACGATCTCTCAACTCCCGCTGCGCCACTTGACGGTCAACCACTCCTAAGTGCATTCCGTGAGAACGCTGACTTCGCCCCCTCCCTCATCCATCAACACAACAGTGTATCCAATGAACCGCCGGACGTCAGAACGCTGACTTCGCCTCCCCGCCTTGCCCACCAACTTGACGACGCATTCGACAGCGGCGCCGGCTACAATGTGCTGCGTCCGCAACCAACACTTTGTTGCTGGGAGCAGCGCAGCCGCCGGATATTAGGCAAGCGACCGCTGACGTAGCTTAATACACATTTCGGGCACTTGCCCACAGCCGCTGACATAGCGCGGCTCACGTTTCGGCCACTTACCCAGCAACTTCGCGGGGTCGACCCCCTCCCTACGCTGGCGGCAGAACGCTGCACTCAGCAAGGGAACCGGAGGGCTAGTGATAGCCAGCACCAAGGCCAGAAATCAGTCTTCTGCGGACACCAGATCGATACGCTTGCTGATATCCCAACTCTTCTTGTAATCCCTTAAGTTTGACTAATAAAGATTGTAACGTTCTGTAAATTACCGCTGTTATTTGACTTCGGAGAATCCTGGGAAGTACAAGGCGACATTCCACAAAGATTCCAGCATGCTTCTGCTAATAACTAGGTGAGCTATACTGTGACGAGAGCTCGTCACGGCATCCAGCAACTATTAGTTGCCTAACTGGCGCCCGAACAAAAAGAACAAATGAAACAAACAAAAAAATAAAAAACAAAAAATAAAACAAACGAAATGAAATGAAATGAAGTGAAATTAAAACAAAAAAAAGAATAAGTTGGAATGTGGAAAAATTAGAAAAATTAGAGTGACAGTGATGTGATGTGACAGTGAACAATCAAACGTTAAAAACGACCACCCGCCGCGGTGAGAATGCCCCTACAGTCTGTAGCGGGAACAACATTCTACACGGGCGTAAAGTCGTACATAAGAAAAGACCACCCGCCACAGCGTTAATACTGTCTCCATCCAGGAGTGATATACGCGGGCGCAAAAGCGTCTTCATAAAAAAATAATAATAAAGGCCTATGTAATGACCCACTGCGGCGATTTGCTTACACTCGCGGTAACCTATTCGCGAGTGCAATGTACATAGTGCCGAAGAAAAAAGGAATAAATAAAAAATAAAAAAAAAATAAATAACTAAAATACGTGGTAATCTGCTGGAGAGGCTGAGTGGTGTGGAAGCACCCGAGAAAGCTGCCCAGTAGATTGTGTGGCAACCGTACCATTAGTAGGCCAAGGCCAAAAAGGAAGAATACGGTCCACCGCACCCAGTTCACTAAAATTCACTCGTCACTGCCCGAAAACCGTAACCACAAAAAAAAAAAAAAAACCGAAACCCCAAAAAAAACAACCACAAAAAAAAAAAAAAAAAAGGCATGAAACTTAAACAAATATAAAATATAATAAACCATTGTCCACAATTACTATTTGAATTTTCTAAAAAGAAAAAAAACTTTATCTTTCCTCAGATTCTAAGAAGAATACAACATACAAGAACACGAAGCTCAACACACATACATCAATTGTCAAGGGTGAGTGAAATCATATCGACATCCAGGTTACGCTTTTCTAAAGTAAAAACTATAAATCTAAATATTGACTTCCTAAGATAAGAAATAAATAAATAAAAAAAAAAAAAAAAAAAAAAACCCAACTCTTGGTCTTGGCCTGTCCGATCCTATCCGCTTCCGATACCTCCACGCTCGTAGTAATGGAAGAAATTAAAGAATCCCTTAACGCGCTCCTTGCTCAGTTGACCGGGTTGCAGGACGATATGAAAAAGATAAATGGTAGGCTCAGTACGCTAGAAACCGAAAACGAAGGTCGTAATCCGGTGGTCACGCCTCCGGTGCCATTGGCGCGTGCGCACAATGAATACGAATTGAAGGAAGTCTTTACGCTTCCAGATTGCGTCAAAGAACTCCAAACATTCGAAGGTCAAGCCGAAAGATACGTTTCTTGGGTGAACCGTGCGCAGGCAATTCTGAACGATTACGAGGTCATCAAAGGGAGACCCCTGTTCCGCGCCATAGTCTGTCACATTAGGCAAAAAATAAGAGGTGAGGCTGAGGAAGCTCTTGACTCTTATGGGGTTCTAGACGACGACTGGCCGGAATTTAAGAGAGTTCTGGCACTGCACTACGCGGAAAAGCGCGATTTTCGTACGCTGGAATACCAACTTGGCCAACTGACCCAGGGAAATAAGACTCTAGAGGCATACTATTTGGAGGTGAATAAGCACCTTTCCCTTATCCTCAACGGATTGAAGGCTATGGGATATCCAATGGAGGCAGTTAGGGCCCTCTCAGAATATTCGAGGGACAAGGCTCTCGACGTCTTTATCCGGGGAGTCGGCAATGATGCCTCTAGGCTACTGGTCATGCGCAGACCAAAAGATTTACAAGAAGCATACTTCTTTTGCAAGGAGTTACAGGCTGTTGCCCCGAGAGGGGGTCACTTTACCCGGTCCTCCGCGCCGGCGAGCTTCGTACCAAATACCCGGTTCTACCGGCCGCCAAACGCTCCTCGCTTTTCTTCCCCCTATCAGGGAAACAGTAGACCTTCATCAGGCTCGGGATATGGTGGGCCCCAAAACAATAACCGCTTCCAGGGCCCGAGACCAGCCATTAAAATGGAGTCGAACCGGTCGGGCCAATCCCACCGCTCAGATTATAGGTCCCACCAAAGCGAGGGTTCTGGAATAAAGCGAACATCGCCCGAATACCAAAACCCGTTCCAAAGGGCAACAAAGCTATACCACATGGAACCCATACCCGACCCTTCTATTATAATTCCTGTTGAGCATAGCGAGGTCCTTCCAACTGACCCCTACTACGATCAGCTCGGTACTGAGGACGCTAGGATGCCTCTCCAGGAGGCTATGGAAGAGAGGGACGATCCTGAGATGGGAACTGAGGGCCCAAATTTTATGACCGAGGCCTCTCCAGCGTCCCATACCTAGAATACGAAGGGAAAGATGGGGCTAAATTACAATTCCTGATCGATACCGGCGCAAACAAAAATTTCATCAGCCCCAGAATCGCCGCCGGGTCGACTGTTCTTCCTATCCCCTTCCGCGTCCAATTAGCTACGGGCTCTGTTACAATAACGCGCTGCGTAGCCGGGAAGTTTTTTAAGAAATTAGGAAACAACTTGACCCTTACGTTCTTTGTCCTCCCCGGACTGAATACCTTCGATGGTATCATAGGGGACGACACACTTAAAGATCTAAAGGCCTTAGTAGACAGGAAGAACAACTGCTTGCTTATATCCCCTGGGATAAAGATTCCCCTTCTTGCTAAAAGGTCCCCCAACGTCAATGCTTTGATAGATCCAACACATCCGGATGGTGTAAAACAAACCTTAAAGGCCTTTATTGATGAGTACTCGCAGCTCTTCGACCCCTTGTCACCGGGCGAGGCCATCGATACTTGTGTAAAGGCAGAAATCCGCACAAATACTTCAGACCCAATTTACACAAAAAGCTACCCCTACCCAGCGAACTTGAGGCCTGAAGTGGATAGGCAAATCAAAGAACTCCTGAATGAGGGTATCATACGTCCGTCTAAAAGTCCATATAACTCTCCGGTGTGGATAGTACCAAAAAAGCAGAAGCCGGCCGGCGAAAAGCAATGGCGGTTAGTCATCGACTTCAAACGGTTGAATGCGGTCACAATATCCGACACTTACCCGATCCCGGACATAAATTCTACACTAGCTAGCCTCGGCGGAGCCAAATATTTTACAACACTTGACCTCACTTCGGGGTTTCACCAAATACACATGAAACCATCCGACACCGTGAAAACGGTATTTTCCACCCTTAACGGAAAATATGAGTTCCTCCGCCTTCCCTTCGGCTTGAAAAACGCCCCGGCTATCTTCCAACGCATGATCGATGATGTCCTTCGGGAACACATCGGCAAAATCTGTTACGTATATATTGACGACATCATCGTCTTTAGTAACGACTATGATAGCCACTGGGAAAACCTTCGCCTGGTCTTTGAATGCCTTAAAAAGGCCCGGCTTCAGGTTAATCTGACCAAGACTCAATTCTTGTCCACCCAGGCTGAGTTTCTCGGTTATATCGTCAGTCATGACGGTATTAGAGCAGACATTAAAAAGGTCTAAGCCATTTCAAAAATGAAACCCCCTGGCAATATCAAGGAACTGAAAAGTTTCCTTGGAATGACATCGTACTATAGGAAGTTTATTCGCGATTATGCAAAAATCGCCAAACCTCTGACCAATTTGACCCGCGGGGAATCCGCTCGCGTTAAGGCGAACCAATCTAAAAAAGTCCCGGTCGAGCTCGATGACACAGTCTTACAGGCTTTTGACGACCTCAAAGCAACCTTATCCTCTTCAGAAGTGCTTGCCTTCCCAGACTTCGGCAAGCCATTCCATTTAACCACAGATGCGTCTAACTATGCTCTGGGAGCTGTATTGTCGCAAGACATTGAGGGAAAGGACCGCCCCATAGCCTACATCTCGCGCACTCTGTCCAAAACTGAAGAAAACTATGCCACTGTAGAAAAGGAGATGCTTGCTATAGTATGGGCACTAGACAACCTCAGGTCCTATTTATATGGCGCTGCATCTGTTAAGGTGTATAAAGACCACCAACCTTTGACATTTGCGCTAGGGAGTAGGAATTTCAATGCCAAATTGAAACGTTGGAAGGCGAGAATTGAGGAGTACAACTGCGTACTCATTTACAAGCCTGGTAAATCTAACGTCGTTGCTGACGCCTTGTCCCGTATACTTCAGATGAACTATTACCTTGATGGGTGCCGTTCGGGCACTGCATCGGCCACTGAAGGGGACTCCACCATTCACAGCGCGGACGAAGACTCGTCTCACCTACTCCCCCACGTAGAAGTTCCCATTAATGTATACCGCAACCAATTAGTCTTCGATCCTGACCGATCGGAATATTTGTGCGAGCAACCGCACAGGGGCTTCGTGCGTCATCTCATTCCGGTTGGAGTTGGTCTTTTATCCGATTTGGTCGTTACCTTGGGGAAATACCTTAAGCCATCAGTGATCAACGGGGTTAAGATCCCGGAAATTTACCTGTCATCATTCCAACATCAATGCTTAGAGAATTTTGCCTCGTTCAAAATACGCATAACGCAAAGGTTGGTGACAGATTTGTCGGATCCCGAGGAGGTCTGCGGAGTTATTGAAAAAGAACATCGCAGAGCTCACAGGGGTGCTAAGGAGGTGCGCCTACAAATTTTGGAGAAATTTTATTTCCCTCAGATGGCCAGCACCATCCGTAAGCAACTCTCGTCGTGCGAGTGTTGCAAACTCTACAAGTACGAGAGACATCCCAATAAACCACTCCTTCAATCGACGCCTATCCCAAAATATCTGTGCGAAATCCTTCACATCGATATTTTCACTTTGGAGAAGAAGATTGAGAAGATTGAGCTGTATAGACAAATTCACCAAATTTGCCAAGCTCTTCCCTTTAGAATCAAAATCTTCAATTCATCTACGGGAAAAACTACTAGTCATTATTTCACCGTCTCGAAGGTATTGGTCTCAGACAATGAGAGAGGCCTCCTGTGCCCGACGGTACTGAACTATTTGCGTACGCTGGGGATTGCGCTCTACAATACTCCGACGCAAAAAAGCGAAGTCAATGGTCAAATCGAGAGGTTTCACTCCACCTTCATTGAGATTTACCGATTTTTGAAAGGCGAACACCCTGACTTCAAGTTCAACGAATTGGTCGCTATAGCGGTGGACAGATACAACAATTCTGTTCACTCGGTGACTGGGAATAAGCCGGCGGATCTGTTCTTCGACCGCTCGGCCAGGATCAATTATCAGGGTCTGACTAACTTCAGGACAAAGGTCCTAGAGGACGTTAGAGGCCTAATAGAGTATAGGCAGAAGCTCACGAACGCGGCCCACAATAAGACCCGTTCTGAACGCGTGTCTTACGATCAGGGAGACAGGGTATTTGTCGCCAATAAACAAATTAAGACCAAAGAAAAGGCGCGCTTCAGGGCCGAAGAGGTTGCTGAGGATAGGAACGTAACGATTAAAACCAAGACAGGCAAAATTTTTCATAAGTCCGATTTGCGGATATAAACAAAAAAAAAAAATAAAAATAAAAATAATAATAAAAAATAAAGAGATAAAAATAAAAAAGCGCTGGACAGTACATGTGTGTTTCACAAACCTTCTTTACACTCACACACCTTGTGACCTTCCTTTACTACACATAACACTAAACACATAACACACAATAAGGAATCAAACACCTACCCCTAAACAATTTTTTTTAATACTGCAAGCTACATCTTTTTAATTGCAAGCATCGTCGTGGCCCAAATGGTGGGAGCTGCGGACATTTTCAAGTATGAAGCTCCGGTTGTGCCACTGCAGGAGGGCACAGTCTGGCGGGTCAACGGTCAATTCAAACTGGCACATGTTATTGACTTGGCAAGGCTCGAGGCGCTGACTCAGGAGGTTCAACGCGAGGCGGCGCTACTAATGGATTCCAGAATTGAAGCGCTGGTAACGCACTACCTGGAAGAATCGCGGGAGGGCCTATCAGGGCCTGTCAGGGAGGACGTCGTTCACTGGACTTGATTGGGTCCGCATGGAAGTGGATTGCGGGTTCTCCGGACGCATCGGATTGGGACGCCATACTTCGTGCGCAGGAAAACGTCGTCAAAACGGCCGACCAGCAAGTAAGGATAAACGCTGGCCTGTTCGACGCCTCACATGAATCCCTGAGACAATTGAACGAAGTAGCTGCGAGGGTCAATGCCATCGATGGAGATGTACACACGGCAACGACGCTACTGCACAAGGCCTTGATCATCGATAGCCAGGTCGGCGAGCTGACCCAAGCTTGCCAAGCACTGTAATTTTCCCGCCCGTCTGTGCTAACAAATGGAACGGCGCTGCTATACATTTTGTCTATGCCCAAGGTCGCCCCCAAGGACTACCGCCTTCTTCTTCTTCTTCCGGCAACGCATGGAGGGAAACAAGTCATGGTCAAACATGACAAAGTCGCCGTAACCACCGAAGAGACCTACGCCATAGTAGACGACTGCCTCTCCATGGGGAACACGACTGTTTGCCCGGAGAAAAGTCTTCTGAAGCTAGACGAGGACGGAGGCATCCCCAAGCTGTTAAAGGGCGGTCAGGCTAAATGCGAACTTCTCAGGAACAACGAGGCGCGCATAGAACTGGTCGAAGATGGGACAATGTTCCTGTCTAATTTCAACGGGACGATGGAAGTCGGATCCAGGACCCAACAATTGGCCGGAACTTACATAGTCCAGTTCGCAAATGAGACGATCAGTGTGGCCGGAAGAACTTACACGAGCTACTCCTCGACGCACATTACAGTCATGCCGGCAGTGCTCACTTCAATAACTGCCACGGGATACGCGCCTTCGCTGCACTACGTCAACGCCTTTAATATGGAGAACCTGAAGAGACTCTCCGGTATGTCCGAGAAGGTCTCTTTCTCCTTCCTTGTGGAAGCATTGGTCGCCTTGGTTGTCGGTGTGGCCCTATACACCGTATGGAGGAAGCTAACATCGAGCAAGGGAATCCCGATAATAAGAGACGGCACATTCGACCTGGAGGCACAAGAAGCTAACAGGGCACCCAAAGCCCAATAATCTGCGGGACGCAGATCTTGAGGGGGGAGGAGTTATGAACCCTCTTCCCGCACCCTTTGTCTTACCCCCTCCCACCAGCCTGCCTCATACGCGCTGGCCTGACGATCACTCAACTCCCGCTGCGCCACTTGACGGTCAACTACTCCTAAGTGCATTCCGTGAGACTAATAAAGATTGTAACGTTCTGTAAATCACCGCTGTTATTTGACTTCGGAGAATCCTGGGGAGTACAAGGCGACATTCCACAAAGATTCCAGAATGCTTCTGCTAATGACTAGGTGAGCTGTACTGTGACGAGAGCTCGTCACGGCACCCAGCAACTATGAGTTGCATAACTTATATATTATTTTAATTATATATATATTTTTTTTTTTTGTAATATTATATATTTATAGATTTTTTGAAAATTAAAGAAAATATTGAAAGTTGAAAAATATTGATATTAAAAATTGTTAAAATAAGAATAAATGTGTTTGATTTATATGTAATTGAAAATGTCTTTTTTTTTTTTTTAATTAAATATTATTATTAAGTCCTATTTCTGAAACTAAATATGGTACTAAAGTGGACCAATGGTATCTATCAGAACTATATCAAATGCTGTTGCTGGCGTTTCTGTTATCGTCATTGGCATTTTTAAACATGTCTTGACTTATTTACTTCTTGCCTTTGTCATTTGTGGCCAATAATAAAAGTTTTTTATTTTCCTTAGGCTTTTAGAAATTCCTGAGTGGCCTCCTTCTGACGGATCGTCATGATATTTAGACAGAATTGCTTTTATCTGAACCTCATCATTTTTATCTATATTAGTCACCTTATTTAGTAGCGCTACTTTTAAATATTTTAATATTTTGTTGCCCTTTTCTTTAAAGTTTCTTATAGTGACAAACTCGAAGATTTGTTCACTTGGTGACAATTGCATTTGAATGATCTTATTCATGCTTGCTTCTTGGTTAAGCCTTTGAAAAAAATGATCTAAATCGATTTTTTCATTAGAATAAAAATTAGTCATATCAAAATGTGCCTCTTTTTAACAAACACTTCTGAGAACAACATATTTTTTGGCGTCAATGTTATTGACTACCTAATAGATACTGGGCATTTCTATTTCTTCTTTATTTACCTCTGGTTCTTGCAATTTTTCTCCTGAAGCTCTCGTTTCGGCCTTCAGTATCTGTCTATTCATTTCTTTTAGCTATCCGATAGTTATTCGGGAAAAAGCATCTGCTATGTAATTATTTTTCCCCTTGAGGTACTCTACACTAAAATCATATTCCTCAAGGTCCAGACGCATTCTGGCCAACTTCGAACTCGGATTTCTCATCGAGAACAAATATGATAGTGGCCTATGGTCACTCTGTACTAAGAAATGCCTACCATATATATATGGTCTAAAATGATTTATTGCCCAATGTATAGCTGCTAGTTCTTGTTCTGTCGTGGACTTATTACTTTCGCCTTTTGTAAAGGTTCTTGAAGCGTATGCCGCTGGTAATTATTGACCGTTATGGTCCTGAGATAGTACCGCTCTACATGCTTGTTTACTAGCATCTGTGGTTATGCAAAATTGTTTGCTGAAGTCTGGGTACTAAAGAAGTGTAGGTTTCATTAATTCCCTTTTAAGATATTCGAGTGCTTCGTTGCATTCGCTTGTCCATTCAAATTGAACATTCTTTTTACAAAGCCTCGTTAAGTGGCTTGATTTCTCAGAGAAATTTTTAATAAATCTTCTGTAATAGCTGCAAATTGGGATGAATCGTCTAGCTTCGTCTGCATTTACTGGTTGTGGGTAGTTTTTAATTACCTCAAATTTAGAGTCATCTGATAATATACCTTTATCAGTACATTTATGACCCAAATATGTAACCTCTTTCATAAAGAAGGTAATTTTTCTGGATGCTTTTCAGAACAACCGACAACTAAATCATCCATATACAGAAAAGCTTGCGAAGGCTGTAGGCCTGTAATGCAAGTGTCATCATTCTTTGAAATGAATTGGGGGCTATCTTTAATCCAAATGGTAATCGCGTGTAGCGATATGAGCCTGTTGAAGTTGAGAATGATGTTATATTTCGTGACCTTTCGTCTAACTCGATTTGGTGAAAGCCTGACATAAGGTCTAGGCACGAGAAATATTTTGCTCGTCCTAATTGATCAAGAATATCTTCTATTCTTGGAAGTGGGAATTCATCTGCTAGTAGTTTCTTATTGATCTGACGATAGTCAACTACTAATCGCCATCTCTTTTCCGCCGAATTAGGCAGTGATTTCTTGAGTACCAAGAGAAGTGGGCTATTATATTCTGATATAGACGGCTCTACTATACCGTCATTTATCAGCTTGTCAACTTACTTTTGAATTTTTGGCTTTTGACTTTCTGGCATTCTATAATTTTTAATGTAGACTGTTGTTTTGTCATTCAATCTCAATTTTTGTCTATAAAAGTTATTAGCTGATATGGTTTCTGTTTCAAGACCAAAAATATCGCTTTATTCGGTGCATAATTTACTTAAATCGTTTTTAAATAACGATGGAAATTTTAGAAGTTTTAATACTTCGTCTTTGCATTGTAATCGTCTAATGATTCGCTTTTTATATTTCCGCTGTTTACAATAGCGTATTTTTCTGTTGTATTTATAATGCGAATCAAAACGTTCTGAGTGTTTACTAGTGCACTTGCTACTATAATATTATGCCAGGTTGCAATTCCTGGTTGGGGATAAGAACATTGGTGTCAGTAGACGTAAGGTGAATCTTTCGAATTACCTCTGATCTAGCTGGCAAAACTATTTCGTTATCAACTGAATGTATTATAGGAATGTTTATATTTCTGAAATTATCGGGCCTCAAAGTGAACCAATCTTCTTGGTCGTCGAATTCTTAAATACAGTTGTATTTTTTAATGAAGTCCAAACCAATTATAACATCCCCTGGAATAGAAAAATTGTCAGGTACGATACGGAATTTATATGGTATTGCTGCATTTGCAATACTCATTTCCAAATCTATAGTACCTAGAGACTTAATTATCCCTTTCCCTATTCCTGATATATTTTTTGTATCTCTCGAGCTTAAATTATTATTACTGCATTTAAGCAGTGAAATTTCTGCACCTGTATCTATTAATAGAGTTACCATTGAATTGGTACTCATATTTTTTTAACTTCAAAAAAATACTTATATTGAGATTGATTCTATACAGCCTTACTGTTGGCTGTTGCTCAAGGGGGCCTGCTGGTTTTCCGTCTGTATGTTTCTGACGGTATTATTGTTTCTATTATTTGAGTTTTGATTTTGGTTACCCCTATGGGGTACCCGTTGTTGTTCTGGTTACCGCCGCGGCCTCTATTTCCTCCGCGATAACCACCTCGGCCTCTATAATTGTTATTATAGTTACCGCGGCCATCACCTCTATTTTGGTAATAGCCACGATGACTATTTCCTCGACAATGTCCTCTATTGTTATAGAAGAAATCATTGTTCGAGTTGCCGGTCATTTCTGTACAGCAGTGTATGTATTTCTCTATTACACTATTCATAGTGCTGAAGCTACTTGCTTCTAGAATTGTCTTGAGCTTATCATGCTCGCAATTCTTTATCATCGCAGTGATCGCTTCTTTCGTCGTGAACTTATCTGCGTTGTTTGTGTCTAGTCCGTCATCTATGTAGGCTGCCTCAAGCGACATACGTAGATTTTCAATTTCTGTGGTAAACTGCGCTGCACTCTCGCACGTATTCCGTTGAAATTGCGGATAAGTCAGTCATACCAAAGACACTAGAATAATAAGATGCGCAACGGCCATAAAAGATGAAAGAATACATTTGGAGCGCTTTTTTACCCACCCAAAATTGCGCGGTTTTTACAAAAAACAAATAAGAATATAACAAAAACAAATACTGTCGCAGTCCACTTGTACCAGCACAACGTATTTTTTTTAAATTTAAAAATGCGTTTATATTATTAAAATTTGGAAAAACAGTAGCAAACGAGGAGCACTATGTATTTGTCAGCTTTAAGCAAACGAATTAAGAGGAACTAAAAGAGGAAAGAATACATTTGGCGCGCTTTTTTACCCACCCAAAATTGCGCGGTTTTTACAAATAACAAATAAGAATATAACAAAAGCAAATACTGAAAATAGATAATTTACAGAAGTATGCATATTTTTTTTCTTTTTTACTAGTAACTTGTACTAATAAATATACTAAATAGTTAAAAAACATCATATGCAATCTGTGTATTGCAAAATTGAATTCTTGAGGCAGGACCAGCGCACTTAAAAATCACGAAGATCAAATAAATTTTCCACGTCGCAAGCTGAATACTCTAACGACATATAAAGTAATTTATTAAAATAATTCGGTATTATTATGAACATTTATTCACCTATTACCATTTCTATGATGTAATTAAATAATTATCATGTTAAGGCAATGCAAAATTAGAGTTTTTACTTTTTACTTACGAGTACTTTGTACTCCATTGCCAGAGTACAAATAATATAGATTGGAAGTCCATAAACTTCTGAAGTGAAGGGCATATTTTGTCAAATTTACAATATATGAGCATACGTGTGCACACATACAGTGCTCGGCTGTCGTTGTATGCGTACAAGAGAGCTGCTGGCTCTAGAGCGCTCTCTCTCTGGCTCTTGAACAAAAATTCGAGAGAGCCTGGAGCCAGATCTAGAGCCAGCCCGAAAAAATCGTGTGCAAAAAAATCGTATGGCGTTACGCATCTTATTATTCTAGTGTCTTTGGTCATACTGTCTTCTAAGTCTGTGTTTGTAGGCTCTAAACTTTCTTCTTCTCCTATTTCTGGCAATTTAATTTTTGCCGGTATTGTAAGATCGTGGAGGTCTTCTTCTTTAATTTACTGTTCAGAGTCCTCTTCTTTATTATCTTGATAGGAGTCTTCCAATACTTCTGTATTGTCACCTGTTTCAATTTCAACTGATGTGTTGAATATTGTAGGGACAGTCATATTTAAATTATGCCTTTTCCTTACTAGTAACAAGTTTTCTTTAAGCTTGTTTAAAAATTTTAACGCTTGCCTTAAATGTATTCTAGTTAATCTATCTATATTTATATTTTGTAATTGGCGTGCTTCATTAAAGCATTCTACCAATATTTGTGCGTGCCTATTGAAAGTACTTTGTTGTATTTCTCTTTTTTGGCTTACACATGTATTCTTCTACAATATAATGAACTTGAACGTCGCTGTTTGCATAAACAATGAAACAATGTAATTGTACTTATATCTGATTGATATAATTATATGTATAATATATATAATAACGAGTTCGCGGTTGCAAGTTTTGAAAAAAATATAAGTTTTTATTTCAAGATAATAATACAACTTTGAATCGGAGTCAATTCACGTCTTAATGGTATAGTGGATGAATTAGAACTAAATCTGGAGTGTGAGTTGAACGCTTAGCAAACCCTTGGTCGACTTTGTTTATATGAACTTGAAGGCTCTCCTCTCTATTCAAATGGGTTGCGCTCTTTAAGAGAGTTGCGCATGGAAAATTACCAGGATTTGTGCTGCGTAAGCTATTTGGTTGCTTAGTGGGAATAACGAATTTCGGCATCGGCGGATGTTTATGTCTATGAATCAATTGTTTATGTTAACGCGGCCGAAATTGTTATTGTCGCCAAGAGCTTGGGATCTGACTTATGTGTTAGGGCAAATGGATTGGGTGGGTGTGATCAAGTGGTACAAACGTACTGTGTGTGTGTGGTGTGTGTGTGTGACAAAGTGTTATACTATGGTACATATGCTACTTCCCCATCCTTAAGAAATTAGCCTGTCCTCAGGCGGATAATTTAGGATACAAGACAGGACTTACATTATTTTCTATTTCTGTTACATCATTGTTTATAATATTTGATTCAATAGGAGTGGGTACTTGTCTTTTGAATTTGATTATAATTTTCTTAGGTATATTCTTATATTTGTAGATATAATAGAATATTATTATGACAACTAAAACTATTAAAATAGTAAATGTAATTATTTGAAATTTATTATTTGATTTATTATGGATTTCAAAAATATCTTTAGCTTGTATATAAGAAAGGGCTTTTAATTTAGTGATATTGTTGTTAACATAAATCGTTTGTGTGTAATCTAACATAGTGTTTGATATTGAGATGTCTTTGATTTGTATGGAACAGTTAAAAGCTTTTATTATGTTGTCTCCCTGTATTATTATATCTCTATTTATGCAATTTTGGTTAAGTATGGTTTTTGGTAAGTTCCAAGTTAATATTATATTAGGTTCGACATAATTGATTTCAAATTCTTTATGAGTTTTTTACATATCTGCATTCTGTATTAAATTGGTTAAGTATGCCCGTTAAGCATTTGTTTATTATTAAAGTTTTTGAAGATGCCAAATAAGTTTGATTATTTTGAACATAAAATTTATTTTGTACATTTTCTATTAAAATGTTTTGATTACTATCTGGGTATGGAATTATTGTAAAGATTGGGGTTTTAATTATTTCTTTTGGAATATGGGAAAATATTAGAATTTCATTTGTATCCGTTTTCAGCCAAGTGGAAGTTTTAATATGTAGAAGTTTTTCTGAGTTTATATTTGTTAGATAATCATGCTTTAGTAATTTAGGATTAAAAATGCCAAGTCTTGTTAACTGCATTCCAAGTTCAATATCTTCTACATACTCAGTAAACTGTTGTAAATTAAATAATAAAATGTTTAATCTTTGATCGCTTTCATGTAATGCACTTAATAAATTTATTAATGTTATGCCTTCATTTACTGTTTTTATGACTTCGTTGAGTTTATTAGCTTGGACGCTGTTTTCGGACAAATTTTGAATTTTATATTCTAGCTCTTCTTTATCTGCTTGATCTAAGGTTCCAAAAAGGTATTTATAAATTGTGCCCATGAAATTAGCTAAGCCGCGTTTGCTGCGCTTTGCTATTCTAATGCCATTCATTTCTCTTTTTAATTTCTCTGCTAAATATTGAACTTGGGATAAAGTTTCATATTCTTCTGATTGTTTTACTAAGTTATCATATGTTTGTTCTATTTTTGTAATATTTACAGATAAGTAGTGATACTCGTAATTGATTGGTAAACTTATTGATCCAGTATTAAATATAAGGTAGCCATTTTTGGCTTGAATTGGGTTAACTTCAAGATTTTGTCCTTGGACATGTTGGATAAAACATAATAGAAAATAGTAAAGGATCATCAAAATTGTGTAATTATGTTGGATTGCCTTGGTCGTTTTGGGTTGTGCTGAAATTATTGTTATATTTAGTTTCATTCATTTTCTTTTTCTTTTTATATTTTGATTTATAGTGGATTATTTTCCTGCCTCTGTTTTTCTCTTCATAATGTTTTTCGTCAATCTGTGTAATTTCTCCTGTCTTTTTATATGGGTTTGTTGTCTTTGATTTTACTAATGGTGCTTGTCTATATCTGGTATCTACTTCATAACTATGTCTATTTTCGTTTAATTTATTTATTTTATTAATTTTCTCTTGCTGGGTGTCATGTGCAGGTGTTCCTGCATATATAAAAATATCTGCTGGTGTTTTACCTGTTGTATTATGTTTAATTTTATGGTTATAAACGTAGAGTAGGGTTTCAAATTTTGTTATTTTATTCTCTGGGTCGGACTCAGTGCTTATAATTCTTAACTTTTCGTTGACAGTCTTATGAAATCTCTCAATGTTAGAAATTCCATTTTTACTTGTTGTGACGTTAATGTGAACATTTTCGGACTTTAGCCATAAATGTAATGCAGCACACATAAATGCTGAGTCTTTATCGGCTTTTATTTCGGACGGTTTTCCCATTTCATTAAAAATTTTAAGTAGAGCTCTTTTTGCTTCGAGCCAATCCCTAGAGCTGACTTCAATTAAGGCGGCATATTTGGAATAAACGTCAGTACATACAGGAATGTTTTATTATCGATTAAATAAAAATCGATAACATATTTTTCTCTAGGATTGATAATTTCTGGCGTTAACTCGTAATTTAATTTAGTGGGTCTATGTTCTGTTTTGCACATGTTACATACTTCACATTCGTTGATAATGTTCTGTATTAACTTTTGATAGTCTGGGTAGTAATATTTTTCTTTAAAAACTTTGGTTTGTTTTTCTATACCTGGATGTAAGAGTTCTCTGTGGGTTTTTATTATTACTTCTTTAAATTCTGAATATGTTTCAATATCTATTAATTTACTGGTTGCTCTCATAGCTTTAGTTATGTTGTTCGGACTGACAATTTCTAAGAAGGCGTTTTGAAAAGTAAGGAAATCTATTTCATTATGAAAATAAATTACGCTATTTTTTGTACACAAATATTATTTTATTAATTCTTTTGCATATGCGCTTGTCATTTCTTTATAATGGATTTTTAGTTTTGTTTTATGAAAATATTTTCTTATTTCTGTATTGTTATTGTCGTCTTTGACAAATTCTATTTGTCTATTATAGTAGTTTATTGGTCTTTCAGTAAAGGAAATGTAATTTTGGTTATCTTCATGGCTACTATGTACGGTAGCAGCTGAAGTGGGAGATTCGCCGTAGAAGTTTTCTATTTTTACACGTGAAAGTGCGTCGGCGACATGGTTTTCTTTTCCTGGTACATATTTTATATGGTAATCAAACTCATTTAGTCTGATTTTCCATCTTTGGAGTTTCATGTTTGGTTCCTTGATATTATCGAGCCAAACTAAAGGTTGATGATCACTAAGAATCTGAAATTTACGACCAAAAAGATAGGACCTGAAGTATTTAGTGGCCCAGACAATAGCTAAAAGTTCTTTTTCTATTGCTGAATAATTAAGTTCATGTTCATTGAGAGTACGGCTAGCGTAACAAACGGGTTTACGATCCTGTGATAATACAGCACATAGAGCGTACTTGCTTGCATCTGTGGTTAATGAGAATGTTTTTTCGAAATTTGGGTAAATTAATATTGGTTCGGACATAATTAAAAATTTTAATTTTTCGAAGGCTGATATATACTCGGTATCTTTAGAATTTATAACGGAACCTTTTTTTAGTTTTTGTGTTATTGGTTTAGCAATTTTTGCAAAGTTAGGGATAAATTTACGGTAGAAACTGCAAAGTCCTAAAAATGATTTTATTTCTTTATTAGTTTTAGGTAATGGGAATTTCTGTATGGCTTCTATTTTATTTGGGTTGGGCTTTATGCCTTCCGTAGTTACAATGTGTCCAAAGAACTCTGTTTCTCTTTTCGTAAATTCACATTTATCAAGTTGTAACTTTAGATTAGCTTCTTGTAATTTAGCAAATACTTTACGTAGAGATAACAAGTGTTCTTCCAATGAAGTGGAAAGAACTATTACATCGTCCATGTAAACTAAACAATCTTTGTAAATTAGGTCTTCTAATAGATTGTTAATACAACGTTGAAATGTTGCCGGTGCGTTCTTCAGTCCAAACGGCATTCGAGTGTACTCGTAATGTCCATTTTTTGTGGAAAAAGCTGTTTTTTGAATCGAGCTTTCATCCATTTGGATCTGATGAAAACCTTTTGCTAAATCTATGGTAGTGTAGCATATCTACCCTATAAATATACTAAATTAATGGGTACAACTTAGCTTCAAAACATTATGACTCTTTGTCATAATAAACATAACATTCAAGTACCCAAAAAGACCACCAACAATTACACAAGTATTCCAGCGCTCAAGTAATACGATCTAACGCTTATACATAAGCCGATCGCGGAGCGTGGGAATGCTGAGCGTGCACTTTGCAGCTCAAGTGGTCAGGCCATACATAACATATGTATGCCTTCTGCACACATATGTATATGTATATGCATGCCTTCAGCATGCTTATGAATATGTATATAGAATAAGAATTATATGTACGGGTCAGCTCAGCCCAAGACGAGCGCACCAGAAACATTCTAATAAAGTGACTCTAACAGAGCAGACGCTCTGACTCCAAAAACTATCCGACCCTTTTTTTGGAATCTTTCCCGAACATTATAGTAGTGAAATATTGAGACCTACCTAGCTTATCTAGTATTTCATCCATGACAGGAATTGGGTATTTATCATCAATAGTAATTTCGTTTAGTTTGCGATAGTCGATTACTAACCTGAACTTTGTTTTTCCAGAAGCATCGCTTTTTTTCGGTATTATCCAGATAGGAGAACAGTAGGGTGAGTTCGATTTTCGAGCAATGCCTTGTTGAATCATTTCTTTGATTTGTACCTCGACTTCTTTGTCGTAGGCCTGGGGGTATTTATAAGGTTTCCTATAGATTGGGTCTTCATGTTTAGTTTTGATGACATGCTTTACCGTACTTGTGAAGGTCAAATTTTCACCTTCTCTGTATTGTATGTCCCTAAATTCTTGAAGAATTTTAGTAAGGGCATTTGACTCTTCTTTATTTAGATGGTCAAGCCTGAATTCATTTGATTCCCTTATCTCGTTTCCTATTGCATAATTTGTGGCTTCATCATCAGTGGATAATGATGGCTGTGAAACATTCAAATAGTCGGGGTTGTCTTCTAGGCTACCTTCTCGTTCTGGTAGGTAGTCCATTAAGAAGCTGTTGTTGTTTAAAACAACACTTCTTTTGCCAAAGTTTATTTGGGCGTTGGCGTCTTCTAGGAACCCTGTACCTAATATCATATCGTAATTTTCGGATAAATTATGAATATAAAAAACTTGTTTAGTAGGGCAAAGCTTACTTGGTTTTAGAATTATGATTTACTTTAGGGTTATTGTACCGTTAATGGTGTGTGTTTGTAAATTAGTAGTTTTAACTGGGAAATTGAAAATGATTGCTCTTATGATGTTTATTGTAGACCCAGGGTCTATAACACATCGGAGCGGTATATTGTTTAAAACAATATTTATGAAGGAATTGTGTCTTCTTCTTCGTCCGAGGCATGTAGATGAAAATTTTCGGATGTATCCATTTTTGAATGGCCGCTGGTACTAGGTCTTTGCCTTTTTGTTGCCGGATTCGGAGCGGATGAAGAAACTGGATTTTGTTGATAGTTGGAGGAATAATTTAAAGGATTTTGTGTCTGTGCTTGGTTGAGTTTTTGCTTCAATTCTTGGAATAGGTATTCGAAAGGCTGGTCATGGCTGTTATTGTTTTTGTTCATATATTGATTTTTATTTTGGCTAATTGATGTTTGATTATAAGTTTGATTTTTATTTTGAATATTTGAAGTGTTGTTATAGTTTGGGCTGTACTGATTTTTATTTTGGGTATTTTGAGTATTTTGGGATTTTGGGTGATCGGACCATGTACCCTCATAACAACCCTCCTGCTGTACAATTTGCTTTAATTTACTGACTGTTGTTATATCAAATCTGGCTAATTGCATGTAGAGTCTATCTGGGAGTTATTTAATAATTACATTTTTTACTGTATTGTTCATTGCGTTTGTATAAATGTGATTATGTAGATCATTATTTTCTAAAGCTAGCTTTTTTGTTATTACAAAGCATTTTGCTTCAAGTTCTTCTATGAACTTACGAACTGATCCATTGAATTGGGTGTTATATAGTCGTCTCAAAAGCTCTTCAAATGGTGTCTGGGTCTTGAACTCGGCGATTAGGGCTTCCTTCCTGCACTGAGCTGGGATACTCGTTGGGCGTCGCCTCCAATTTGCATTTCGATTGCACTGAAGAGTACGTGTAACTGACGGACGTCAGTTGATGGATATAGTTGAAGTATGAACTCTATTCTTCTTATGAACGAGCTCAGTTCCAGTGTCGTACCGGTAAGTGTTGGTACCTGTCGAATCTGACCAAGAGCCTGGTTCAGATGATTCTCGGAGAGTAGTTGCACTTGTTGTTGTGGTAGTGCCATTGTTGTTTCTCTTGTTTTTGTTGTTGTTGATTTTATTTTATTTTTCACTCCTCGTAGCGGTCACGCTTTTTGTTTTGCGGGCTACACACTGTCTTCGGTTGATATGCAAAACCTGGGGCTTCAGTTACCCTTTAGTGGTCTTGTCTTTGCAGCACTTATGTAATAATTTTTTTTTTTCTTCTAGTAGCGGTCACACTATTATGGTGGGCTACCAAGTTGAAGCGGTTTTAATTATTAAGCACTGTGTGACTGGCGGATAGTTACTTCTTGTAGCACTGATTAGCCACAAAGTTGAAGTTAAATCACACACGAAGGTTCTTTGTTGGTCACTATAAGTTTAGGACCACCGACTGCGCCAATAACGAGTTCGCGGTTGCAAGTTTTGAAAAAAATATAAGTTTTTATTTCAAGATAATAATACAACTTTGAATCGGAGTCAATTCACGTCTTAATGGTATAGTAGATGAATTAGAACTAAGTCTGGAGTGTGAGTTGAACGCTTAGCAAACCCTTGGTCGACTTTGTTTATATGAACTTTAAGGCTCTCCTCTTTATTCAAATGGGTTGCGCTCTTTAAGAGAGTTGCGCATGGAAAATTACCAGGATTTTTGCTGCGTAAGCTATTTGGTTGCTTAGTGGGAATAACGAATTTCGGCATCGGCGGATGTTTATGTCTATGAATCAATTGTTTATGTTAACGCGGCCGAAATTGTTATTGTCGCCAAGAGCTTGGGATCTGACTTATGTGTTGGGGCAAATGGATTGGGTGGGTGTGATCAAGTGGTACATATGCACTGTGTGTGTGTGGTGTGTGTGTGTGACAAAGTGTTATACTATGGCATATATGCTACTATATATATGTATATATTTATTTTTAGTCGTCACTAATTTTTCATTTATGAGATAGAATGCTGAGTTTTACTTGCTTTTTTTGTTTATCAGCTGTCGCAGTCCACTTGTACCAGCACAACGTATTTTTTTTTAAATTTAAAAATGCGTTTATATTATTAAAATTTGGAAAAACAGTAGCAAACGAGGAGCACTATGTATTTGTCAGCTTTAAGCAAACGAATTAAGAGGAACTAAAAGAGGAAAGAATACATTTGGCGCGCTTTTTTACCCACCCAAAATTGCGCGGTTTTTACAAATAACAAATAAGAATATAACAAAAGCAAATACTGAAAATAGATAATTTACAGAAGTATGCATATTTTTTTACTTGTTACTAGTAATTTGTACTAATAAATATACTAAATAGTTAAAAAACATCATATGCAACCTGTGTATTGCAAAATTGAATTGTTGAGGCAGGACCAGCGCACTTAAGAATCACTAAGACCACGTCGCAAGCTGAATACTCTAACGACATATAAAGTAAATTATTAAAATAATTCGGTATTATTATGTACATTTATTCACCTATTACCATTTCTATGATGTAATTAAATAATTATCATCTTAAGGCAATGCAAAATTAGAGTTTTTACTTTTTACTTACGAGTACTTTGTACTCCATTGCGAGTACAAATAATATAGATTGGAAGTCCATAAACTTCTGAAATGAAGGGCATATTTTGTCAAATTTACAATATATAATATGAGCATACGTGTGCACACATACAGTGCTCAGCTGTCGCTGTATGCGTACAAGAGAGCTGCTGGCTCTACGTTTAAATCGATAAATCGAGTTAAATCGATTTATTGACCTCCAATTAGACCATTTCAATATCAAGGATTATGAGGAATTAAAGATGAATGTTCAACAGAATCACTATGTGCTTCCAGACGCAAAAGTTATGGGCGGTCTTTTGTATCGCAGGATAGAACATACAGCTGGCGAAAAGGATAGCAGATGCTATGGCTTGGAAGATGTGGATTCCAAAAGAATTGGTTCCCATGGTACTACAAAAATCTCATGATATTTGATAAATTTCATAAATTTTCCCATAAACTTTATGTCAACTTCCTTGGTCCATACCCGCGGTCTCGATCTGGCCTATAAGAGTTTTTGTAGTGCATCACTTTTCTAAATTTCCCAAGAAGTTTACGGCTGAGGCAATTTTAACGTACGTTGAAAAAGATTTACTACACTGTTTTGCATTCCTGAAGAAATAGTATCCGATAATGGCGTTCAGCTTAAATCCGTCTCGGCAACTATAGCATCCGCAAAATTATTCACCCATTTACGCACATCAATGTAAATCCGTCTGCAGGAGTAAATAGGTCTGTGATCGCTCCAATTAAACCGTATATGCAAGTTATCCAACCCGTAAACATAGCACTCCACCCAAGTTTATAAACAGTTTTCAAATTTCAATCTCGGCGACATTTCCTTTGTCTTTGTTTTTGTCATTGCCCTTTGCCAGCGCTGAGCCGCCCGCCAAGATAAATAAACCAAACTTAACGTAAACACAGCTTCCACTTGAAGATCAAACCATGGTCAACATATTGCGCCTCAATTTTAATCAAATTGCATCGGTCAGCATAATTGAATTTCACAATGCAGTGAAATAATTTCAGCATAAGCTTTTATTCTAAACAAAATGAAAAGTTCAAGAAGTTTCCAAAGAAAAGCTTCTGGCCGGGGTTGATTGGATTAGGATTAAGAATATTAAGATCAGTCTTTTTCGAGATCAATTCGAGAACGGCTAATAAAAATAAAAAGTAAAGTGTCTTGTAATAGTGTTAAAGTTCAAAAAGTTTATCACCAATAAATAAATATTAAAATAAAAATATATTTTTTTTAAATAATTTTATAACAACAAATTTAATTGGCGCCTAACGTGGGGGGGTGTAATTCAAAAGTTCTAAAATAAATATTAACGATAAAAAGTTAAATATAAAACGGAACTCCCGCCGCCAACAACTCAAATTTTTAGTGGAAAAATTAAAACATCCACATTAAACCTACGACATCTAACTATTGTGACGGTGATCGTATAAAACTTAATTGGAAATTAATAAATGCAATAATCCAATTAAGAATTTAATATTTAAAAAAAAAGGTGGACTGAATACTTAATACACAGTACAAGAACACATTAATAATAAAAGTTAGAATTAATCATCACAAACAAATAAAACCAAAACCAAAAACTATAAACCAAAATATTAAAAAAAAAAAAGGAAAATAAAAAATAAATTCAACACCAAGAAGGAAGGAAGGGCTGAGGGCAATCCCTCGCCACAGATAATCACAAAAAACATTGAAGGAAGACCCCAACAAAAAATAATAAGGACAACTAAACTGAAGGAAGACCCCAACGGAAAATAATCAGCACAACACACTGAAGGAAGACTCCAACGGAAAAGTATCGTGAGAAGAAAATTAATATTAAGTATTTTAAGAAAACTAATAAAATAATTAAAATCAAGAGCAAGATAAAGGGAATACAAAAAAATTGTAAAATTAAAAAAAAATCAATTAAACAAATAATTAAAGGTAACAATCTGGAAAATTTAATAAATAGTTTTGAAGATTTAAATTTAACAATGACAACCGGAGATGCAGCACCAACCTTTTCTGCGGGCGGAATTCCAAGCGCCAGCAATCTAACAATGGAATTAATTAACAGATTAATAAATGTACAATTGGGTGAAGTGACCAGAAAAATAGAAGAGATAGAAGGACAGTTCGCCGCTAATTAAAATGAAGTGGAAGATTATAAAATCCAAGCAATTGACCCAACTATAAAATGCGAAACCACCCTAGAGGTAGTTAAACCTTTACCAAAATTCACAGGTGAAATAACCCAATACGTAGGATGGAGAGAAGCGGCAGAAACTGCCATGAGTCTATATAAAATTCAAAGCGAACAATATTTTATCGCTTTAACAATTCTTCGTAATAAAATTATGGGAGCAGCACACGATGCTCTAACTAACCATGGTACAGTTTTAAACTTTCAAGCAATACTTTCCAGATTGGATTTTATTTATAACGATAAAAGACCAATCCATATTCTCGAATCAGAATTAAGCATTCTTAGACAGGGACGCATGACCATTACAGAATTCTACAACGAAGTAAACAGGACTCTTTTCACTAAATCCACCGGACTTGCCAAATGCTTTGGCCAAGTGTCAGGAATTAGAGTCTAACAACTTCCGAGCCCAATTTGCAAATAGATATTATGGATTTAGGAATGAAAATAAAAATCAGGGAAACAACCCAAGATTTAATCCAGTAAACTCGAGACAAAATAATAATACATCAAATAGGATGAATAATAATTGGAATAATAACCAGAATAATAATTGGTCCCAAAACGGGAATTTTGGACAAAATAATAATTGGAATTCAAATACCAATTCTAAGGTACAACCCCCACCAGAACCAATGGAGGTAGATAGTTCCATTAAGTATCAAAATCGTCCGAATAATAATTACAATCGTCCGAGTAATAATCATAATAACAGACAGAATAATAATAGTTATTTTCAAAGAAATAATTATAATCAAAACCAAGCACAAAAAATTGACACAGGAGCCACATCTTGTTATATTAATAAGGGAATTTATTAAAATAAAAAAGAATTATCAATTTACAAGAAAGTATCTACAGTTCATGGATACTCAATCATAAAATAATACCATATAATAACAATATTTGAAACAAAACATCTATTTTATGAAATAGAAGGTTTAGAATTTGACTTCTTCATCGGGTTCAATCTATTAAGGAAAATTGGAGCTAAGATAAATATAGAAAAAGGTATTCTGGAATATAATAGGAAAAAAGAAAAACTTGAATATTATGACAATGAGGAAAAAAATAATTTGTGTTTAATTGGGGAAAAAAATACTCTTCCGTTAAAAGAATATATTATAAAAAAATACTTTGATAAACAAAAAGAATTTAAAACGGAATCGGTAGTTGTTGAATAAAGTTTATATAGCTTGGGATCAAAAAATCCTGAGCACGCCGACGTTGAATTATCCGTCAACAAAAAAATTAATAGTTTGGGATCCAAAAATCCTGAACACGCCGTCGTTTAATTTTCCGATAAAAAAAATTAATAATCTACTAATAATTTCAAATCAAATAAAAGATTTCGAAAATAAAATTATAAATAAAATTGAAAAGGAGCATTCTAAAATAAATATACAAATTCCTTTTCTAACCGATATTCGAGGAGAAATAAATACCAACAATGACAGGGCCATTTATAGCAAACAATATCCTTACGCAATGTCAGTCTCAGATTTCGTTAATAATGAAATCAATAGAATGCTAAATAAACAAATTATAAGACCGAGTAGAAGCTCCAAAGAAGAACTCCAAAACATAGACTAGTTATTGACTATAAAAAATTAAACGAAAGCACAATACCGGACAGATACCCGATGCAAGACCCGTCTGTAATATTATCTAACTTAGGAAAGTCAAAATATTTCTCAACAATTGATTTAGAATCAGGATTCCACCAAATTTTAATGAAAGGTTCAGATATTGAAAAAACAGCTTTTTCTATTAATAATGGGAAATTTGAATTCTTACGTATGCCATTTGGGTTAACAAATGCCCCTAGAATATTTCAAAGAGCAATATATTAAGAGAACAAGTCGGAAAAACTTGTCATGTTTACATGGACGATATAATAATTTTTTCAAATACAATTGAACAACATAATACTGATCTAATTCAAATAATTAATATTTTACAACAAGCAAATATGAAAATTTCTCTTGAAAAATCTAAATTCTTTAAATTAGAAACAGCATTTCTTGGTTATATTGTTTCTCACAATGGCCTAGGCCTTACCGGCTATTACCGAAAATTTGTCCGAAATTATGCAAAAATTGCCAAACCCTTAACCAGATACTTAGGAGGAAATAATGGTAAAATTTCTAGGAGAATGTCTACAAAAATTACAATACAGTTAGATGACCAAGCTGTAAAAGCTTTTAACGAACTAAAAGATAATCTAATAGCACAAGTGGAATTAGTTCAACCAGATTATAACAAAAAATTCACTTTGACAACAGACGCATCAGATGTAGCTATCGGAGCGGTTTTATCGCAGGATAATAAACCAATTACTTTCATATCTAAAACTTTAAATAAAACGGAACAAATTTATGCCACAAATAAAAAAGAATTGTTAGCATAGTATGGGCTCTTAAAAATCTCAGAAATTATTTATACGGAGTAATCGGTATAGAAATACAAACAGACGATCAATCTTTATCTTTTACAATCTCGGATAAAAACCCAAACGTAGAAATGAAAAGATGGTATTCTTTCATAGAAAGTTTTACCCCAAAAATAATATATAAGCCCGGAACAACAAATGTCGTAGCTGACGCATTATCTCGAATAAAAATAAATAATATTACAAACAGCGATTTAGAACAATCAGAACAATCAATCTCAGATCAAAATACACTGCATTCTGCTAAAAGTAGTTTTGAAAATGTAATACAAGAGACCCGTAAACCGTTAAATCAGTTTCAACAACAATTGTTATTAACAACGGGGAGGTAACAATACATGAGTCCTTGAAAGTTTTTGAAAAGACACGACATATAATCGAATATGATACGCCTGAAAATTTAATAAGTATATTAAGAGAATATCTACCACCTAACATATCGGTAGGAATTCATTGCACTTTAGAAGATCTTAATCATATTCAATTACCTTTCAAAAAATTTTACTAACAAATTTCTTTATACTAAAATATTTTTACAAGACGTAGAAAATAATGAAGATAAAGCTATTAATTATAATAGCTATTCTATTAAGAAGAAACACATAGTCGAGCTCATAGAGGACTAGACGAAAATTACAAACAAATCAATAGATAATATTATTGGCCAAATTTATTCACCAAATTAAAGGAATACATAAAAAATTGTACAATTTGTAATGAAAATAAATATAACAGGCATCCAATTAAAATTCCTATTGGGGAAGCTCCTATTCCAACTAAAGAAGGAGAAAATTTACACATTGATATTTATTACGCGAAAAATCTTATTTTCTTAACTTGTATTGACGCGTATTCAAAATTCCTAGTAGTAAAAGAAATTCAAAATAAACTTAACATCGAGAATAAAGTAATGGAATTACTTCAACAATTTCCCCACGCCAAAGTAATTATGACTGATAATGACCCGAGCTTTACCTCTGCTCAATTTAAATACTTTGCACAAATATGTGGTTTAACTTTACATTACAAAGACCCCAGACACAGTACCTCGAACGGGCAAGTTGAAAGGGCACTTTCAACATTAACAGAATTAGCTCCTTGCATAAAAGAAGAATTTAATCTCATTGACTATTCTGAAATAATTATTATAGCCGCAAAAGAATTCAATCAGAACATTCATTCTACAACAAACCAAAAACCTTTTGATATTCTCTATAATAAAATTGAACACGAAAACATTTCAAAAATTCTAAAGAACACTCAAGAAAAAATGTTAGAAACACATAAAGAAGGCCGAAAAGAAAAAGAATATCATGTAGGACAAGTTGTTTACGAAAAGAAACATGGAGAAAGAAATAAGCTTAAAACAAGATATAAAAAACAGGTAGTTAAGGAAAACTTACCTAACAAAATAATAATTAATAATAGAAACAGGTAGTTAAGGAAAACTTACCTAACAAAATAATAATAAAGTTTTAACAAATATTATATTTTTTTTTTTAAATTACAGAAAATGCATTTCTTGTTACTTCTAATACCATTCGTAATGATAGCCAGTTCAGAAATAATTGATTACTCCAATCACGAATTTTTCCTGTTCAAGGACAAAAAGGATGTTCTTACTTATGAATCATACGCCGACTTATTCCACGTAACTAATTTAAGTTTTTATAAAGAAATAATCAATCTAGAATCAGGATATATAAAAAAGGATACAAATAAAAGGTCACAATGGGAAATAACATACGGCATACAAATAATCGAATTAATTTTGTCAAAATTAATATCAACTAGATCAAAAAGGGGAATAAATGAGTTAGGCACTCTTAGGAAATGGTTAGCTGGAACTCCGGATAACGATGATTTCATTAAAATACAAATGAAAATAAAAGATTTAATTGAAAGCAATAACCAACAATTTATTATCAATTCCAAATTGTTTACCGAAATAAAATCACTTTCTTCTCACTTTAAAAACATTTTCCTTGATCAAGAATTGCCGTTACGAAAACATCGTTTACGATTAATAACATTCGACCTGCAAAACATAATTGATACTATTACTCTGGCAAAAATTTATGTATTTAACACAAAAATTTTAAATAATGAAGACATTAAAGAAATATTAAATAACGAACAAAAGCCTGTAATTATTGCAGATTTAATGGATATCTCCGTATTGAAAATTGCACTACATAACGAACTCTTAATAATTTATATAAAATACCCTGTAATAACAAACAGGTGTGAAATTTACTATGCCAGATCCATTTCACAAAATGATGGCAAATTACTAATAAGTAATCAGGTCGCAAAATGCGAAAATACTTTTTATGAAATATCTAATTTTAAGAACGAAATTTTTAATAATTATTGTATTATAAGTAAAGATAAAACTTGTTTTACCCGCTTACTAAATGGAGAGAAATCAATTTGCACAAAAATTCGAGAAAAAAATAAGAAAATAGATATCATTCAAGAAGGTGCCATTTTAATAAATGAAAATAATATTGTAAACAATTCTCATTTAGACGGGTCATATAATATTTAACGGCACAACTACAATAAATTATATTTCATACACCAATTTAGAAAACAAAATACTTGAGTACATAACCACTAACCACTTTAAGAATCTGGAAATATCAGAATATATAAAATCCAACAATTCAGAACTTACTCTTGATAACATTAATATTTTAAACCCATTTATTGAAATTAAGAATTGGAAAATTTTAATTTCATTTATATTATTAATTTTAATCATTTTGTATTTGATTACTACAGTATTAATAAAATTTCGATATTTTATATTTGTAACCAAACAAAATCGGCCAGAATTAGAAAAACCAAATAATGAGGAAGAATTTTTCACAGAATTAAGAGAGCGTTTAAACGAAATTCATAATGAATCGGGACGCTTCATTTTAGAAGGGGGAGAGTTATCCAACCCGTAAACATAGCACTCTACCCAAGTTTATAAACAGTTTTCAAATTTCAATGTCGGCGACATTTCCTTTGTCTTTGTTTTTGTCATTGCCCTTTGCAAGCGCTGAGCCGCCCGCCAAGATAAATAAACCAAACTTAACGTAAACACAGCTTCCACTTGAAGAGCAAACCATGGTCAACATATTGCGCCTCAATTTTAATCAAATTGCATCGGTCAGCATAATTGAATTTCACAATGCAGTGAAATAATTTCAGCATAAGCTTTTATTCTAAACAAAATGAAAAGTTCAAGAAGTTTCCAAAGAAAAGCTTCTGGCCGGGGTTGATTGGATTAGGATTAAGAATTTTAAGATCAGTCTCTTTCGAGATCAAGTCGAGAACGGTTTATAAAAATAAAAAGTAAAGTGTCTTGTAATAGTGTCTTAAAGTTTATCACCAATAAATAAATATTAAAATAAAAAAATATTTTTTTTAAATAATTTTATAACAACAAATTTATGTTGCATCCCAATCAGAAGAACTGGGATGAGCATTAAAGCCAGATGTGCTGTTCGCTGCGATCTAGTTTCCATACGGCCGTTAGTATTTCGCTGGTTTGGCTCTTTTGGCTCTTGCGTAACCTCGGTATGCTTGAAGACAGTTCAGTACGTTTCCAGAGATATAGAACAAAACAGTAGTGACAAAAAGAAAGCGGCATCACAGAAATGACGCTTATAATTTTAGGAGCCGTAAGGTTTCGTTCGTACCGGGTCAAGAGGTCTACAGGCGAAATTTTTACCAAAGCAACTTTGCAAAGGAGAACAACGCTAAACTCGGCCCAGTGTTCATAAATATTAAAAGAAGACCCGGAAATAGCTATTACGACGTTGAGGATCTACAAATACATTATATAGGAAAGTTCCATGCGAAAGATCTTTAGCAATAGCATCAGGATAGCTCATAACGTGGATCTCGCTTTGTAGGGGTTTCCCTCCTACGCGTGATCTTGTTAAACAGCGCTTGTCGCTGTATATTATTGCACACAAAAACACAGGGAAAAAATAAAAATATCAAATACAAGAAAGAATAGCTTTAAAGTTGTTATATATGCGCATGAATTTATTCTAATGCCCAAGGGAAAAATACGACGAAAGGTAAATAATAACCGACGATCGACCAACGGTCAGAACTTTAGCAATTTAAGAGGTAATTGTTTTTGCAGTCCACAATCGTAATCTCAATACCTTTATCGCCGCAATATTCCCTATGCAGTGCTAAAAGCTTGATAGGCACAAAGAAAGAGAGGGAGAAGCCAAGCCAAACCAGGCTCTTTAAGGAAAAGCAATATTCGCCAACTGAAAAAGGCCATTTTTTAAAGCGTCTGCTGCAGTCAATTTGGAAGGCGTCAAGCAGAGCTCTCTAAGCGCGGAAAAAGTGTTAGAATAACCCCCAAAATCTTTGAGAGCTCTAAGTATCGGGAAAACGTGGAAAATTCCCTTTAACCAAGCGAAGTGCGGTTAGATAGCCTAGTGCCTAATTCATAAGACATAGACGCTGCGCAAGTTGGTTAAATGATGCTGCCACGCCCACTTTAACGCCCACAATATTATTTATTTTTGTATAAGTCTTCTAAAGTTCTATAGATTTACCAAAAAAAATGTTTGCAACGCCCACTCTACCGACTTTTAAAAACATTTTAAATTATTTTTCATTTTATTTTTTTTATACGGCGGTACTCTCCTTTTGTAACGCCTGAAGTATGGCGACCGTTTCGGGTTCGTCTACCGTCTGTTCGATGAATTCGGACAGCGTCTTCCGCATTTCCTCGACCAAACCCTCCAGCTTGATCCCTAGAGCGCTAGTTAACATGCCCCTCTCCCCGGCCACAGGGAAACAACACCGACCCTGCAACAAATCCAGAGCCGAGGAGTTTTAACGAAGATCGCCAACACGAACTCGGCCGAAGAGACATTTTGCCTAAACATACAACTTTTTGTAATAAATAGCTTCATTCTCGTTTCATACCCCGAACTACACATTTGTTTTTTTTTAAAGCTTTTCCTCCCCCGGCCACAGGATTGTAACTGGCGCAGCCGGACTACGGACAAGGGATTAACAATGTGGGCATTGCTTATCGTTCTAATTCTAAAGAGGTGATGAACATGTGACGGCAGTGGTTGTGGGGATTTTAGTAGTGAGTGGTGAAATAATAAATTAAGTAAAAAGTTATTGAAACATAATGACGTCCAAGTGCAAATAAAACAAAAGAAACATACAAAACCAAGTTCAAATTGCTTCACAGGCGACCGTATATGTGTACATCAATCTCTGATTAGGCACCGGGATCGCTTGTGCGGGACAATTTACAACAATTATACCAACAAGTTGCTGCGTGTGATGACCGTATAAGTGTACATAAATCGCTGATAAGGCACCGGGATCATCCATACAGCCAAACTCATAAAATGATACCAATTAAAAAAAGAAAAAAAAAAAGAAAAATTTGACATATCAAACTGCTGTGCGTGGTGACCGTTTGTATGTGGTTGGTATGCCTTTTGGTTATTTCACCAGAATAGTAATTTCATCACTATGGTAATATTGCTTCAGCCCATATTTGCATTTGTATGTGGTTGGTATGCTTTTTGGTTATTTCACCAGAATAGTAATTTCATCACTATGGTAATATTGCATCAGCCCATATTTGCATTTGTATGTGGTTGGTATGCTTTTTGGTTATTTCACCAGAATAGTAATTTCATCACTATAGTAATATTGCATCAGTCCATCTTTGCATTGCGAATGGTTGTTGTAGTTCTGTAGTTCTGAGAACAACTGTTTTGCGCGGCGATAGGCTGGCGCCGTTGTCGCTGACTGCGAGTTGTTATACAAAAAAGAAGTGGTAAAGACCTAGATCAGTCAAATATTAGACTTCATTGTGACCAGAACTCGCTGCGCCAGAAGTAAATATATACATCAGTCGCCGCCAAGGCAACGGGATCCTCCGCACAGTGATTTAAAATAAATAAATGTGAGTTGTGTGATTAACGACCGAATATGTGTACAACAATCGTTGTTAAGGCACCGGGATCGTTTTTATTTATCAATTTGCGTGAACGCAAATTTATTTTACAAATAAAAAAAAATAAATTTAAAACCTGAACAATTATTATTCATAACAATAAAGAAATAAAATAATAAATAAAAAATAAATATATACACAGTGATACAGTTTCCTTCGGCAAATCAAGTAAGCATGTAAGTTATTGCCCTATAAGTTATTGTCCCACATCTTATATTTCAACATCATTTCTGGGTAAACACAAGTGCCCAAAATGCTGACCAAAGGTCAGCATTCTTTCCGCTGTCAACGACCAGTTAAAAGTGCGATCATCTGCACTTCTCCGCCGCGTAGCCGCTGACGACCACTGATTCGCTACCGACGCCCACACTTGATTGCTAGGGACTTAGGGAAATATTTTGTATCTTAGCTTTAGTTTCAAATGAACAATTACAGTAAACGGTCGCTTGCGATCTGCAAAATAAAAATCAATAAATTGTAATTATTTACTGGCCCCCGAACAGGACCAGCGAATAACGCGTACGACAGACAAAATTCTAAGTCGCGAAGCACAATAAAATTTTGCAAAAAATTCGTTGGTTAAATTAGTGCCGAAGAAACTCCCGTGAGTTAATAAAAAATTCGCGGTCGGCATTTATAAAAAAAAAAAAACTTTTGTTTTCCGGAAGAGGAAAATATTCAACGGCAGAATATTGCCCATCGGTGGATCACATCTTTTGTCAGGCCAGCCCGCAGAAGACCTTCTTTGGAGTACTGACGTGGATCCCCAGTAGCACAAGGCAAAAAGGATGACCTTCACCCAGCCAGGAGGTAATTTAATTGTAAGACAAGAAAGAAATATTTTTTTTATAAAATTTATTTTAAGATTTAAAAATTTAATACACTTGTACTTTAACATTTCATCGACCCCAGATCAGTTTCGACAGTACATTTAAATTTTAAATTTCCCTTTTAATTTACTTACGGTTTTGAAAAATATAATTCAAGCTCGAACAGCTCGAATTGCAAAGATCATAACACTCGTGCCTTTTTGTTTTGTTTAAGTTCGTTTTGTGTAAGTGTTGTCCGAGTTAAAAGCCAACATGGCAAACCCCAATAATCTAATAAGACCACCGGTTCTCAGTTCAAATGAGAGACCGGTACCCGTAGAAAGACCCGACCTGCCTGAACGGCAGCGCGTAGATATGAATGTTGAACAGTTGACAGGGTTAATTGGCCAAACGGTAGCCCAAATTTTACCTGGACTGATAAAACAAATGAACAATGACACACTTAACTTTACTGACGTGAGAGATCAGGTCGTCGAGCCTGAATACAGAAACAATTTAGGGGACTTTGACAGGGTACCTGATATCGTAAAATCGATCAGGGAATTCTCTGGGGACCCAGCAGAATTCGGCTCTTGGAAAAAGAGCGTTGATAGAATCATGGAAACTTATACCCCATTTGTGGGTACTCCAAAATATTATGGTATACTTCATACCATAAGAAATAAAATTGTCGGAAGTGCCGACGTGGCACTCGAGTCCTACAGCATTCCGCTGGATTGGTATGCCATGTCAAGATGTCTCACTCTGCATTACGCAGACAAACGAGACATAACTACACTAGAATACCAAATGTCAATTTTGGTCCAAGGTCGCCAACAGTCGGTGGAAGACTTCCACCAAGACGTTTATAAAAATCTCTCGCTTATTTTAAATAAGCTTAGCTGCATGCAAATGACCCGAGAATCCGAGCATTTCATTACAAAAATGTACAGAGATAAAGCTCTGGACACTTTTATTAGAGGCCTTCGAGGAGACTTACCTCGCCTCTTGGCTATAAAGGAGCCAGCCGATCTGCCTTCAGCTTTGCATTATTGCTTAAAACTTGAAAACGAAACATACAGATCAAACCATGCGGCAAATAAGAGGCAACAGTCGAGCTTCAGGGTAAACGAAAAACCCATACCGGCACCCCGCAATTTTCAGCCGACGAATGCCTTTGGCCATCGACAGCCTCCACCGGTCGCTCCACGAAACTTCATGAGGGGACCACCACAACACTTAGGCCAGCCATTCGCTGCGCCAAGACAACACATGCTCAATTTTGGTATCAAATTAAAAAAAATTATCATTATTAAAATTATCAACAACAATGGCAACAATATAATGCCCCACCCCGTCCTTTCGCGGCCAAACCGCAACCAAGACCAGAACCAATGGACGTGGACCGCAGTATATAGACGAGAAATGTCAATTATATGAACCGACCACATTTTGACGCCGGCAAACGACCGAGCGGACAGACTACAGACATAAACAAAAGACAAAGAAATTATAATATCCAAACTATGGGCATGGGACAGCCAAGTGTCAAAATAGCTGGGCCCAGTTCAAGCATGACAAGTCTGTCAACGGTCGATGCAAGAAATATGAAACCCAGAACGACATAAATGGCACCATGGACGAATATTGCAACGAACTGACGGACTACTTAAATGACGATGAGCAACAACAACAAGTGTTGCATTTTTTAGATTAGAAGACTCCTCACTGCCATACTTCGAATGTAGAGTGAGGAGTGGAAAGGTTCTAAAGGTGTTGATCGACACGGGCTCCAACAAAAATTATATTCAGCCCAAACTGGTGTCGAATGCAATACCAAATAACAAGCTTTTCATAGCTGCCACTCCGGGTGGCGATATAAAAATAACACACTACAAGAGAGCAGACCTTTTTGACTGGGAAATAAAATTTTTCCTATTAACATCTCTTACGACATTCGACGCAATTCTCGGCAAAGACACCCTGAAAGAAATGGGAGCACAGATAGATTTAGGAAATTTGACCATGACACTAAGAAATGGGAACAGGATTGCTATCAAGGAACGAAGGTTCGAGGCTGTTAATACAATCAGCCCCAGAATAGATCACTTGGGACAAAAACAAAAAGAAAAACTGAATCGGGTAATTAATAATTATCCAGGTCTCTTCGCAGACCCAAACCAAAAACTGACCTTCACAACAAATGTAAAGGCAGCAATTCGAACCACATCGGATACACCTGTGTATTCGAAGTTTTATCAGTACCCGATGTCCCTAAAAGATGAAGTCAATAAACAAATAGCGGAGCTTTTACGCGACGGAATAATTCGACCATCAAGGTCACCCTACAATTCACCAGTGTGGATTGTGCCAAAAAAACTCGACTCCTCTGGTAAAAAGAAATACAGAGTCGTGATTGATTACCGAAAACTCAATATGGTAACAGTGGCAGATAGGTACCCTATCCCCGATATTAACGAGGTTTTAGACCAACTTGGTGACAACAAGGTTTTCTCGGTGCTCGATCTTAAAAGTGGGTTTCACCAGATCCCACTAAAAGACTCCGATATCGAAAAGACCGCCTTCTCCATAAATCATGGAAAATACGAGTTCACTCGACTCCCATTCGGTCTGAAAAATGCACCATCAATATTCCAACGCGCACTCGACGATATCCTTCATGAGCATATTGGCAAAATATGTTTCATCTATATCGACGATATCATTATCTTTAGCAAAGATGATGAAACCCATTACAAAAACATAATTTTCAAGACCTTGCAACAAGCCAACATGAAATGTCAGTTGGACAAATGCGAGTTTATGAAGAGGAAGGTAGAATTCCTGGGATTCGTCGTGTCCGACAAGGGCATAGAAACCAATCCAATCAAAGTACAGGCAATTTCAGACTTCCCAATTCCAAAAACACTCAAAGAACTGAGATCATTCTTGGGATTATCCGGATATTACAGGAGATTTATTCCCAACTACGCTAAGTTGGCAAAACCACTTAGCTCGCTTTTGAGAGGGGAGGATGGACGAATTTCCAAGACATTATCGTCAAAAAAATCCGTCTCCCTCAATAACGAAGCAATGGAAGCCTTCAAGAAATTGAAGAGCAGTTGGATTTCCTCAGACGTGATACTCCACTACCCAGATCTTAAAAAATAATTTCACCTAACAACGGACGCTTCCAATTTCGCAGTGGGTGCTGTTCTTTCACAAGAAAACAGACCCATTTCATTCTTATCGGGAACACTCTCGAAGGCAGAGGAAAACTACGCCACAAATGAGAAAGAAATGCTAGCCATTATCTGGGCTCTAAAAAAGCTCAAAATTTACCTTTACGGTAAAGCAAAGGTGAAAATCTTTACCGACCATCAGCCTCTGACCCATTCCCTCAGCAGCTGGAATGGAAATGCGAGAATCAAAAGATGGAAGTCATACCTCGAGGAATACGACTATGAAATTCTCTATAAACCAGGCAAAGAAAACACTGTGGCCAACGCTCTGTCCAGAGGACCGACAGCCGCGCAAATAAACTCGGTAACCTCAACAATGCACAGCTCTGACAGTTCGAGCCATGGGTTGATACCTAGCGTTGAAGCCCCAATAAATGCATTTAAAAATCAAATTTTCTTCAGGAAATCAGAGTCGGAGAATTACTCAGTTAGCATTCCATTCCCGACATTCCATAGGCATTTAGTGGACCGTAAATTGTTCACACCTGATAGCCTCTTGTCAGATTTGAAGAAATATCTTAACCCATCCGTGATAAACGGAATTTTCACATCCAAGGATGTAATGGGGAAAATACAAATCCTCTACCCCATCCACTTTAAGGGTTTCAAGATTAGATTCACTCAGACAGAGGTCAAAGACCTTGTTACCGAAGCCGAACAGGAGGAAGAAATACTTAGGAGACACAACAGAGCACACAGAAGCGCTTTGGAAAATAAAGCTCAGCTGTCTGAAAGAGTGTATTTTCCTAAAATGAGGAAAAAAGTTTCAGCTATCGTGAGTCAGTGTTTGGTGTGTAAGACCTCTAAATATGACAGACACCCCACACATCCGGAAATCAGAGAAACTTCCTTTCCAGAATATAGGAAAGAAATAGTTAAGCAAGATAGGAATACTATAATACTAACAGAGTCAGGAAAAATAGTGCACAAAAGTAACACCAGATCATGATTACTTTCAGGATACTTACTGTGGTCGCATTGACAAACGGACTCATTGAAATAACTAACTACACCGACGCACAGACTGTGACGATTTACAACGGGATAGGACAGATACAGATAGGAACAACGAGAATTGTCCATATCATTGACTTGGACCACGTACAACTGACCATGGGAAAACTAACAGACTACATCGATCAGGACTTCAACGATGACAAGTCATATCACTTACTGAACTACGAACTGACACAGACGAAGAACTTGCTCGACACTGTGATCCTGGCAAAGACAAGGAAAACTAGATCGATAAATCTTATAGGAACGGCCTGGAAGTATGTTGCCGGAAGCCCGGATCACGATGACTTTGTAGCTCTGACCGACGGGATAAACGACTTGACGGATAACAACAATAGACAGGTAATAATCAATAGACAGCTAGAAAATAGAATGAACCTACTAACTGACGTGACCACGAAAATACAAAACTCAATCAGAAAAGATTCTACCTTAAAGGATGAGTTGGCCATAAGGCTACAGAACCAGATTAGGCTCGTAAAAGAAGAGATAGTCAACATTAAATTTGCTATTCAATGGGCAAGGCTGGGTGTTATAAACACATTCGACTTCGAGTTCGAGTTGAAAGAGATCGACAGCCTACTGAAAATCAATAAAATGCCGACTCTGCCTTAACGGTCAAAGAAATGTTAAAACTCTCTTTTCACACATGAACACGAATATATTTAAAGACTTACAATTTTGGGCTCCGTTCATATCTTATGTAAATGAATCGAGAGCGATAATTTATATTTAGGATTTTGTTATCTAAGGCGACATGGGTGCAGTGCTCAAAAACATGTAATCTAAGTGCACACTACATGAGTCAGTCACTTGAGATCGTTCCCCGCTTCCTAAAATAGTCCCTTAGTGGGAGACTACAGATATGGTCCTCGCCGCTCAAGATAGGCAGATGTGCCGGAGCGTGGGACCTCGATAAGGCGGGGACTATCTGCTTAGGCCTCTGCCTAGGCCATTTACTCTAAGATGCGATTCTCATGTCACCTATTTAAGCCGAAGATATTTCCAAATAAAATAAGTTTCTTACAAAAACTCAACGAGTAAAGTCTTCTCATTTGGGATTTTACACTCTCAGACGTTTCCGTTTTGCATAACGGAACTTCAATTTTGTATATTATCAAAATCCCAATTTTAAAACCAACTAATTTCCTAAATTATCAAATAAGGCCGGTAAAGAAAAACAACAATAATATCATTAATTTACCAGCTAAAGAAATTTTTAAATTTAAAGACGAAATGTATGGAATTAATGCCTTCTGCAAAAGTTCCAACAGTTTAAAAATATGTAAAGATAAATTCATTAGTAATTTAAGTAAAGACCTTTGTCTACCCGAACTTTTAAATGGAAAGCAATCAAGGTGTGAGTTCGCCAATGCAGAACACATCCCTGCAATAGAAGAAATAGACGACGGGCTAATATTACTCAACGACTTCAATGGTACGGTGAACTGGAGGGACATCGAGAAGCGATTGAGCGGCACTTACTTGATAACGTTCCTGAACGAGACCCTGAAAATCAACGGCCGAGAGTTCAGTAACAATGAAGTGGCTTCAACAAAACCTGCACCACAACTGATACAGCTAACTCCATACGAGGTGGGACGCCTTCGAATTCTCTCGCTAGAAGCACTCGAGCAACTTCATCTGAATAACACATACGAGTTGCGCAAACTTCGAACGCACTCAACAATAAACAGAGTGTTCGGCACAACAATACTAATGATGATTGCTGTCCTGATCTTCGTGACAAATCGGTGCTGCCGGAGAGAAAAAAAGGTGGTTCTTCAAATCGACGCACCTGGCATTCAAACCATTGACGCGGTGCCCAAACCACCACAGATCACCCCACCAACAATGCGTTTCAACAACATCCCGTTTTTTTGATGACCGCTTGAGGACAAGCGTCGATTAAGAAGGGAGGAGTTATTGCCCTATAAGTTATTGTCCCACATCTTATATTTCAACATCATTTCTGGGTAAACACAAGTGCCCAAAATACTGACCAAAGGTCTGCATTCTTTCCTGCACTTCTCCGCCGTGTAGCCGCTGACGACCACTGATTCGCTGCCGACGCCTGCTACGACGCTACCGACGCCCACACTTGATTGCTAGGGACTTAGGGAAATATTTTGTATCTTAGCTTTAGTTTCAAATGAACAATCGCTTGCGATCTACAAAATAAAAATCAATAAATTGTAATTATTTACTTGTATGTGTTTGTGTTGCGCCGCTTGTAAAATTCTTGCAACGTGGCCCATCACTGTACATTGGCTGCCGCCAAGATCTGATGTCGCGCCAGAGTGGCGGCGCGATGCTTTACGCCGCGTTCGCTTGTACACTGTTAAATTCTGTTGAATTCTTTTTGCACACCACGCACTGCGAGAAAAGAACCACTTCAAAAAAAAAAAAAAAATATATATATAAAAGCAATAAAATTAATTTAAGAAATATATTCTACATTTATAAAAAAAAAAAAAAACAAAAACAAGAAAAATAATAGAAAACAACAAAACAATCCACAAACAACTTAACGTCTTTTGTTGTCACATGTTCACTAACCTCTAAATTACACTCTATTGAATACTTATTTAATTTATGCATTACAGTTAAAGTCGAAAAAATAAAAAAAAAAATTGAAAGGTGGAAGTAAGCACAGCAGCACTACACGAATGACATACAATCAACACTAAACACCGGGAAACAAGGAAAAGAGGAAACTGCGTAACAGACACACACATACAGACAAAATATAATACAATATATTACTACATTAATATACAAACGAAAACAATACAAACCAAACACCCAAAATTTTCCCTATACAAAAAAAAAGAGAACAAAAAACACATACATATTATTAATATACCTATTTTCACCTCACATATTATTACTATTTTATACACATGCACATTACTTGCAAACAAAAAAACAATACACGTAAATGTTAAGAAAAAAGCCAGCACCGGTAACACAGTTAGGGGCAGATTAGGGTTAAGGAGCGGATCAGGTCTATCTGAGATAAGGAAAGCGACAGGAACAAAAGAGAAAGACCAGTCGGTTCCATCCCAAAACAATAATCCCACCAACGCTATGGATTCCGGTAACGCATCAGGGCCACTAAGTCCCACCGTTAGCAATTCTTCAATAAACACAAACCTTAATCTACAACAACTAACCCTTGTACATCAACTACCAACTTGAGAAGGCCCACCTGACAATCTTGATAGATTTATAGACAGAGTAGATCAGCTCCTTTTGTAAGCCTTATCAGTGGACCAAGCAACATGCGGACAGTACTTACTTGGAACTATCCGTGACAAAATTAAAGGCAGGGCAGACGAAGCGCTGAATGTCTGCGATGTACTCCTTAGTTGGGATGACATCAAAGCAAACCTCAAGCGACTATACCCTAGCAAGAAAACAGAAGAAATGCTTGCTAGAAAGCTACACAATTTTGCGGACGGACTCACTATGGGGAAATTATATTACTCAACCGCAAAAATAAGAAACGAACTAATGTCACTCGCCAGAGAAGCAGACCCTAGTGGACAGTCTCTCGCGGCCAAACGTGACCAATACGACAGATTCTGCCTAAATGCATTTTTAGTTGGATTAAAGGACCCACTTAGGTCAGCCATTAGGTATCAAAAGCCAGAGACAATCGAGAAAGCACACGTGTACGGACAGATTGAATTAAGCTTCTCTAGAAGCCTGAACAAACACCAAGAAAACCGACGACGCGACAGCCCAACATACAGGAATCACCCATACGCGAAAGGACAACCAACTAATAGTGACTACAACAATCGCTACATACCACGACAACAGAACTATAATAACGGCAACAACGCTCGTCATGATAACACCCGACATGATAACACCAACAATGACAATAATAGCCGCTTTATGCAGAGACAACAAAATTTTAACAACAATAATAATAGACGCTTCACACGTCAAAATAATTCCCATAAGGATAGTAATGGTCGACAAGATAGAAAAACTCTGGGCAGGAACCCCTTCCACAATAACGACCAACCTGATCAGACCCTAAGTCACCAAAACAGGAACAACCATAATCCAAGCGCTCCGCTATGTAACATCAACGATGATGCAAATTTTCTAGTAGAAGCCTCGGGAAGCCAGTCGGATACATAAGCAAGAAGACTCACGGATCTTCTTATCACCAAACTCCATGGTGTCAAACCCTCTCAAATTCCTTATAGACACAGGATCTACTTACTCTTTCATAAATCCAGCACTTATTAATGAAGATCATATTAAAAAACTAACCTCAGATATCAATATCCACACTGTCCTCAGTACATTCAAAATTGGGGAATATACAAATAAATTAAATTTCAAACAATTCGGAAAAATGATAAATTTTAAATTCTTATTATTTGATTTCCACCCCCACTTCAATGGTCTCCTAGGCATGGATATCCTATCTAGCCTAAATGCAAAAATAAACTTTGCCGAATCCATACTAGAAACACCAGAAACCGCCATCCCAATCCTCACAAGGGCAAACCCTGTAGACACATTACATAACCTGCCACAAAATACCAAAATGCTACTTCCGCTCCCAATAAACTTCATGCAGGGAGACTTTATATGCGAAACCACAAATTTGGATAATCAAATATCCATAACAGGCGGCTTATACACCGCAAACGCAGGATCCGCCTATTTCGAAGTCTGCAATAACTCAGACCAGATCCAAACACTTTACCTCGAGGAACCGTTACAGGCAGAAGAGCTCTCCACGAACCCACCAATATTTAAACTGCATGTCCACGGCAACAGATACAGAACAACCGGACGACCAACAATTAAACATTCAGACAGAACACCTCAACAGCGAGGAGAAACGACACATACTCAAAATTCGTGTGGCGCAGTCGCAAATCTTGCGTAAGCTATCTGGAGCGGCTTGGTACATCCGCAACAAAGACATCGAAGACGAGCTGAAGATACCAAGGATTGGCGATGTCATAAACAAGCAAGCCAGCGCGTATCTAACCAAATTGAGAAACCACCCGAACCAATTGGCCCGAAAACTCCTGACGAGGAGGAATGTAATAGGACGGAGGGCGAGAAGAAGGCTCCAACGCATTCACCCCACAGATCTGCCTTGCAGATTTATAAATTAATTAAAAATTAATTCATCCTTTATTCTCCCTACTTAGGTTAAAGTATGTATATATGTAAATACTCCCCAGAAATTTAAAACCACTGTAGTATAAGTTATTATAATATATATAGTATATATAGTAACAGCTGTCTACAATAAAAAAAAAAAAAAAAAAAAAAAAACACATACTCAAACTATGCAAGTCATTCAAAAGACTTTTCCACAACGAAAATATTCAACTAACGTTCTCTAACGCCGTCAAACACTCTATACCAACAACAGATAATATACCGATTCACACAAAATCTTAACGAAGTTCGAAAGCAAATTTCAAAAATGCTCGAGCAAAACATCATAAAAAACAGCCATTCCCCCAGGAGTGCACCCGTCTGGATCGTACCAAAGAAAAGTGACATCATAGGCGATAAAAAATGGCGCTTGGTAATCGATGTTCGGAAATTAAATGAGAAGACTGTCTCTGATAGATACCCTATCCCGAACATTGCAGATATACTAGACAGCATAGGAAAGACCATGTATTTCACAACAATTGACTTAGCAAGTGGCTTTCACCAAATTCAAATGAACCCACGCGACGCGAGCAAGACGGCATTAACCATCGAAAATGGACATTACGAGTTCACGAGAATGCCCTTCGGTCTCAAGAACGCCCCTGCCACGTTCCAACGCGTTATGGTCAACGTTTTAGGTGACTTAGTCGATAACGTCTGTCTCGTCTATCTCGACGATATAGCAGTATTCTTACCCTCACTCCAAAAACATATAGCAGATATCAAATCTGTTTTCACAAAACTCCGAAACGCAAATCTAAAAATCCAACCAAGCATGTGTAGCTTTCTAAGGAAGGAAATCGACTTCCTGGGACAAATCGTAACCCAGGAAAAAGTCAAAACAAACCCACTTAAGATTCAAACCATCAAGGACTTCCCCTGCCCAAAGACAACCAGGGAAATTAAATAATTTTTAGGACTATGAGGGTATTACAGGAAATTCATAAAGGACTTCGCGAAAATAACTAAACCCATAACGAGACAGTTAAAAGGGAAGAAATCTATAATAATAGACGATGAATTTAAACAAGCATTCGAAACGTCGAAAGATCTTCTTTGTAATGATCCCATACTCATATACCCTGATTTCAATAAACCGTTAACGCGACTACAGACGCAAGTACTTATGCGATAGGCTCTGTGTTGTCACAAGGACCGGACACTAATGACAGACCCATATCTTTCTCTAGCAGGACACTATCGGACACGGAAATCTGCTATTCTACGATAGAGAAAGAAATAATAGCTATAATTTGGTCTGTAGGTCATTTCAGACCATACCTCTTCGGGCGCAGATTCAAAATAGTCACAGACCATAAGCCATTAATCTGGCTAGAACATCTGAAAGGTCATAATCCAAAACTACTTCGATGGAAAACTATCCTGGCCGCTTACGACTACGAAGTCGTACACAAAAAAGGTTGCTGACGCACTCAGCAGAATTGAGCCAAACTTGAACATAAACGAAGACCCACAAATTATACCAATCGCTTCGCAACCATTAAATCACTTCAATTGCCAAACAATATTCCGTACCGGATCAGCAACTGTGAGACAAGTAGAAACACCATTTATCCATAAAGTAAGACACATAATCACAGAACCCGTACATACTTTCGACTCCGTTACAAACACCCTTCAAACAATCCTGAAACCGAATAAAACATTCGCAATATTTGCACCAGACGATATTTTCAAAATAATAGAAGAATCCTATAATAACTATTTCTTTGAAAATGACTTATACAAAATTTTCCGCTGCAATATATGCCTAACCGAAATTACGAATCCTCTTGACCAGGAAAACGAAATTCGTGCGTACCACTTTAACACTAAGCGTAGGGGGATAGATGAAATATATAACCATTTAAAAAGAAACATTTATTTTTCGCATATAAAAGACATTATCACAAAAATTATAAAAAATTGTGATACCTGCCTAACCCTAAAATACGATAGACACCCCCATAGACCATAGATGCAAAGCCCAACCGCCCCAGAGGGACCATTGGCAGTCGTACATATAGACATATATTTCATTAACAATACTTGTAACCTCAAAATTATCGATAAATTCACCAAGCTAGCGCAATCTTACCCCCTTAGCAATAGGAATGCAATAAAAGTCGCCGATGCCCTACTACAATTCATAAGTCACTATGGCGCACCACAGAAAATAATCTTCGACCAGAGCGCGGAATTTTCGGGCAGTCTATTCAACGACCTCTTAACAGGTCATACAACTTCATTCCAACAATCTACGGGAAATGCTTCTGTCGAGAGACTGCACTCCACCTTAACCGAACTATACAGGATAATCATGAACAAAAGAAAAGAAGCACGCCTAGAACGCGATCATGTCCAACTACTCTCAGAAGCAATAGCAACTTATAACAATGCAATACACTCCAGCACTTCCTATACCCCTTTCGAGCTCTTCCACGGAAGAACTCACATATTCAACAAAACAATAACATTCGACAATCACCACGATTACCTTAAGAAATTAAACGAATTTAGAAAAGACATATACCCAAAAGTACAGGAACATTTGACCACAAAAAGAAGACTGGCTAAATTAAACGAGGACAGAGAGACACCAATCCAAGTCGAGCCTAATGATAAAATATTTAGAAAAGAAAACCGTAGAAAAAAGATAGCACCGAGATTTTCACTACACAAATTAGATAGAGACAAAGGCATCACTTTCCTAACAACTAAAGGTCAAAAGTTACACAAACCAAAAATTAGGAAAACAGTTAAGAAATCAGTGGAAGAAACATAAGATAGACAAGCACTATTCAATAAATATATTATTAACAAGAAACAATCTAAAAAAAAAAAAAATCTGAAAAGGCAAACATTTTTCTTTAACGAACTTAGGGAAGTCAGAAATAACACATATTCATTATAAAATAGGATAAACTACAATATAGACACTGTCTGATAATGTAAACAAAGTAGTAGTTATTAGCCAGTAAACTAAACATTATCCCTAAACTGTTATTTCATAAGGAACAAATAATAATATAAGATAGATAATAAGTAAACAAAGTGTAACTTTAGCATAAGATATAACGCTTATAAAAACAACACGCAACATTAAGATACCCATTTAAAAAAAAAAAAAACTGTCAAATTCAAAATGTCGTCGGAGTTCGTGGCATACACCAACAACACGTCGCCTAATCACCTTTCTCCAATCCGGCCATTCCCCTTATGGCCTTCTCTTCGGACTGGGGGGGGGGGGAGGAGTTAACACGCCCCTCTCCCCGGCCACAGGGAAACAACACCGACCCGGCAACAAATCCAGAGCCGAGGAGTTTTAACGAAGATCGCCAACACGAGCTCGGCCGAAGAGACATTTTGCCTAAGCATACAACTTTTTGTAATAAAGAGCTTCATTCTCGTTTCATACCCCGAACTACACAGTTGTTTTTTTTGAAAGCTTTTCCTCCCCCGGCCACAGGATTGTAACTCGCTCGCTATGGCGGGAAAATCATCCTTCTTCAGGCTGTAAAGCCACGACTTCCCCATCTTATTCTCTGTTCTTTTGGCCAGGACAATCACGGTTGGGCGCCACCGTCTGCCCGCTACGAATTTCAATGGCTAGCTACGAGAGTTTGGTTGTTCGTCCCACCAAATTTATGATTTGTGTGATTGCCCGACCAAAGAGAAGACAGAGCCAAGCAATACACAGGCATGAGATTTTCAAGCAGAATGTGTCTAAGCCATATGTACTATCAGTCGACCGCTTTTTTTTGCTATGGATAACGGACAAATTGTTGACATTGGAAGTCTTAAAAAAACTGGGGAGCTTGAGCAGCAGCAAACAGTGCTCGTTGTCCGAACAGAAGCTAGATTTATAAGTCACGATCCAGTTTAAGTTATCCCCGTCGTTACTAAACCGTCAGATCGTACACATTTCCCGGAAGTATCAATAGGTAATCAACCTTATACACTTAGAAAAAAGGACATGGCGGCCATGAATGAAAAATCAAAGCAATGCATAACAGACCGTCGCCGGTATACTTTTGAGAAGCGTCAGCAAGAGCGCGTTAGTGTGCTTTCAGCCATGATTGGAAATACGATGGATGTCAGACCATATGCAGAAAATACATATTTTGGGCAAAACTGTTAGTGGTTCGCTAGACTCTAGAGCATCTATTAGTTGCATAGGTAGAACCTTCGCGAGTGATCTGATAAATGATCAGAAGAAATGGCTTAATCCTTTTAGATGTTAAATAAAAACTGCAGGTGAGAAGTTTCAGGAGGTTTTCGGAAAGCTAGCACCAGAGGTAGGTTTTAGGAACAAATCGAAGGAAATTAATTTGTATATCGTATCTTTATATGGTCATGCCTTTTAGCTTTGCAAGGTACCCCAATTGCAAAGCACAAAAGGCATGAATGTATATTAATAGTTGGGATGCCTATGTCCAAATTAATGGACAAAATTGTTCCGCAAATTTGAAAAGAGAAGTCTTTGTTTATCTGGACGACGTATCCGACTCTTTCGAGAAGCATATTCAAACGCTAAAATAACTTTTACGTGGAAGGCCATAGATTCACATAAATAGGCACCGACCATGCGTCAGTGAAATGGCTCATGTCTCAGACAGATTTGAGGAGCAGATTGTAAAGGTGGACTCTCAAGGGGTTTAGGTTTGAAATCAAACACAGAAAAGGCGGTCAGAACGTCGTCTCTGACGTTTACACAAGATTTGTATGCTTTAGAGTTAGACCGATTTATTGACCTCCAATTAGACCATTTCAAAATCAAGGGTTATGAGGAATTAAAGATGAATGTTCAACAGAATCACTATGTGCTTCCAGACGCAAAAGTTATGGTCGGTCTTTTGTATCGCAGGATGGAACATGCAGCTGGCGAAAGGATAGCAGATGATATGGCTTGGAAGATGTGGATTCCAAAAGAATTGGTTCCCATGGTACTACAAATATCGCATGATATTTGATAGATTTCATAAATTTTCCCATAAACTTTACGTCAACTTCCTTGGTCCACACCCGCGGTCTCGATCTGGCCTATAAGAGTTTTTGTAGTGCATCACTTTTCTAAATTTCCCCAGAAGTTTACGGCTGAGGCAATTTTAACGTACGTTGAAGAAGATTTACTACACTGTTTTGCATTCCTGAAGAAATAGTATCCGATAATGGCGTTCAGCTTAAATCCCTCTCGGCAACTATAGCATCGGCAAAATTATTCACCCATTTACGCACCTCAAGAAAATCCGTCTGCAGGAGTAAATAGGTCTGTGATCGCTCCAATTAAATCGTATTTGCATCCCAATCAGAAGAACTGGAATGAGCATTAAAGCCAGATGTGCTGTTCGCTGCGATCTAGTTTCCATACGGCCGTTAGTATTTCGCCGGTTTGGCTCTTTTGGCTCTTGCGTAACCTCGGTATGCTTGAAGACAGTTCAGTTCGTTTCCAGAGATATAGAACAAAACAAGGCAGTAGTGACAAAAAGGAAGAGGCATCAGAGAAATGACGCTTATAATTTTAGGAGCCGTGAGGTTTCGTTCGTCAGGGAGATCCTGCTACTCATAGCTGGGAAGAGGCGCTTACGCACTAGGTGGATAAGGTCTCGCCACCCGCTGGACAAGACGGAATGGAATAAAGCGTTCAGTAGGCTCCGTTGCGCGTTGGCGTTGCACAAATCAGAATGGTTCGACGAAAGGCTTTCTAACACTCGAGTCGAAAGTGAAGCGACGCATTCACTCTGGAAGGCCACGCGTGCTATCAAAAGGCGTTGCACGAGGAAGGCGCCATTAGCCTACAGTAACGGGACATGGTGTCGGACCGACTTGGAACAAGCGGAGGTATTCGCTGCGCACCTCGCCGAGCGATTTCACCCATTCAATCTTGCCAGCCTGCAACCGGTTGAAGAAACTTCGGAGCAGTTGAACCAAGCGCTTCAAATGGACCCACCAATCACGACGTTTGAACCTTGCGAGATAGCCGATGTCATTGCGAACCAGAGTAACAGCAGAGCACCAGGACAGGACGTTATCTGCAACGCCACATTGAAGGCACTGCCCAGTCATGCGATCCTCTACATAGCGTTGGTTTTCAATGCTATCGTGAGGTTGCATCGGGATATCATCGGGATAGTCTCCATGATTCACAAACCTGGCAAGCCAGAAAGGGAGCCCGCCTCCTACCGGCCGATCAGTCTTCTCCCTTCAATTTCGAAGGTGTTTGAGAGACTAATTGCTGCCCGGATTATAACGACCATGGAAGCCCATGAGCACCAGTTCGGTTTTCGTGCTGGCCACTGTACTGTCGAGCAGCTCCATCGGGTCGAGCAAATTCTGACTGCCTACGACAATAAGGAACAGCCTCTTCTTAGACATTCGAGAAGCGTTTGATCGAGTGTGGCACATCGGACTCCAGTTAAAAATCAAACAGACGCTACCTGCTCCATATTTCGGGTTGCTGAAATCGTACCTGGAAGGAAGGCGATTCGCTGTGTGTTTCCATTCAGCACTTTCCACCGAACATAATGTGGCAGCTGGAGTTCCACAAGGTAGTGTCCTCGGCCCCCTGCTTTACTGTCTGTATAGCCACGATATGCCGCAGCCAGACGTAAGCCTATACAGGAAATCTATGTTGACCACATTTGCCGATGACGTGTGCGTTACCTACACCAAAGCGTTGGAACATCGGCATAAACAGCAGAAGCTGACCCTTCTCATAAATTATTTGTTATCTGTGATTGTTTTGTTTTTGTTGAAATTTTGTTAAATTGTTAAAGCTAATTAGACTATAGTTAGACGGCGCGACCAAATGGGCTGAATCAATAGAAAAAAAGGACATAAAGGGGTTCCCAGATTTCCCCGTACGCCTCAATAAAGCTTAAAAAAAAAAAAAAAAAAAAAACATAACAGCCTTTTTTGTATGCTTTTAAGGAGTATTATTTTCCACAGCATACTTTTACCAAGAGTAAATTCTGTAGCATACCCGAAATGACCTTGTTTTTTCCCGTTGCATACTTTTTACCGGAAGCGAATTCTGCAGCATACCCCAAGTTATCAATTGCATACTTCTACCAAGCATAAATTCTACAGCATACCCTAGGTTACTTTGAGCTATTGCCCAAAGGAATTAATAAGAAATAATTATTTCTTCTGCGCAGACCTTTTCCTTGTTTGTTTTTAGGGAAACAATTTTTCTTTTGTGTCGCCTTCTAATTCTCGCGCGTGCAAATATCGCGCCTCGCATAGCCGATCAACCGTGCTCGGAAGGAATTAATTTGTGTGGTGCCAACCAATGGTAAATGAGTTGGACGCCATATAGAGATATAAAGGTCGAGTACGATAGTGACGACGGGTTTGGTTTGGTTTGGAGCCATGGACGCCGCACAGCTACAAGCTATTATATCTGGAGCTGTTAGCCAGGCTTTGGCTGAACAAGAAAACAGACTAATGCAGAACTTTCAGGCATAATTAGATGAGGTAAAACTACAGATGCAAAACTTGCGTGTGGAGACACCACAAGTAGAGGCATACCAAAGAATAACCGTAGATCCAAACATACGGTGCGAAGTCAAGCTTGACATTGTGAAGACAATGCCAGACTTAACGGGAGAGCAGGACGACTATGTGTCATGGCCGCAGTCAGCCGTAGACGCATACGAAATCTTCAAGCCGTCTTATGGTAGCGAAGCCGTACCAGGCCGTTTTTATTATCAGAAACAAAATCAGGGGGTCAGCGAGGGCTACAGTTGCCCATAATACAGTCCTGAATTTCGATGCCATCATTGCTCGACTAGACTGCGCCTACGCGATCAAAACGTCGCTGCGTGTCCTTAGGCAGGGACTTGAAACAGTTAGGCAAGGAGAGCTTAGCCTAATGCAATATTACGACGATGTAGAGAAACTATTAACGATTAACGATTAACGCTCTCCACGCGCTTATTGCTGGTCTTAGGAAGCCTTTGAGGGCCATAGTCTTGCCAGCGCATAGCTTATAGCTCCCTCAGCTTTAGCTTTGGCTAGGGAATCCGAAGCTACCATAGAACGCATTAACTTTGCAGCTACATATGCAAAGGCTTTAGAGGACAAGGCACTCACCTATGTGCACCGAAAGGATCCAAACCGCTCAAGGGAGCCCCATGGAAGATATAGCAGGGCCGAGGATAGCCAAGGGAAAAACCCTCATTTTTACAAGAAGCAGGGTAAACAAAATAGTTCTGCCCAGAATAATAACAGCTATCGTAATCAATCACCTGAGCCTATGGAGTTAGGGTCCACTGTAACCCAACATAGGCAACCGACCTCCTTTGGAAGCGGTCAGCCTACAAACACCAAGGCCGAGAGTACTCGGGGCCAGAAAAGATTCGGCTCCGCACGCATGACCGGTCAAAGGCGTCAGAGATTGCAGAACACCATGCAACAGGCTGACGATAAAAATGACAGCGAATATAATGGCGCGGCCGTTACCGAGATATATGACGATACTGATGAAAATGATCAAATCAATTTTTTAGGTAGCGCTCCCGACTGCCGTTCATTGAACGACAGCTGCAAGGGAGACAACTAAAAATTTTAATCGACACAGGGGCGGCAAAAAAACTACATCAAGCCCGTAAACGAGCTTAAACACGTGGTGCCCGTCGATTCCCCTTTCACGGTTAGTTCCATTCATGGCTCTAACAGGGTTCACCAAAAATGTTTAATGAATATTTTTGGAAAAACATCTGCGTTCTTTCTTTTGGACGCGCTGACACCATTCGATGGTATTATAGGGTTTGACCTCCTAGCTCAAGTGGGAGCAAAACTCGACGCAGAGAAAGGTACAATAAATTATGGTTCTGTTTCTGAGAAGCTTCAGCATCATAATTGCGACAATGTTAATTTTACTAACGTAAATGACATCACCGTACCGGAGCCTGTAAAAGCTCAATTTCGAAGTATGATCGAAAACAGATCTAAGGCATTTTCAGCCTGTAACGAGGCACTGCCATTTAACACTTCTGTTGTTGCCACAATTTGCACAAGCGATGATAAGCCGGTATACTCCAAGCTATACCCGCATCCCATGGGTGTATCTGAGTTTGTTAAGCGAGAAATCGCAGGCTTACTGCAGAAAGGCATTATTAGAACCTCAAAGTCGCCGTACAACAATCCAACATGGGTTGTGGACAAAAAAGGCCATGATGAATTGGGGAACAAAAATAAGCGTTTGGGTATAGACTTTAGGAAACTTAACGAAAAAACCATCGCTGATAAGTACCCAATGCCAAACATCCCCATGATACCGGCGAACTTAGGAAAAGCTAAGTACTTTACGACGTTAGATCTAAAGTCCGGCTACCACCAGATATACATGGCCGAACATGACCGTGAAAAGACCTCTTTTTCGGTAAACGGCGGAAAGTATGAGTTTTGTCGGTTACCGTATTCACGGGAAGCAGCTTCCAAAGAGCGATCGACGACGTCTTACGTGAGCAAATTGGCAAATCGTGCTATGTTTACGTTGATGACGTCGTTATTTTTTCTAAAAACGAAAATGACCACGTCAAGCACATAGATTGGGTTTTAAAAAGCCTGTGCGATGCCAACATTAAGGTATCCAGCGAAAAGACACACTTCTTTAAGCAAAGTGTTGAATATCTGGGATTTATTGTTACAAACGGAGGTGCAAAAACTGACCCAGAAAAAGTAAAGGCCATAAAGGAATACCCAGAGCCTACAAATTTGTATGAGCTAAGGTCATTTTTGGGTCTGGCCAGTTATTACCGTTGCTTCGTGAAAGACTTTGCGGCGATCGCGAGGCCTTTGACAGACTTGATGTAAGGAGAAAACGGCTCTATCAGCAAACACATGTCCAAGAAAACTCCTATTGAGTTTGGTCATTTGCAGAGAGATACCCTGATTTCAGGAAGCCATTCGATCTAACGACGGATGCTTCCGCGAACGGTATTGGTGCGGTTCTATCGCAAGATAAAAGACCCACGGTGTCCGATCGGAATCCAATTCCGAAGATAAAAAGATGGAAAGCGTATATTGATGATCATAACGCAAAAATCCACTACAAACCGGGTAAAGACAACCATGTGGCTGACGCTCTTTCTAGGCAGAAAATTAATGCCCTACAAAATGAGCCTCAGTCAGACGCTGCGACTATTCACAGCGAACTGTCATTGACCTACACGGTCGAAACGACAGACCAACCGGTAAACTGCTTCAGAAATCAGATTGTTATGCAAGAAGCACGTTTCCGACTAAAGCGAAGCTTGGTGTTGTTTCGTAGTAAAACTCGCCACTTAATCAATTTCGCCGACAAAAGCACCATTTTGGAAATGCTGAAGGAGGTCGTGAACCCCGAAGTCGTAAATGCGATACACTGCGATCTGCCCACCCTGGCAAGTTTTCAACATGATTTAATTTCTCATTTCCCGGCTACGCAGTTTCGATACTGTAAGAATATGGTGATAGACGTTACCAATAGAAATGAGCAGTTGAAAATTATCACGACAGAACGCAATCGTGCACACAGGGCGGCTCAGGAGAATACCAAGCAGTCCGATTACTATTTCCCAAAAATGACAAATTCTCGAAATTTGCAATAGTGCAACCAGTGCTGTCCAGAACAATAGTGGACGTCACGGGGCCCCTGCTTCTTCTCGTAAATTTGTTCCCCAAAATCAAAACGATATATTGCAGCCTTCACTTTGGAAACTATCACCTCCTTACTTAAAAACAGCTACCACATTGACATTGTGAATGCGGCCCCGCTGCATAGCCTGTCAAACGGTCAAGTGGAACGATTCCACAGCACCTTTACAGAAATAGCCAGGTGTCTTAAGTTAGACAAAAAAATCCGCGATACGACAAAATTAGTATTGGGGGCAACGATAGAATATAATAAGACCCTACATTCTGTCACTCAGGAGAAACCGGTCGAGATCCTCCACACGGGTTCCGATGATCGCTGCCTAGGCATTAAAGACAGGCTGATAAAGGCCCAGCAAAACAACATCGAAAGATGCAACCCAGCTAGTCAAAACCGTGTTTTTGAGGTAGGAGACGAGGTTTTTGTCAGAAACAATAAAAGGTTAGGAAACAAGCTAGCTCCGTTATGCACAGAACAAAAAATGGCAGCAGACCTGGGAACGTCTGTTCTTAATAAGGGGAGGGTGGTCCACAAGGACAACCTCAAATAAAAATTCCCACTTTTAATTTACCTATTCCTAAATAGTAAGCCAGATTTAAGTAAATACGCCGTGGTTTCATTCTACGCTTGGATTGCAGGTTCCCCCTCATAACGCTCATCACCCTGGCAGTGGCAAGTGCGCGGATTACCGACTTTTCCCACGCCAAGTATTTCCGTCGTAGATGGAGATGTACTGGTGTTTGAACATCGTAACTGCCTGAGGCATTCGAGCAACCTATCTGAATATATTTACATGGTAGATGAAACAAAGAAATTTTTGAGGTAGGAGACGAGGTTTTTGTCAGAAACAATAAAAGGTTAGGAAACAAGCTAGCTCCGTTATGCACAGAACAAAAAATGGCAGCAGACCTGGGAACGTCTGTTCTTAATAAGGGGAGGGTGGTCCACAAGGACAACCTCAAATAAAAAATCCCACTTTTAATTTACCTATTCCTAAATAGTAAGCCAGATTTAAGTAAATACGCCGTGGTTTCATTCTACGCTTGGATTGCAGGTTCCCCCTCATAACGCTCATCACCCTGGCAGTGGCAAGTGCGCGGATTACCGACTTTTCCCACGCCAAGTACATTTCCGTCGTAGATGGAGATGTACTGGTGTTTGAACATCGTAACTGCCTGAGGCATTCGAGCAACCTATCTGAATATATTTACATGGTAGATGAAACAAAGAAATTGTCCGATTCTTTTCCACAGTCGCATATGCGCAAATTGTTAGACGTTGATACAGATAACCTTATAAACTTGTTGTCCGTTCTAAAAATACAGCACCGAATTGCTAGAAGTTTAGACTTCTTGGGTACAGCTCCTAAGGTAGTTGCGGGAACTCCTGACGCCTCAGATTTCCTAAAAATCAAAATGACAGAAGCTCAGCTAGTAGATTCCAACTCCAGGCAAATTAATATAAATTCCAAAACCCAAAGACAGATAAACAAACTGACCGACACCATTAACAAAATTATTAAAGCCCGAAATAACGATTTGGTTGACACCCCGCATCTGTACGAGGCATTACTAGCGAGAAATAGAATGCTGACAACACAGATCCAAAATTTAATTCTCAAAATCCCACAATCCTTAATCATGCCGATTTGAGCTCATTAATTAAACAAGACACTCCAATAGTTAGCTTATTAGAAGCCTCTAAGATTAGGGTTCTTCAGTCCGACAGCATCATTCACATACTAATAGCCTTTCCTCGGTCAAAGTCAGATGTAAGAAGGTCCTCGTATACCCAGTGTCACATTATCAAGTAATCCTACGACTCGATGAAGACACTTTAGCAGAGTGTGAAGAAGACACCTTTTCGGTCACCGAGTGCATGGAGACCACGCACAACACCTTCTGCGAGCGGTCTCGTCGCGAAACCTGCGCCCGCTCACTCCATACGGGAAACACAGCCCAATGCCACACGCAACCCAGCCACCTGAGGGCAGTAATGCCTATAGATGACGGCATCGTTATCATCAACGAGGCAACAGCCCGCATCAGCACGGACGGCGGCCCAGAGGTGCTCGTCAAGGGAACGCATCTTGTAACATTCGAACGATCAGCTACCATCAACGGACCGGAGTTCGTAAATTTCCGGAAAACAATAGACAAGCAGCCTGGCGCAGCAAGATCACAACTACTGAACATCGTCGGCCACGACCCAGTACTGAGCATGCCTTTGCTACACCGCATGAACAACGACAACCTGCGCTTTATCCAAGGGTTCAAAGACGAGGTTGACGCCACGGGTTCCCCCAAACTTTGGTTCGTGGCTGGAGTAGTCCTTAACGTTGGTCTGATTGGTTCACTCATCCTTTTTTTGGCATTAAGGAAAAGGCGAGCCTCCGTTGAGATACAACAAACCATCGATAAACTTAATATAACCGAGGACGGTCATAATCTGAAGGGGCTGTTAGTTAACAACTAAGAGCACAGCTATTATATATTATTCAATGCCTTTGCTTATGCGCCCCAACTGAGTTCAGCGCTCCGCGCTACGAACTGTCAGCAACAGCAATCGGACACCCCTTATCCGGGGTACAGAGCTATGTTGCATAAATTCTGAGTCGGCTTGCCGACCATGGGTTTATGGCGTGTACATCGGAGCCGAAGTAGATCCACACTTTTCATATTCTTTTGTATTTAGTCTTAAGCCAGAGCTTTAATAAAGAGCAGCTACTCCGGCACACAGCCGTAAAACTATTATTTTCTTATTTGAACATTCTCGCTGAGCCAAAAGGCCAGCGATCGACGAAGAGGGCAAAGTCACGCCCTCCAACCTAAACTTTGTAAGAAGCTATTAATCCCTGGTGGCAGCATCGTACCGAATACCACAGAAAGGAATATCCACACCGTCTGGAGACCACAGGACACATCCCGACGGAGGAACCTATTAATTTGTATATCGCAGTGGATGCTTAACAATGATTATTGTCACAACTGTCGTAGAGCATGTAGTTTAGACGAGCTCAACATGTTAGCCACGACCAATAGCTGGAGCTAAGCGCACCAGTCGACCACCCCGTCAATTCCTGTTAGTGCTAACAGCGCCGCGAACACAATGCTAGATCAGGAACCCCAGCACGAAGTTTAAGGATAAATCCGTCAAACGCAACCTAGCGCACCCAGGCCGCTGCAGTCTCTCGTTTGCCACGTGCGTCCACAGGAAGTGAACAACACCGCAACTTTATCTGAACAACGAGTTAACAACCTTATTAGCGAGTCTCTATCTCATTTTCAAGAGACAATCTCAGCGTCTATTACCGAACAAATTACGGTTGCCCTAAGAAACTCTAACTTCCCGTCGCAAAGTCCGTCTGCTAGAGTGGAAGAGGTGCCACGTGAGTGGAATAACGTCATTCCGGATCCACAGATGTCATTTAGATCAGACTTCCCGGAAATTTCCAATAATAGAGGCAGCTGTCCCGAAAAAATCTCTAGTCTCATTGTTAATTGGCATTTTAAATTCAGCGGAACACAAGGCAATATGCCGATTGAAGATTTTATTTATAGAGTGGACTGTTTAAATTTTCGATGTTTAAATGGCGACTGTGACCTCTTGTACTAATTTGCCTATCTATTGTTCTCAGGACCAGCATTGTTATTCTACTGGCGCTCTCATCGACATTCGGCTGATAGAAATTCGATTACAGAAACCGAATGAAAATTTCGATAATTTTTTGGACTCGATGTTGGCAATTGCGCATACCTTGCGTATCCGTTTGTCGAATTCCGACCTAGTAGATGCGGTCAAGAGAAATCAGAAGCACGAGCTTTGAACTCTTACATGTGTCAATCGCAAATTTTGTCCGCCTTCAATTCGGAAACTATCACCTGCTTACTTAAAAACAGGTACCACATTGACATTGTGAATGCGGCCCCGCTGCATAGCCTGTCAAACGGTCAAGTGGAACGATTCCACAGCACCTTTACAGAAATAGCTAGGTGTGTTAAGTTAGACAAAAAAATCAGCGATCAGACAGAATTAGTCTTGAGGGCAACGATAGAGTATAATAAGACCCTACATTCTGTCACTCAGGAGAAACCGGTCGAGATCCTCCACATGGGTTCCGATGAGCGCTTCCTAGGCATTAAAAACAGGTTGATAAAAGCCCAGCAAAAACAATAAAAGGTTAAGTAATAAGCGTACCCCGTTATGCACAGAACAAAAGGTGCAAGCAGACCTCGGAACGTCTGTTCTTATTAAGGGGAGGGTGATCCACAAGGACAACCTCAAATAAAAATTCCCACTTTTAATTTACCTATTCCTAAATAGTAAGCCAGATTTAAGTAAATACGCCGTGGTTTCATTCTACGTTTGGATTGCAGGTTCGCCCTCATAACGCTCATCACCCTGGCAGTGGCAAGTGCGCGGATTACCGACTTTTCCCACGCCAAGTACATTCCCGTCGTTTTAGACTTCTTAGTTTAGACTTCTTGAATACAGCTCTTAAGGTAGTTGCGGGAACTCCTGACGCCTCAGATTTCCTAAAAATCAAAATGACAGAAGCTCAGCTAGTAGATTCCAACTCCAGACAAATTAATATAAATTCCGAAACCCAAAGACAGATAAACAAACTGACCGACACCATTAACAAAATTATTAAAGCCCGAAATAACGATTTGGTTGACACCCCGCATCTGTACGAGGCATTACTAGCGAGAAATAGAATGCTGACAACAGAGATCCAAAATTTAATTTCAAAATCCCACAATCCTTAATCATGCCGATTTGAGCTCATTAATTGAACAAGACACTCCAATAGTTAGCTTATTAGAAGCCTCTAAGATTAGGGTTCTTCAGTCAGACAGTATCATTCACATACTAATAGCCTTTCCTAGGGTCAAAGTCAGATGTAAGAAGGTCCTCGTATACCCAGTGTCACATTATCAAGTAATCCTACGACTCGATGAAGACACTTTAGCAGAGTGTGAAGAAGACACCTTTTCGGTCACCGAGTGCATGGAGACCACGCACAACACCTTCTGTGAGCGGTCTCGTCGCGAACTTCACCGCAACTTTATCTGAACAACGAGTTAACAACCTTATTAGCGAGTCTCTATCTCATTTTCAAGAGACAATCTCAGCGTCTATTACCGAACAAATTACGGTTGCCCTAAGAAACTCTAACTTCCCGTCGCAAAGTCCGTCTGCTAGAGTGGAAGAGGTGCCACGTGAGTGGAATAACGTCATTCCGGATCCACAGATGTCATTTAGATCAGACTTCCCGGAAATTTCCAATAATAGAGGCAGGTGTCCCGAAAAAATCTCGAGTCTCATTGTTAATTGGCATTTTTAAAAAGGTACGAGCGGTACAAGAGTTTTCGAGACCACAAAGAAAGCGTCAGCTACGTCGCTGAGGCAGTCTCTGATCGGCTGAAAGGAACAGTCTTCTAGTGGAATCTTTTGAGGCGATAAAATCCAAACGATGTTTGGCACCCTTTCTTCGACATCCCAATTACCACCGACCATTCACCATCCAATGCGATGCGTCTTCCTAAGGTATTGGTGCATTATTAGCACAGCTAGACGAGGAGGGAAATGAGCTTCCGATACTTTATATATCAAAAAAACTAAACCAAGCTCAGCGAAACTACTTGGTGACTTAGTTGGAATGTTTGGAAGGATACTGACGATAAAGAAATTTCGAATGTACACCCGTTTAAAATATTCACCGACCAGTCTTAACTGGTTAATAAAACAGAAGGATCTCAGCGGGCATCTAGAACTAAAAGAAAAATTCATAATGGCTGCTATTCCCGATTATCAAGTCATTGATAAGTATTTATACCATCGTTCCAAGTTTCCATCACTGGAAGGAGATATCGACACCGAAGCTGTTTGGAAGCTGTTTGTTCCGGTTGGTCTTAGACAATCCGTTTTGGAATCTGCGCATTGTCAACCAGTAGCTGCCCATCGCGGGATTGCCAAAACATATCCGAAGGTATTTATAGTGGTCACGTATGAATGTCGACGTACAGGATTTTTTAGGCAAGTGTGAACTGTGTCAGACTCCAAAATATCCCACGCGATCGTTAAAGACACCGATGGGATCTCCAGTGTTTACGCATCGGCCCTTCCAAAGACTGTACGTTAATTTTATAGGACCCTTCCCGCGATCTAAACGTGAAAATATTGTTATCTTCATAATCTTAGTTCACTTTTCGAAATTTACCTTTCTCAAGCCAGTAAAGAAATTCACATCGAAGGTCATTATTCAGTATTTAAGGGAGGATATTTTCTATTGTTTCAAAATGATTAAATTAAATTAAGCTCTATAGCATTCGATTTCAAGATTTGATGTAGCCTTTAAACTTAACGTGTACACCTTGTTGAACTTCGAGTCTGTATAGAGCATTTGTTCATAATCTCATAATTAATGCATAAATCGACCTAGTATCGGACGTCATCAGGCCTGCTGACTTCGTGGGAACTTCTGTAAGTACAGCATGGCCCCAATTATTATAATGTATGTGTTTCCTCCAGGAACTCGCATCCGACGAAGATACACGTAGATTCGAATATTGACGTGAATATAGTAACTATCGATTAGAGATAAGTGTCAAATATTGGAATAATTTTGGTATAATTGGCGATAGTTTTGAAGCGACGATTAAAATTTGAATTTCAATGAAGAACGATTTTATTAAACAAAAAAAAATCATACTTCACCAGTATTGCAAGTTACTAGAATATATTCAATGATTAATAATTAAATGGAGACTATCACGATGAAGAATAATATGAATGAGTAAATCTACAGAAGGGCGCCTGAGGGAGGAACGGTTTGCAACAGAAGGGGAGCTTTGACTGATTCGAGCATATTTTCAGGAGGGCGGGTATAGACCGGAAAGAAACCACCATCTAAATCTTCCACTGCGAGGTGAGCTACCTTTCTTTCCATCTGCATATATAACTTCTCGCCCGCTTTTCATATTGCCTCTGCCTACTGTAGTGTGCGTGCATAGCGATTGCTGTTGTGGTGGCCCGCCATTTTGACCATGTTGCTGCCGTACAGACAACTGTGGCGTGTGTTGTTATTGCTGCTGCTGCTGCTGTTTTTGCAGCTGCTGCTACCGGGACTGATGTGATTCAGGCTGCCCAGGATGTTGGTGTTATGGTTGCTATTGGGCAGCGGTGGCGGCGGATGGGGATGGGCTGCAGGCTCAGAGCGGAGAAGTTGTTCATCGCGTTGGCCGCCGCCGAATGCATAAGCAGACATTGGCCATCTGACGCACCGCCAGGACCCGCGAGTGGTGGCAACGGCAGTGGCAAAGGAAGCGGTAAGGGCAGCGGTATCGCCTGCTGTAGTGTGCACAAGTGGAAGCATAACATGATCGCCCACTTATGAACAATACTGCATAATTGCATGGTCAGCGTTCTCACGCTAACCAAGTGTCGCGATTAGCATAATGCTCTATTTAATATATACATAAGATATGTACAAGTGGCTTTTGGTACTCAGAATATTTTGTAAAACAGAATAAGATTCATTCGATTGGAAACGAATAAATAAAGAGGAGCGAGTCTCCACAAGACAAAACACAAAATAAAATGTGTTCGACTTCTTACTCTATTTGAGGACATTACAGTATATTTCTCCTTCTTTCCCTTTTGCTTATAAAATTAATAAATTAAGGCTGCATTCATCCGCCAAGCAAAAGCCGCTACCGGCTATGGCAGCAGAATGATAACGACAGAATGATAAATGCAAAGAAGAGAGAATGTATAGTCAAGTGTTTCTACTATTATTCAGCTGATAAATTTAAAACAATAAATATGCCTCCATTTAGGGACTTACGAGTCGATTTGAGTTTCAAGCCTTTGTAGAAGTAAGAAAGCTCCATGTTCCGCAAAAATTGTTTGTCTAAAGCATTGTAGCGGCGACTGTAGCGACTACAAAACTCAATGTTATTGTTTTGATTTGCGTAAGTACCAAACTCAGCTGATGTCTAGATTTGGTATATACCAGATATCAATATCGTTATTTGATATTGGAACATTGATAATGGCGTTCCCAGAACGACCAGTGTGACCATGGCGAGAAGGTATCGATGGTACGCTTGCTGTATCGATACGAATATCGACAGCGATGACAGCTGTTACGTATGACCGGCTGCCATCGCTGATCAAGCTTTATTTCCGGCAAAGATTCTGTTTCATCAAGTCAACAGCGATAAAGTTGTGTTAAAAGTGTGTAATATTAAGTCACGTGGGAGCATCAGTTTATATTTAGTGGAGACAAAGTGCCACAAGTGATTTTCTAAATCGGTGAGTATTTGCGCATAAAGTTTTGCATTTTATTTAACCTCGAACAACCTGCAGATCGCAAAACTTGTGTGTAGGCCTGCGCTACCGTAACCCAGACGGGAAAAATCGCTGCTGTTGCTGGTGCTAAGTTTGTACAGCAACGATTGATCCTCATCAGTGGAGAATGCCTATAGGAAATTTCCAGACTGTGGATTTTGGGGCACAGGTATGCCATAGTTGCGATATGACTTACAACATCCTTGAAAAATTAGTTAGATTTCATTTTTCACTTATGAAAAAGTTGTTTTCTTACCTCACTTTAAATAAATATTATATAGATCTTAAAATAACTGTCTTCATTTCGCTAAAAATCGATTGCAAAAAATACCTTTTTTCCGGCCTCTAAAGGTAGTTCCTTAATCTTGTCTTGCAAAAATTTGCATTTGTCCTTTCTTAATTAAAACTTTGAAAACCATTAACCTCTTAGGTACTTTTATTCAAATTTCTACATGTTCTTAATTCTTGGTGTTATCGTCCATATATCGAATCCCTACGTTTTTTTCTTATAATGTTTGACAATATTTCACTAACGAAACCAACCACCTCACGGTAGTCGAGAAGTTGCTATCTGATTGGCGTATTAAAATAAACGAACAAAAGTGTAAGCAAATAACGTTTACTCTAAACAGGAAAACTTGTCCTCCGCTCTGTCTGAATAGCAATCAGATCCCCCAAGTCAATAAATTAACGTATCTCGGCATCCACCTCGACAGACGTCTAACATGGCGCAGACATATCGAATGCAAGGAACTACACCTAAAACGAAAAGCCGGCAGGCTACACTGGATTATAAACGCCCGATCGCCCTTACGTCTGGACGACAAGGTCCTGCTCTACAACTGTACCCCTAAGCTCCCAGCTCTGGGGGAACGCGATCATACAGATCATCATACATCATACAGATCAATCAAAGATCGAGCGAACTATTACTGGGGAACCATGGTTTATTCCAAACCAAAACATCTACAGGGATCCTGGCATTCACGCAGTAAAATATGAAATGGACAAGCAAAAAGTGTCCTACAATGAAAAACTCTCGGCCCACCCAAATACTCTCGCAAGGGATTTGACTCAGGTCTCCAACCGAACCCGCCTGCAACATACCGACTTTTCATCCCAGCCAAAATTTGTCAGGGCCATTTTACTGATCCAGCCTACATGTCTGCCAGTTAGGTTATAGTAAAAGATTTGATACACCTATTGTTAGTCTCGAAATTGAGAAGATTCAATAAATATAAGCAAAATAAAAAAAAAAATTAACAAATCTAGGAAGTCCTTGCAGAGCCCATGGGCATACGCAAAAACTCAAATTGCGTTACAGGTGCTGTAAGAGCACTGTATTTGATAGATTATTTGTTAACACACACTACTTGCATGTGCATATACCATTTTTAAGATCCAATTTTGTAAGTCAATAATAATATTTTTTTTATGGTATATTCGTCTAAAATTTTAACCTAAGACTCCTTTATATATGGCAATCCTAGGTAAGCAGCTGAATGATTAAGAACTTTCCAAGACTATATTCATTTCACATTTAGTTTTCGGAACTTTACTTTGTACATAATTTGCCCCGAGTAATTTAATAGACTAATGTTAATCATAATTTTAATGTAAGTTTCGGAGTTTCAGTGCACTATGCGCTCAGCTCGCCGCTTGTGGGGTCGGGGTTCCCTATTTCTATGTTCTCCTTCACTCACCACTCTACTCTAATCAATTTATAAAGCGAAATATCATCAGAATTATCCCCGAACGGTATAGAAGGAGGAAGTGAGACACGGCTATCGGTGCGATCGCTATCACGCTATATCGCTTATCACGAGTTCTATATTCGCCTTACCTTTGTAATGGTAAATGGTTTGCATTACCCCTAATGTAACTCCACATTGGACAAACCTAGATTCTACTTTTACATAGTGAGTCCAATGAACTGCGCCGTAGCTGTACATATATAATATATAGTAACATATCAATTCTTACACCCACAACCCTCCATAAGGTAATTATAAGCAACACACCCTAGTATAAAACTCATATACACACATTAATGTCTAAACACAAAATGTAATCAAAGAATTAATGTCTAAGCACAAAATGTAATCAAAGAACGAGAGCCCTTCGATTAACCTTGGTAATTTTCCCACAGATCGCGAATCATAAACACAGACTCCTGTCGCCTGGTAATTTTCCACAGATCGCGAATCCTAAACACAGACCCTTGTCGCCTTCTGCCGCATTCATAAACGCAGACTCTTATCATCTTCATAAACATAGACTTCCGTCGCCTAACCCTTTGGCTAGCCACCTGAAATAATAAACTTTCTCGATCGGCGCCCACGCCTACACACTTGTCCAATTACTCTTAGTTATCAGAATACTCTCTTCCAACAGATATTTACAAATCAACTCTCTTAAACTTCGTTCTTTGGCTACCCCAAAACCCTATAAAACAGCAAGCATATCTCCATGCAGCAGTTCAGTACTGAGTACGTTATCAACCACGGTAACTCGCTAAGCCATCTTCAACTTCGAAGTCCATCATCCAACTCGGTGATAATCCAAAGGCTCTAGTTCTTCCATTATTTGGAATAAATAAAAGTTTGATAATTATATTAAAAATTCAATCGTGTTTTTTTTTATCAAACCCTCGGTCTGAATTCATAAATGGCGCAGTCGGTAGGATAAAAAGGAAAAGTTGTGCGAACCGTTTAAAAATCAATCTAGTGACAAAAGATCCTTGTACGACCAAACGTATCTTTTAGTGATTGAACCACGCGAATCGGCGCTAAATAAACGTAAATCGTAATACAACAGACCCTCTTTATCCGCAAAAGAATCGCGTATAGCCAACCTACGGCCTACGATTAACAAAAATGTAAAAACATAAAAACTCTAAACTAATCATGGCAACCTAACAAATTCAACTACTATCGGAATCTCACCTGAATCAAGCCTGAAGTCACATTAGGCAAATACCTACATTCAGTGGTGACACCCAAAAACTCAGTGGCTATATACGAAGGATCGAGTTCATAATCCAACTGTACCCAACAACGGACCCCAGACAGAAGCATGTATTCTTCAGTGCGATTGAGATGCAACTCGCAGGAGATGCCCAACGAATATCACAATTATCCGGATCAACAACCTGGCCAACCCTAATCAGTGAATACAAGACGCAATTACCATGTGAAGAACTACTCCGTCGTCTCTACAACACACCTTTCAACGGAAGTATCCGTAAGTTCGTAGAGGAACTAGAAATTAAATCATTTACAATTTCAAATAAACTTATACAAGAAAATAATATTACCAACACCTTATTATATAAGTTAATACTTTATAAATTAAACACTTCAAAGTAATTTAGGTGTTCTTTATTTAGATGTACGATTGTGAGTGATTACTTAGATCAATGATATCCCTAAGCTAAGCTGAGTTGGCTGCGGCGGCTTCGGCGACAGTTGTAGCGGCGACAAAGATGCAGCTAGAAGAACTGCTGAGTGAGAAGATTTGGTAAATGGTCAGCTGCGGATGGCGTGATCGCTGCAGAGGCAGTAGAAGAGGAAGTTATCCAGACGCTAGATCAGCTTTTTATTACAAGGTAGCGAGCTAAGTTAGGTTGTGCAATTTTGTAGTTAACTCCTCCCTCCTTAATTTCTGCTTGTCCTCAAGTAGGCATCAGAAATATGGAATATTGTTGAACTGTATTTGTGGATCAAGCTCCGGAAGTTTGTATGGTTGTACCTCCTTTGGTTTATTACCTAGGTCAAGGTCCTTGATCTGCGAACTAGGGGCCATCTGTAATATTCTTCTTTTTTCGACCGTAGGCGTGAAATATAAAACTGATTAATAAAACCAGTCCAAATAGCGAGATGAGGGTGTTCACACTATAAACTAATGCGTACACTTAATGAGTTCAATTCGGGTGTTTGAATCTAACTGACTCGCTACTGCGAGAGCATCGCCTTTTATTCATTCTTACATAGGTTCTTATCATCTAAATATATAATGCAGCGCTTGTAAGACGCTGCAGTCTGCGTTGGTCAATGCAGCTGATATTTATCTTAAATCTATGTTTGTGGCCTATGACCGCGCTAATCACCTCCCGCGTGATCATATCTCTTGACACTTCGGCAATAGACCACTGCAATCGTACTTATCTGTAGTTGCCACTTATGCTGTCCTGTGACATGTTTATTGCAGCCCTTAAATAGAACATATTTATAGTTTGTCTACTTATCATGTCTAAACACATATTTAGACAATGTACCTATGAAATAAGGAAAATGGGATTTCGAATTTGTAATGCTCTAAATCGTTTACTGAGATAATTAATTGGTTTTTGAATGCGTTAATGCGATGAGCTATTGTAGCGATGTATAGTAGCGGACGAACTGATTGTATTAATTGATGTTTTTGGGGGTGACCTAGGTAGAGCACGCCAGGTTTATACCTTAATTCGTGGTTGTATTCGTCCATGAAATCTCTCCAGCGTTTTAGTTTGGGGTTATTATTTTGTGCGCTGTTTGAGAATGTTAATGGTTGATAATCAGTGTAAATCACTACCTTCTAATAGCCATATAAATAGTGTCGTAGGCTTTTAAGAGCCCATACAATAGCCAACATCTCTTTTTCGTTGGTCGCATAGGCTTCCTCTGTTTTTGACAGGGTTCGCAAAATGAATGTTATGGGTCTATGGTCTTGCTCTAGTACTGCGCCTATCGCGTAGTCTGATGCGTCTGTTGTAAGTTGGAATTCTTTGCCAAAATCTGGATAACTCAACATACATCTCTTGATACGAGGGTGCTCTTGAGCTTATTGTAGTCTTTTTTTGCCTCTTTGTCTAGTTCTATCACCGTCCTATTCGAGGTGTGTTTCGATACGCGGCCGCACTCTCCTCTCAAGAGTGTAAGTGGTTTTGCAATTTTTGCATAATCTCTGATGAACCGCCTATAATAGCTAGTCATGCCTATGAATTCTCTCAGATTTCTTGGAATCGGGAATTTAATTATTGCTTCGCTTTTGGATGGGTTTGTTTTTACTCCGTTTTCGTAAATTGTGAAACCTGGAAGTCCACTTCATTTTTAAAGAAGTGGCACTTTCGATCGGAACCCTCATATTTGCGTTCTGCAGTGTTGAAAATACTTTTGATAAGCTTTCGGCGTGTTCAGCTTCTGTTTTACTAAAGACGATTATATCGTCTATATAGACGTAGCAGATTTTATTCGTGTGCTCTCTCAAAATATCATCGAGCGCTCTTTGGAATATGGAGGGCGAGTTTTTGTGGCCGAATGGTAGTCTAGTAAGTCCGTATTTACCACCATCCACGGCAAATGCGGATTTTTCTATATCGAACTCTTTCAGACGTATTTGGTGAAAGCCGCTTTTCAAGTCTAACACCGAAAAGTACTTATTGTTGCCTAATTCGGCTATTAATCTTCCTATTTCGGGTATGGGGTATCCATCGGACACGGTGACATTATTGAGTTTCCTATAGTCAATTATTAGTCGATACTTTTTTGGTTCGAACGGAGCGGGGTATAGGTAGTGTTTCCCATAGACTAGTGTGTCCGACGTGGTAGTATAGGTAAGCTTTGTATCTGGGTCTGCAAATAAATCGTCAATTGTCAAGGACAAGCTGGATCAAAGTTTCTTTTTGGGTTTCTGTCATATGGTCGGAATATATCCCTATAGAATTTACGGCTTGTGCCGTTAGTTGGTAAATTCTTATTTTATAACCGTTTTCTAGGGTTAATGTGTCGTTTTTCACGTCTCCTATATTCTTTATCGCGTCGTTCCCCAATATACCATGGAATGTTTTGAGCGAGGAAAGTAGGAAAAATTAAATGGTTTGTTCTTTAAATTGAATAAGTTTAGGGTAGTATGGTGGGTAATTTTAATATTTCCGGCTACTGAATTCGCGAAAAATTGTGTTTTGTTTAGTTGTGGGCTTTTTACTTGTGCAGGTTGAATATAATTTTGGTTGGATCCAGTATCTATACAAAATTTTAGTACCTTTCCGTCCCCCACTGTTACCTTAAAATTTGGTAATGAGGAACGGTTTAATCTAAAAAATGAAGCTCTGCCATGTCTATCATTTCGTTCGGTTCATCGCTAGATTGCCAGGTTATCTCTTCTTGCAAGTCATCTAGCTCTGCAGTTTGCGAGGTCTCGTAACAGGCTTGATCGTCAGTGTCTGTATTTGGTTGTGTTTCAGTATACGCTTTTGTCTGTATATTAAATTGTCTCTGCATCTTATTCGGGTTTTGAACTATACCCATGCTTAGTGGTCTTTTTGTTGCTGGTTCAAGATTAGGTCTATTCATGTAGTTAATGTTACGTGAACGAATTGAAGGATCTACTTCCATTGGTCTGGGTTGCGGACGGGGGGGCGGCGGGGTGCCGTTTTGTCCCTGGGGACCGAAATATTGTGCCATCATGGGTGGTTGTTGGAATCGTGGAATTGGAGAGTTCACAAGATTTTTTTTAAGTGGTGATGGAACCTGGGGGTTTGGTTAATAGTATAGGTGTGGCTGAAAATTTTTCCTGGCCTGTACGGGCCAGGTGCAACGTGTGCAACAGGTGCAACGGCATTTGGAGATAGCGTTCCAGTCAAGTGGTGTATTGTACGATTCCAGAACCGCGTCTGCCTCACCCACTATTTTATTCCCAATCGCTAGAAGGATGCCATAATACTTGGGAGAACCGACTTGGTTCTCGTATATTTTCAACTCTCTCTCAACGCTTTTTTTCCATGAGTTGAATTAATTTTTTGACCCCGAAAAATCTGTGACTATATCTGGGAGTTTATCTAAGTAATCTAGTTTGTGCCTGAATTCTTGTCTGATAACTTGGTCCCGGAATCCCGTGAAATCCTTATTGGGATTCAACGCTGGCGTTTGGCCAGCGTGGGAATGCTGACTATGCATGTTGGCCTTCAAGTGGACGCTCGTGTTACGCGTGCACTTGGGCTGGATTGTTTTTATACACTTTGCAACAGAGTTCTACAAGGTCTTTGTTGTTATTACAGTGGTACATCGCTATATGTGCATACTACATCTCCCTCCTTTTGAAAAATAAGGTAATTTTATGAAGTTATTTTATAAGATTTTACTAAAGAGATTAATTAAATTTTTTTTTTTGTATGAAGAAGGCAAGATTTTTTTTTTGTGGTCTTCTTTTATTTTGTTTTATATATTACAAAAAATGTTCAAATATAAAGAAGTATTCTTGTCTTCGCATGGCCATACTAATTATTATTATGAAATAAACATTTTTTAGTAAGAGTTCATAAATGATACGAATTAGTATATTTTATGTATACAAAATTTCTTGTGTAATATTTTTATGCCTATGTAAATATACAATACAATAAATATTTATGAAACAAAAATATTTAATCTGTCTTTATGAACAGTTTGCTTTTTATTTTTGTTATTAGATATTAAATGTTGTCATTTTTTAATATTTCCGTTATTTTATACGGATCTGTATATTTAGGTTCTAACTTATGACGTGTTTCGTTTCTTAATAAAACTTTATCTCCTACTGATATATATAAATTTCTTATTTTTTTCTTTATGTTCACTTATCATAACACTAGCTCTTTTATAGGCTACTTCTAATCTATATTTACTTTCCTTAGCATAATCATCTATATTATATATGGGTTCTATATTATTTATGCTATTAAAATGTTTTGGTAAGTTATTTTTTTTACCGAAGACAAGTTCATATGGACAATAGTTATGTGCCATTGATGGGGTTGTGTTGAAACAGTATACGAAATATTGAAGCCATACGTCCCAATCAGTTTTATCAACCGATATGTATGAACGTATATATTCATTGAAAGCTCGGTGACTTCTTTCGACTGTTTTAACTGTCTGATGATGGTGTGCAGTTGATGGTATATTTTTTCTTTTAAGATATTTGCACAAGTCATTTATAACTGAATTCTTATATTCTGTTCCCATGTCCGTAATGAACGTTTTCATTGGACCGTACTTTAGAATAAAAGATTCATAAATAGCTTTGGCGACAGTATTTGCGCTTTTGTTTGTGACTGTTCTGGCAACTAGATATTTAGTTAAGTCACATATTAGTGTGATTGCATATTCATTGCCATTTTCTGATTTTGGTAGCGGACCAAGATTGTCCACTATCACCCTGTCGAAAGCTTTTATTTGAGTTTCTGTTATTGTTAAGGGAGTTTCTTGTCACTTTTGATTTTCGGCATTTCTGACATTTTCTTATGTATTCAGTTATATCTTTAGACATACCTTTCCAGTAATAATATTATTTGACCTTGGCCAAGGTTTTTGTGATGGCTGTGTGACCTCCTTGTATGGGATCGTCATGAAATGTAGACAATATAGCTTCTTTTTATTTTATTTTTTCTATTTGGGTCACCGGGTTGGGTAGCGCTACTCTCAAAGAATTTAATGTTTTATTGCCCATTATTTTAAAATTATCAATTAAAACATGTTCAAAGATATTTTCCCACGGTGCCACTTTGAGTTGGCTGATTTAATTTATACCGGCTTGCATTTCAAGGCTTTGGAAAAATTGACCTAAGTCGAGGATTCCATTAGTATATAAATCGCTAACATCTTTTCTTGCAATAATTTTCTTACCATGTTTAAAGAAATATAGCATATTTTTTACGTGCAAGGTTCTTCGATGGTTATTCTTGATAACGCATCAGCTACATAGTTATCTTTCCCCTTTAGGTACTCAACTGTAAAATTATACTCCTCTAATTCAAGTCTCATATGAGTTAGTTTAGAGCTCGGATTTATCATAGAGAATAGTCTGCGGTCTGTTTTGACAGTGAAATGTCTACCATAAATATATGTTCTGAAATGAGTTATTGCCCAATGAATCGCTGCCAATTTTTGTTCTGTTTTGCTTTTGTTACTTTCACCCTTGGTAAACGCTCTTGATGTGTATGCACCTGGAAGTTGAAGTCCATTTTTGTGTTGAGTTAACACTGATCCACAAGCTTGCTTACTTGCATTAGTAATTATGCAAAATTCTTTGCTGAAATTTGGGTATTGTAATAAATTGGGATTAACTAGTGCCGATTTGAGATGTTCGAAGGCATGTTGGCATTCAGCTGTCCATTCGAATTGTACACTTTTTTACATAATCTTGTTATGTGACGAGAATATTAGGAAAAATTATGGATAAAACGTCTATAGTAATTGCTAAATGCAACAAATCGCCTAGCACTGTCCGCATCATGTGGGACTGGATAATTTCTGATGACGTCATATTTTTTGTCATCTGGCAAGATTCCTTGATCTGTGCATTTGTGTCCCAAAAATGTGACTTCATGCACGAAAAATGAACATTCTTCTGGATGTAGCTTTAGGTTATATTTCCTACATTTCTAAAAAAAAATTTGTTAAGTTTATAGTCATATGTTTTTTGGAACAACCAATAACTATTAAATCATCCATATACAAGTCCAGAGAAGGCTATTGTCATCATCCTCTGGAAGGAAATTGGTGCTATTTTCAGACCGAATGGTAATCGCGTGAAGCGATATGAGCCATTGCTCGTTGAAAAAGACGTTATATCTCTTGAACTTTGTTCGAGTTCAATTTGATGAAAACCTGACTTAAGTCTAGGCATGAAAAATATTTTGCTCTACCTAGTTTATCTAAAATATCATCTATTCTAGACAGTGGGAAAATATCGGACAACAGTTTTGTATTAATCTGACGATAGTCAATTACTAATCGCCATTTTTTCTTGCCAGAACCGGGAAGAGATTTCTTCGGAACTAACAAAAGTGGGCTGTTATATGGTGACACAGACGGTTCGACTATTTTGTTATCATTTAATTTTTCTATCTGTCCTTGAATTTCGTCAAGCTGACTGTGAGGATTTCTATAATTTTTAATATATACTGGCCCATCATCTGTTTATCTTAGCTTTTGTTTGTAGAAATTATTTGTTGTAATCGATTCGGTTTTAAGTCCGAATACATCACTATATTTTGTGCATAAATCGATTAGTGTGGATTTGAATTGGAGTGGAAAATTTGTTGATAATTGAGATATGACAGTTTTTTTCTCTTGCTTTATAGATGGTATTGGACTAATTCATAGTTCGAAAGTGATTCATATTTTAAATCTTTTATATTTGCTATCTGATCTTTACCAGTTGTATTTAGTAATTGGACAAATGCGTTTTCGGTTGTTACAACTGTGTTTGCAACATAAATGCCGTTCTGAATTTCCTGGTTAGGTATTAAAACACTATCTTGATTTGAGGATATTTGTATTTTTCGGACCACCTGGTATCTTGCTGGTAGAATTATTGAGTTTTTATTAGAACTGTTGTTATTGGATAAATTGCATAAATTGAGAACTTCAAATTATTTGGTCTCATCTTGAGCCAATCTTCGGTTTGATTAAAATCTAATTGGCAATTGAACTTTTTTATGAAATCAATGCCTAATATTCCAACACATGGGATTAAGAAATGTTGGTCTACTATATGCAAATCGTGTGGAATTATGTAATTATCTGTCTGTATCTCAATTGAAATTTATCCTTTGGATTGAAATTATTATTGTCCTATTCCTTGGATATTAATTTTATTGTTTTCTTGAATATCATTGAAGATATAAGAATTTTCTTTTGGAAGGGAAATATCTGCACCTGCGTATTTTAACTGACTGTCGGACCTGGCGTACAGCTTCGCGCGTATTCTCACTGACTGTCGGACCTGGGGTACAGCTCCTCGCGTATTCCCACCGTCTGTCGGCCCTGGGGTACGTCTCCTCGTATATTCTCACTGACTGTCGGACCTGGGGTACAGCTCCTCGCGTATTCTCACTGACTGTCGGACCCGGCGTACAGCGTCTCGCGTATTCTCACTGACTGTCAAACCTGGGGTACAGCTCCTCGCGTATTCCCACCGTCTGTCGGACCTGGGGTACAGCTCCTCGCGTATTCTAACTGACTGTCGGACGTGGAGTACAGCTCCTCGCGTATTCTCATTGACTGTCTTTCGCGCGGCCGCGTCGGGACTGCTTCCGTACTCTGAGACCGTTCACGGGCTCTCCGCTTTGCTCGGGTCCAAGGTTTATCATTTCACGTTTGACCTGGTTGTCCATGACTCCTCCTGCATTCCAGCCTTCGACGTCTTTTATATTAATGACGTTATTTCTACTTGTACTCGACCCTCCTTCCATTAGCTTAACTTCTGGTTCCAGTTCAGCAACACGCTTGCGAGCTAGGTACAGGTTTTCCAAGTTGTTTAAATGTTGCATCTCTAACTGTACATATTTATTCTCTCTCTATAAAGCATCCATTTACTCGTTTCGCATTGCATTCTGTCTTATTTTCTTATTTCCCGCAGTTATTTCATGATCTTTTCCAAGTATTTTACCATCCATGCTGCTGCTTAATGATACACTACGATTTTCTCTATCTTCTTCGTGCATGCTGCCACAGTTACAATTACAGTTATTAGCTTCTCGAAAATTTTAATTTCATCAGAATCCTCGTGCACCCACTTCCAGTAATCGTCTCATTTGTTGGTTCTTCATCTGCCTCTATGGTTTTTGCTACGTTTGTCGCTATTTTATTCTCGCCCATTTCACTCTTAACGTCGTTGCGCAGGTGAAATATAGTCGCGTCTTCACCAATTAGCGAGGGTTTTGATTTTTTAAGAATAACACTATATTCCATTGTATTCCTGCTTTATTATTATTGTCTTGGACTATACCCCACACCTGGTTTCTGTAACAATCTTCTTAAGTTGTTCTTTATTCACGTTGTCTCTCTTTCAAGCTCTCGATTCAAACTCCTCGATACCGAGACTATACAATTAATTCTATCGATATTAGTGTAACCTAGTGTTTTATATTTATGCACAGTTTACAATAAAGTGGAATATTCAATTAAAAACACAGCACCCAAGTAGCGCCTAGTGTTTTATTGTTTGGAGTAGTACAAAAGGGACCTATAGTTGATGAGCTTTCTGAGTACTTAGAGAATAAATTCAATGATGAACCTAGAGATCTTATAAGCTGCCATGAGCACGCATCCGCTAATATCCAGAATTCTTAGAAAAGAAATGAGTCATATAGTAGAAAACATAGTGTTCGTCGCGAATGCCAAGTAGGAACTTAGAATCGAGGACGCTATAAGATAAGCCGTGTGTATGATAATGATCGATACGAAGTAGTTGATAAGTAGGTGCCTTGGATAAGTAATGTTAACGAAACTGTTGCCCTTTATTCATAAAGATAGTGCTCGATCTATAGTCGGGTCGGCCGAATGTAAATAGTGTAAATATAAGCTGTAGAAAAGGTAACACTGTAACTATCGATAATAACGGTGTAGTATGCACATATAGCGATGTACCACTGTATGCATATATAGCGATGTACCACTGTAATAACAACAAACACATTGTAGCACTCTGTTGCAAAGTGTATATAAACAATCCAGCCCAAGTGCACGCGTAACACGAGCGTCCACTTTAAAGCCAACATGCATAATTGCATAGTCAGCATTCCCACGCTGGCCAAACGCCGATCGCCGCATATGCATGCCTACAGCACTCCCCCTCCTCAAGCGCCGTCGCTCGTCGACACTCATATATATACATAAGATATGCATATAAGCGTCGCGCTCCTCGAATTTGGCTAAGAAACCTTTGTATAGAGAACTCCAAATCAATTGACAAATTACTTTGAACGGAGCGAGACCTTCCTTGCTCTCAATAATAAAGAACCTACGGAAACGATCCTTGCCTGGTTTTACTCTTAGTATACCTGTTGATGACCATGCGGAACTTGTAGTTTCTTCGATAACCCCTAGACTTAACATTCGAAACTCCGCACATAACCGCTTCTCTTTGGCTCTCGATATTGGATAGAACCTTTGTTTAAAAGGTTTTGCTTGTCCGATATCGATCGTATGCTCAATTAACGTAGTCGTTCCCAGTCCATCTCGCTCAAACGAGGGAAATAAGTCCGTCACCGCTTGTAATTCACGTTGTTAAGCAGCAGTTAGCTGTAGTTGGGTCACGTCCTTAGATTCTTCTCCAATCTCGCTGACCTGAAAGCTTAAAGATATTTTGAAGGTCCTCCAAAAATCAAATCCTCAGACTACATCTTGAGTAATAGTTTCCACAAAAAGAAATTGGCTGCTTTGCTCCATCTGCCGTTTCAACATCTGCATATCATTTGGTGCTTCAAAATTCGCTGGGCTAGCCTACCGCCGATGACACTTTTATTCGCGCCACTATCTAGCAAGGCCAATTAAACCTCATTTAACAGAGTAATATAGGTAAACAGTCCGATGACATTTCTTTTATGAGCTAGAGAGGAAATTAATACTTGTTTGAACAGTTGTTTCTGTGATCATTAACGTCTTAGACGATCAGTAGACCGGCGTTTCGGACGCAAGTCGACCTCGTCTATAAAGATTTCTGCTCGTCGCCTTTTGAATTCTTTTAACCGCTCGTGAAACGGCATCGTAAGGCTGTTCCAAGACGTGTCTGATGGTGTTGGAATATTCTCTCCGAGGCTGGGCTCCGAGCTAACATTCCAACCATCCGAATTAGAAATTAGTGACGGACATCCGGTCTCGGACGGCTCCGGACATCCGGGTTCGAGTTTTCCGACGACGATGTACCATCTGGAAAGCTAGGCTTGTACGTGTCCAGTTTCCCATATCCATAAAAAAATACTCGACTGCGTTTTAAACAATCGTGGTACCGATGATCCGCGCCATCACAATTCCAGCATTTCTTTGGGCGAAGGGCATTTACTTCAACTTCTTGATCAGCGTTAGCGTCATCTTCATAAATTACTTCTGTAACCACAGGGATCTGGGGTCTCCATGATGACTTGTTGGTAACGTGCTAATATAATTCTTCGTGCTATGGCATTCACTACGTAAAGCAGACAAAATTTGCGATTGACACATGTAAGAGTTCAAAGCTCGGGCTTCAGATTTCTCTTGACCGCATCTACTAGGTCGGAATTCGACAAACGGATACGCAAGGTATCCGCAATTGCCAACATCGAGTGCAAAAAATTATCGAAATTTTCATTCGGTTTCTGTAATTGAATTTCTATCATCCGAATGTCGATGAGATCGCCACTAGAATAACAATGCTGGTCCTGAGAACAATAGATAGGCAAATTAGTACAAGAGGTCACAGTCGCATTTAAACATCGAAAATTTAAACAGTCCACTCTATAAATAAAATCTTCAATCGGCATATTGCCTTGTGTTCCGCTGAACTTAAAATGCCAATTAACAATGAGACTCGAGACTTTCTCGGGACATCTGCCTCTATTATTGGAAATTTCCAGGAAGTCTGATCTAAATGACATCTGTGGATCCGGAATGACGTTATTCCACTCACGTGGCACCTCCTCCACTCTAGCAGACGGACTTTGCGACGGGAAGTTAGAGTTTCTTAGGGCAACCGTAATTTGTTCGGTAATAGACGCTGAGATTGTCTCTTGAAAATGAGATAGAGACTCGCTAATAAGGTTGTTAACTCGTTGTTCAGATAAAGTTGCGGTGTTGTTCGACACACTTCCTGTGGACGCACGTGGCAAACGAGAGACTGCAGCGGCCTGGGTGCGCTAGGTTGCGTTTGACGGATTTATCCTTAAACTTCGTGCTGGGGTTCCTGATCTAGCATTGTGTTCGCGGCGCTGTTAGCACTAACAGGAATTGACGGGGTGGTCGACTGGTGCGCTTAGCTCCAGCTCTTGGTCGTGGCTAACATGTTGAGCTCGTCTAAACTACATGCTCTACGACAGTTGTGACAATAATCATTGTTAAGCATCCACTGCGATATACAAATTAATAGGTTCCTCCGTCGGGATGTGTCCTGTGGTCTCCAGACGGTGTGGATATTCCTTTCTGTGGTATTCGGTACGATGCTGCCACCAGGGATTAATAGCTTCTTACGAAGTTTAGGTTGGAGGGCGTGACTTTGCCCTCTTCGTCGATCGCTGGCCTTTTGGCTCAGCGAGAATGTTCAAATAAGAAAATAATAGTTTTACGGCTGTGTGCCGGAGTAGCTGCTCTTTATTAAAGCTCTGGCTTAAGACTAAATACAAAAGAATATGAAAAGTGTGGATCTACTTTGGCTCCGATGCATCACGCCATAAACCCATGGTCGGCAAGCCGACTCAGCATTTATGCAACATAGCTCGGTACCCCGGATAAGGGGTGTCTGATTGCTGTTGCTGACTGTTCGTAGCGCGGAGCTCTGAACTCAGTTGGGGCGCATGAGCATTGTTTATGTATTGTGTATTGTTAACATGAATAATATAGCTGTGCTCTTAGTTGTTAACTAACAGCCCCTTCAGATTATGACCGTCCTCGGTTATATTAAGTTTATCGATGGTTTGTGGTATCTCAACGGAGGCTCGCCTTTTCCTTAATGCCAAAAAAAGGATGAGTGAACCAATCAGACCAACGTTAAGGACTACTCCAGCCACGAACCAAAGTTTGGGGGAACCCGTGGCGTCAACCTCGTCTTTGAACCCTTGGATAAAGCGCAGGTTGTCGTTGTTCATGCGGTGTAGCAAAGGCATGCTCAGTACTGGGTCGTGGCCGACGATGTTCAGTAGTTGTGATCTTGCTACGCCAGGCTGCTTGTCTATTGTTTTCCGGAAATTTACGAACTCCGGTCTGTTGATGGTAGCTGTTCGTTCGAATGTTACAAGATGCGTTCCCTTGACGAGCACCTCTGGGCCGCCGTCCGTGCTGATGCGGGCTGTTGCCTCGTTGATGATAACGATGCCGTCATCTATAGGCATTACTGCCCTCAGGTGGCTGGGTTGCGTGTGCCATTGGGCTGTGTTTCCCGTATGGAGTGAGCGGGCGCAGGTTTCGCGACGAGACCGCTCGCAAAAGGTGTTGTGCGTGGTCTCCATGCACTCGGTGACCGAAAAGGTGTCTTCTTCACACTCTGCTAAAGTGTCTTCATCGAGTCGTAGGATTACTTGATAATGTGACACTGGGTATACGAGGACCTTCTTACATCTGACTTTGACCTAGGCTATTAGTATGTGAATGATGCTGTCGGACTGTAGAACCCTAATCTTAGAGGCTTCTAATAAGCTAACTATTGGAGTGTCTTGTTCAATTAATGAGCTCAAATCGGCATGATTAAGGATTGTGGAATTTTGAGAATTAAATTTTGGATCTCTGTTGTCAGCATACTATTTCTCGCTAGTAATGCCTCGTACAGATGCGGGTGTCAACCAAATCGTTATTTCGGGCTTTAATAATTTTGTTAATGGTGTCGGTCAGTTTGTTTATCTGTCTTTGGGTTTTTGAATTTATATTAATTTGCCTGGAGTTGGAATCTACTAGCTGAGCTTCTGTCATTTTGATTTTTAGGAAATCTGAGGCGTCAGGAGTTCCCGCAACTACCTTAAGAGCTGTACCCAAGAAGTCTAAACTTCTAGCAATTCGGTGGTGTATTTTTAGAACGGACAACAAGTTTATAAGGTTATCTGTATCAACGTCTAACAATTTGCGCATATGCGACTGTGGAAAAGAATCGGACAATTTCTTTGTTTCATCTACCATGTAAATATATTCAGATAGGTTGCTCGAATGCCTCAGGCAGTTACGATGTTCAAACACCAGTACATCTCCATCTACGACGGAAATGTACTTGGCGTGGGAAAAGTCGGTAATCCGCGCACTTGCCACTGCCAGGGTGATGAGCGTTATGAGGGGGAACCTGCAATCCAAACGTAGAATGAAACCACGGCGTATTTACTTAAATCTGGCTTACTATTTAGGAATATGTAAATTAAAAGTGGGAATTTTTATTTGAGGTTGTCCTTGTGGACCACCCTCCCCTTAATAAGAACAGACGTTCCCAGGTCTGCTTGCAACTTTTGTTCTGTGCATAACGGAGCTAGCTTGTTTCCTAACCTTTTATTGTTTCTGAGAAAAACCTCGTCTCCTACCTCACCACGGTTTTGCCTAGCTGGGTTGCATTTTTCGATGTTGTTTTGCTGGGCCTTTATCAGCCTGTCTTTAATGCCTAGGCAGCGATCATCGGAACCCGTGTGGAGGATCTCGACCGGTTTCTCCTGAGTGACAGAATGTAGGGTCTTATTATATTCTATCGTTGCCCTCAATACTAATTTTGTCGTATCGCTGATTTTTTTGTCTAACTTAAGACACCTGGCTATTTCTGTAATGGTGCTGTGGAATCGTTCCACTTGACCGTTTGACAGGCTATGCAGCGGGGCCGCATTCACAATGTCAATGTGGTAGCTGTTTTTAAGTAAGGAGGTGATAGTTTCCGAATTGAAGGCTGCAATATATCGTTTTGATTTTGGGGAACAAATTTACGAGATGAAGCAGGGGCCCCGTGACGTCCACTATTGTTCTGGACAGCACTGGTTGCACTATTGCAAATATCGAGAATTTGTCATTTTTGGGAAATAGTAATCGGACTGCTTGGTATTCTCCTGAGCCGCCCTGTGTGCACGATTGTGTTCTGTCGTGATAATTTTCAACTGCTCATTTCTATTGGTAACGTCTATCACCATATTCTTACAGTATCGAAACTGCGTAGCCGGGAAATGAGAAATTAAATCATGTTGAAAACTCGCCAGGGTGGGCAGATCGCAGTGTATCGCATTTACGACTTCGGGGTTCACGACCTCCTTCAGCATTTCCAAAATGGTGCTTTTGTCGGCGAAATTGATTAAGTGGCGAGTTTTACTACGAAACAACACCAAGCTTCGCTTTAGTCGGAAACGTGCTTCTTGCATAACAATCTGATTTCTGAAGCAGTTTACCGGTTGGTCTGTCGCTTCGACCGTGTAGGTCAATGACAGTTCGCTGTGAATAGTCGCAGCGTCTGACTGAGGCTCATTTTGTAGGGCATTAATTTTCTGCCTAGAAAGAGCGTCAGCCACATGGTTGTCTTTACCCGGTTTGTAGTGGATTTTTGCGTTATGATCATCAATATACGCTTTCCATCTTTTTATCTTCGGAATTGGATTCCGATCGGACACCGTGGGTCTTTTATCTTGCGATAGAACCGCACCAATACCGTTCGCGGAAGCATCCGTCGTTAGATCGAATGGCTTCCTGAAATCAGGGTATCTCTCTGCAAATGACCAAACTCAATAGGAGTTTTCTTGGACATGTGTTTGCTGATAGAGCCGTTTTCTCCTTACAGCAAGTCTGTCAAAGGCCTCGCGATCGCCGCAAAGTCTTTCACGAAGCAACGGTAATAACTGGCCAGACCCAAAAATGACCTTAGCTCATACAAATTTGTAGGCTCTGGGTATTCCTTTATGGCCTTTACTTTTTCTGGGTCAGTTTTTGCACCTCCGTTTGTAACAATAAATCCCAGATATTCAACACTTTGCTTAAAGAAGTGTGTCTTTTCGCTGGATACCTTAATGGTGGCATCGCACAGGCTTTTTAAAACCCAATCTATGTGCTTGACGTGGTCATTTTCGTTTTCAGAAAAAATAACGACGTCATCAACGTAAACATAGCACAATTTGCCAATTTGCTCACGTAAGACGTCGTCGATCGCTCTTTGGAAGATGCTTCCCGTATTCTTCAACCCGAACGGTAACCGACAAAACTCATACTTTCCGCCGTTTACCGAAAAAGAGGTCTTTTCACGGTCATGTTCGGCCAAGTATATCTGGTGGTAGCCGGACTTTAGATCTAACGTCGTAAAGTACTTAGCTTTTCCTAAGTTCGCCGGTATCATGGGGATGTTTGGCATTGGGTACTTATCAGCGATGGTTTTTTCGTTAAGTTTCCTAAAGTCTATACCCAAACGCTTATTTTTGTTCCCCAATTCATCATGGCCTTTTTTGTCCACAACCCATGTTGGATTGTTGTACGGCGACTTTGAGGTTCTAATAATGCCTTTCTGCAGTAAGCCTGCGATTTCTCGCTTAACAAACTCAGATACACCCATGGGATGCGGGTATAGCTTGGAGTATACCGGCTTATCATCGCTTGTGCAAATTGTGGCAACAACAGAAGTGTTAAATGGCAGTGCCTCGTTACAGGCTGAAAATGCCTTAGATCTGTTTTCGATCATACTTCGAAATTGAGCTTTTACAGGCTCCGGTACGGTGATGTCATTTACGTTAGTAAAATTAACATTGTCGCAATTATGATGCTGAAGCTTCTCAGAAACAGAACCATAATTTATTGTACCTTTCTCTGCGTCGAGTTTTGCTCCCACTTGAGCTAGGAGGTCAAGCCCTATAATACCATCGAATGGTGTCAGCGCGTCCAAAAGAAAGAACGCAGATGTTTTTCCAAAAATATTCATTAAACATTTTTGGTGAACCCTGTTAGAGCCATGAATGGAACTAACCGTGAAAGGGGAATCGACGGGCACCACGTGTTTAAGCTCGTTTACGGGCTTGATGTAGTTTTTTTGCCGCCCCTGTGTCGATTAAAATTTTTAGTTGTCTCCCTTGCAGCTGTCGTTCAATGAACGGCAGTCGGGAGCGCTACCTAAAAAATTGATTTGATCATTTTCATCAGTATCGTCATATATCTCGGTAACGGCCGCGCCATTATATTCGCTGTCATTTTTATCGTCAGCCTGTTGCATGGTGTTCTGCAATCTCTGACGCCTTTGACCGGTCATGCGTGCGGAGCCGAATCTTTTCTGGCCCCGAGTACTCTCGGCCTTGGTGTTTGTAGGCTGACCGCTTCCAAAGGAGGTCGGTTGCCTATGTTGGGTTACAGTGGACCCTAACTCCATAGGCTCAGGTGATTGATTACGATAGCTGTTATTATTCTGGGCAGAACTATTTTGTTTACCCTGCTTCTTGTAAAAATGAGGGTTTTTCCCTTGGCTATCCTCGGCCCTGCTATATCTTCCATGGGGCTCCCTTGAGCGGTTTGGATCCTTTCGGTGCACATAGGTGAGTGCCTTGTCCTCTAAAGCCTTTGCATATGTAGCTGCAAAGTTAATGCGTTCTATGGTAGCTTCGGATTCCCTAGCCAAAGCTAAAGCTGAGGGAGCTATAAGCTATGCGCTCAAAGGCTTCCTAAGACCAGCAATAAGCGCGTGGAGAGCGTTAATCGTTAATCGTTAATAGTTTCTCTACATCGTCGTAATATTGCATTAGGCTAAGCTCTCCTTGCCTAACTGTTTCAAGTCCCTGCCTAAGGACACGCAGCGACGTTTTGATCGCGTAGGCGCAGTCTAGTCGAGCAATGATGGCATCGAAATTCAGGACTGTATTATGGGCAACTGTAGCCCTCGCTGACCCCCTGATTTTGTTTCTGATAATAAAAACGGCCTGGTACGGCTTCGCTACCATAAGACGGTTTGAAGATTTCGTATGCGTCTACGGCTGACTGCGGCCATGACACATAGTCGTCCTGCTCTCCCGTTAAGTCTGGCATTGTCTTCACAATGTCAAGCTTGACTTCGCACCGTATGTTTGGATCTACGGTTATTCTTTGGTATGCCTCTACTTGTGGTGTCTCCACACGCAAGTTTTGCATCTGTAGTTTTACCTCATCTAATTATGCCTGAAAGTTCTGCATTAGTCTGTTTTCTTGTTCAGCCAAAGCCTGGCTAACAGCTCCAGATATAATAGCTTGTAGCTGTGCGGCGTCCATGGCTCCAAACCAAACCAAACCCGTCGTCACTATCGTACTCGACCTTTATATCTCTATATGGCGTCCAACTCATTTACCATTGGTGGGCACCACACAAATTAATTCCTTCCGAGCACGGTTGATCGGCTATGCGAGGCGCGATATTTGCACGCGCGAGAATTAGAAGGCGACACAAAAGAAAAATTGTTTCCCTAAAAACAAACAAGGAAAAGGTCTGCGCAGAAGAAATAATTATTATTAATTATTAATTATTATTATAATTATGAAAGTTGTGCTTTAGTCTGTTTTCTTGTTCAGCCAAAGCCTGGCTAACAGCTCCAGATATAATAGCTTGTAGCTGTGCGGCGTCCATGGCTGAAGTGCTACCTGTAGTAGTCGGACAAAAACCTACTGACTCTAAACCAAACCCGTCGTCACTATCGTACACGACCTTTATATCTCTATATGCCGTCCAACTCATTTACCATTGGCTGGCACCACACAAATTAATTCTTTCCGAGCACGGTTGATCGGCTATGCGAGGCGCGATATTTGCACGCGCGAGAATTAGAAGGCGACACAAAAGAAAAATTTTTTCCCTAAAAACAAACAAGGAAAAGGTCTGCGCAGAAGAAATAATTATTTCTTATTAATTCCTTTGGGCAATAGCTCAAAGTAACCTAGGGTATGCTGTAGAATTTATGCTTGGTAGAAGTATGCAATTGATAACTTGGGGTATGCTGCAGAATTCGCTTCCGGTAAAAAGTATGCAACGGGAAAAAACAAGGTAATTTCGGGTATGCTACAGAATTTACTCTTGGTAAAAGTATGCTGTGGAAAATAATACTCCTTAAAAGCATACAAAAAAGGCTGTTATGTTTTTTTTTTTTTTTTTTTTTAAGCTTTATTGAGGCGTACGGGGAAATCTGGGAACCCCTTTATGTCCTTTTTTTCTATTGATTCAGCCCATTTGGTCGCGCCGTCTAACTATAGTCTAATTAGCTTTAACAATTTAACAAAATTTCAACAAAAACAAAACAATCACAGATAACAAATAATTTATGAGAAGGGTCAGCTTCTGCTGTTTATGCCGATGTTCCAACGCTTTGGTGTAGGTAACGCACACGTCATCGGCAAATGTGGTCAACATAGATTTCCTGTATAGGCTTACGTCTGGCTGCGGCATATCGTGGCTATACAGACAGTAAAGCAGGGGGCCGAGGACACTACCTTGTGGAACTCCAGCTGCCACATTATGTTCGGTGGAAAGTGCTGAATGGAAACACACAGCGAATCGCCTTCCTTCCAGGTACGATTTCAGCAACCCGAAATATGGAGCAGGTAGCGTCTGTTTGATTTTTAACTGGAGTCCGATGTGCCACACTCGATCAAACGCTTCTCGAATGTCTAAGACGAGGCTGTAGCAATATTCCTTATTGTCGTAGGCAGTCAGAATTTGCTCGACCCGATGGAGCTGCTCGACAGTACAGTGGCCAGCACGAAACCCGAACTGGTGCTCAGGGGTAATTCCCTGGGCTTCCATGATCGTTACAATCCGGGCAGCAATCTGTCTCTCAAACACCTTCGAAATTGAAGGGAGAAGACTGATCAGCCATTAGGAGGCGGGCTCCCTTTCTGGCTTGCCAGGTTTGTGAATCATGGAGATTATCCCGATGATATCCCGATGCAACCTCACGATAACATTGAAAACCAACGCTATGTAGAGGATCGCATGACTGGGCAGTGCCTTCAATGTGGCGTTGCAGATAACGTCCTGTCCTGGTGCTCTGCTGTTACTCTGGTTCGCAATGACATCGGCTATCTCGCAAGGTTCAAACGTCGTGATTGGTGGGTCCATTTGAAGCGCTTGGTTCAACTGCTCCTAAGTTTCTTCAACCGGTTGCAGGCTGGCAAGATTGAATGGGTGAAATCGCTCGGCGAGGTGCGCAGCGAATACCTCCACTTGTTCCAAGTCGGTCCGACACCATGTCCCGTTACTGTAGGCTAATGGCGCTTTCCTCGTGCAACGCCTTTTGAAAGCACGCGTGGCCTTCCAGAGTGAATGCGTCGCTTCACTTTCGACTCGAGTGTTGGAAAGCCTTTCGTCGAACCATTCTGAATTGTGTAACGCCAACGCGCAACGGAGCCTACTGAACGCTTTATTCCATTCCGTCTTGTCCAGCGGGTGGCGAGACCTCATCCACCTAGTGCGTAAGCGCCTCTTCTCAGCTATGAGTAGCAGGATCTCCCTGGTTATTGGGATTCGATCTGCCGCGGGGTGCCGAGATATGCTGCGAGTTGCTAGTCTAGCTGCTGTTTTTATGTTGTTGGTGAAGAGATCAATTGCATCATCAACGTCCTGTTCGGAGCTTAAGGCAGTGTTGAGGGGCAGAGTGGACTCCAGCTGCGATTGGAATACCTCCAGGTTGGTCCGTCTAGTGATTATCCGCTCCATTTTAGGGTAGCATATTGCCCCCGCATCCAGCGTAATTACCAGAGGCAGGTGGTCGGAGCTTAGCTCAACAACCGCACTTATGCTGGCGTGGATGCCCAGCACACCCCTTGTCAGCGCAAAATCAATGTAGCCTGGAGAGCCTCTACTGCCGTATGGGTATCTTGTTGGTCCTCCTGTTGCTAGCGAGTTCACCTCCGAGTTTAGGACGAGATTTGCTAGTGCAAGGCCTCTCTGGTTGCTCCTTCCCGCACCCCAGAGCCAGTGGGACGCATTCCAATCGCCCGCAACGATGAATCTCGGGGGGCAGTATACCGCTCCAAAGCTTATAAGAAATTTGGAAAAGTGATGCACTACAAAAACTCTTATAGGCTAGATCGAGACCGCGGGTATGGACCAAGGAAGTTGACATAGAGTTTATGGGGAAATTTATGAAATCTAACAAATATCATGCGATATTTGTAGTACCATGGGAACCAATTCTTTTGGAATCCACATCTTCCAAGCCATAGCATCTGCTATGCTTTCGCCAGCTGCATGTTCCATCCTGCGATACAAAAGACCGCCCAGAACTTTTGCGTCTGGAAGCACATAGTGATTCTGTTGAACATTCATCTTTAATTCCTCATAACCCTTGATTTTGAAATGGTCTAATTGGAGGTCAATAAATCGATCTAACTCTAAAGCATACAAATCTTGTGTAAACGTCCGAGAGAAATCATCTGGGATGACGTTCTGACTGCCTTTTCTGTGTTTGATTTCAAACCTAAGCCCCTTCACCTTGAGAGTCCACCTTTCCAATCTGCTCCTCAAATCTGTCTGAGACATGAGCCATTTCACTGACGCATGGTCGGTGCCTATTTATGTGAATATATGGTCTTCCACGTAAAAGTTATTTTAGCGTTTGAATATGCTTCTCGAAAGAGTCGGACTACGATAATTCGATCGTCCAGATAATTAAAGACTTCTCTTTTCAAATTTGCGGAACATCCCCTCTATTAATATACAGTCATGCCCTTTGTGCTTTGCAATTGGGGTACCTTGCAAAGCTAAAAGACATGACCATATAAAGATACGATATACAAATTAATTTCCTTCGATTTGTTCCTGAAACCTTCCTCTAGTTTGCCGAAAACCTCCTGAAACTTCTCACCTGCAGTTTTTATTTAACATCTAAAAGGATTGAGCCATTTCCTCTGATCATTTATCAGATCAGTCGCGAAGGTTCTACCTATGCAACTAATAGTTGCTCTAGAGTCTAGCGAACCACTAACAGTTCTGACCAAAATATGTATTTTCTGCATATGGTCTGACATCCATCGTATTTCCAATCATGGCTGAAAGCACACTAACGCGTTCTTGCTGACGCTTCTCAAAAGTATACCGGCGACGGTCTGTTATGCATTGCTTTGACTTTTCATTCATGGCCGCCATGTCCTTTTTTCTAAGGGTATAAGGTTGATTACCTATTGATACTTCCGGGAAATGTGTACGATCTGACGGTTTAGTAACGACGGGGATAACTTAAACTGGATCGTGACTTATAGATCTAGCTTCTGTTCGGACAACAGATATATTTTTCGAGCACTGTTTGCTGCTGCTCAAGCTCCCCAGTTCTTTGAGGACTGCCAATGTCAACAATTTGTCCGCTATCCACAGCAAAAAAACAGCGTTCCCTCGTACAGTCATGGTATCTATGCCCTGTCATGTCACAGTTCCAACATTTTACCTATATGTCTGCAACTTCTATGCCTTCAAGTTAAATTGGGATTCTATTTCGTTCACCTGTCTTCTGGGCGGTGGTCGACTGATAGTACTATATGGCTTAGACACATTCTGCTTGAAAATCTCATGCCTGTGTATTGCTTCGCCCAGGTCAGCCACGCTATGAATGCTTCATTTCCGTTTGACCTTAAGACCCCTAGCTTATAGGATTCAGACATTGGCTGTCATAAATGGTCAGCCATTGCCTGAAACGACTCATTGTGTTTCTGTTTACGTTGATCAATCACCAACGCCCACCACCCACCCCCCTTTACAAAAAAAATTAGTTTTTTTACTCAACATATTTTTCAGTATCTATTTTACCGTTACCGTGAGGATCATTCAAACATTTATTTGACAACAATGCAGAGACTTCTCGCAGAATAGGAGGCGCTTATGTTTTTGAATGCGACTGCCTAGATTTAGAGTTGATATTATGGGGTCAAAATGTTCAATCCTCTGTGCAACACATCAGAAAGTGGAATTCAACTTTGATTGAATTTCCAAGTAAGTTCAAGCTAAGATTGCCTTTCGTCCATGCCAGGTATTTTGCTGCAACCTTATTCAGCTTTCTATTGCATATTTTCCATTTATGCAATAAATTCTTATAAAGTGTGCGCGACTTTAATTAATTTCAAAAATGCTGTCATCGATATGCCCACAAATAAATTTGAATATTGCATTCAGCTTTTCACAAGCTAGCGTGCGCCACACACTTCTACTAGGGCCGCATTACTGCTAATCGAGAGGTTGCTTGGACGAGGACATCACTTGCTAAATACACGAATTGTTAGGTTTAAACGCACAAAATAAGCAACATTTTAGTAAAAACACATAGTACACACCTGAAGAATGAGTATTCATTTCAAATTTAATGAGTTTAGGACTTGTGGTTCCAAAGATATGAATTTTAGTATTCACTAAAAATAGAGGCACACCGATGGCACTTGCCTTATGTCTGCAACAGCTGACTTTATAGCTGTTATTTTTTAACATACGACTTAATTTAACATTTCTGTTACATAACATAAAGCTTTAATCAATTCTTAACCCGTTAAGAACAAAATTTTCAAAATTCGAAAAAGTTGAAAAAACACATTTAGGAGATTTCGGATGTCCGTTTGTCGGAGATCGTCACCCCCTCCTCCGAGAGTGGTGAGGACGACGGGGTTGAGACGGTCACTACGGTGGTATCGTTAGATGGGGACGAGGCCGTACGCGTGGCGCGGGTCAGAATGACGTACCGCAGGGTGCGGCGTACAACGCAGAGGCACTGGCGGATAAGCCTCGGGATCGCGCCGAAAACCGAGGACCCGGCGGAGGTGCGGGAATTTATGGAGGCGGCGGCTCCAGCAGCTGGTTGAGGAACGGAAGGCGGCCGCCGCACGGGCCGCGTGGCAGGAGCGGTTGGATCGGCAGCAGGAAGAAGAGATGGCGTTGTGGGCACCACCACCACAGCCGCGGGCACCACCACCACCGCTACCACAGCCGCGGGCACCACTGACACAGCCGCCGTTGCCACCGACACAGCCGCCGACACCACCGTCGCAGCCACCGCCGCCGCCGCCGTCGACGTAGACGTCAGCAAACCGACATCCCTGCCAGCACGCACGCTACCACGGTCGCCACCGCCCCAGGCCGAGAAAGGGCCACGGTGCGAGCGGCAGTAGTACTGGAGGTGGACCAGGCGCACGTCGGGCAGGCGTTGCGCTCCATCGAGATGGGCGGTAACATGGTAACATGGACGTGACCCACGCCGGCGGAGGAGACACCGGTAGAGGCCGGTGCCCCGGGTTTGCGCGCCCGGCCGTTCGACGACAGCCCGGAGGAGGAGAGCTCGTAGAAGGGTCAATGGGTGTGGCCCGCACCCCAGAAAGCGCCGCCGCCGCCGAAGATTCCACGGCAGGACTCGTGCCCCGAGGCACGCCCACCACCGCTGCGATCCGGCGTCGCTGACAGACCAGGAGTGGAAGGAGCTGCCGAGGGAAGAGTGGCCACCCCAGGTGGCCAAGGAGGCCGAAAGACAGGCCGAGAAAGGAAAAACCGCTGAGCCAAGCTGTTCGCCCATGACGGCCAGCGTTACCGCCTCAAGGTTGGGCGAGGAGGGGAGGCTAAGGTTTTAAGAGCTGAATAAAGGTCGCACGGTAATCAATGCCATTTGCTACACAAAAACAAAAGTGCGGGTGTCATCCGCGTTAGCTATGGATGAGCGCGAGGGGAAGTAACGCGGGGCCAGGCACGCGGCCCGACGCGAGGCTGCCGCGGGCGCGAGAACGAGGTAAGGCTCTTGCTGCCGCAAGTTGGCCTACGGGGCGCTCGGGTCCAGGGCCAGACACCCCGGAGCAGGCAGGGGCATCCATAAAAAGTGAAGCTAAAAGCAAAAGAGAAAATGAGTAAAGATATCGAAAAATTACGCTGAAAACCGCAATACGTACCTCCATTGAGCTACAACACCCAAACTACGTGGTAAGAAAAATCGGGATGGGGGCGCTGCGATAGCGGCGGTCGATCGATAAGGAACAAAAATACTGGATACACATAGACACACATAGATACACATGGATGCACGTGGTCACACTACTTGGCAACCCTAGGAATATCGACATAAACAGGAAGTGGCAACGCCTGCCACCAATATCAATAACATGATCGTGGTGAGGTACGGTGGAGTTGCCAGACACAAAAGGGTGTGGAATTCAAAAGGAGGCGGGAAGTTTGAGTACAGAGCTGGTGACGAGGAGCAGACGGCAGCAGATGAAGGAAGCTGGAGAAGGGCGCGAGGATCGAGATGCCGAGTCGAGACGCTAAACGACAGGGTCTACTAGGCTGAGACTGCCGGGCTGAGATCAAGGATGCGCAGGTCGACGAGTGGAGTCAGGAGCGATGTGTATGGAGGATCAAGATGCCACGTCAAGACGCTAATCGAAAGGGTCTACTAGGCTGAGACGCCAAGGCTGAGATCAGGAAAGTACAGGACAACGGAAAAAGGCTGGAGAATGGCGCGAGGATGTTCGAGATGCCAAGTCAAGACGCTAAACGACGGGGTCAACTAGGCTAAGAACAAAAGGCGCAGGGTCGACGAGAAGAGAGGCGAGGAAACTGCCTATGCGAGGAGACACCGAAGCGGAGGACCGCCGGAAGCTCCATCTTTTCAGAAACTTCCAAAGGAAGGGGGAGATGTGAGGAGTCTTAAAACTCCCCACAAATCGAGGTGCAGGAGAGCTGCCTGGCAAGAACGGAGATGGCTGGAAGGAGTCAATGGCAACCAGGTCAAACGGGAAATAATGGAACTTGGACCCGAGCACAGCGGAGAGACCGTGAACTATCGGTACCGCGCTAGACCTTGGACTCAAGCCGGCCAAGGGCACAGAGGTCGAACGGTAACGATGTGGACTTTGGTCAAGCACAAAGAGGACGCACTGTGAACTAACCTCACCTGGGTTGGACCTTGTACCCGAGCGGGCCGTGCGCAGAAGGGGGAAATAACGGGATCCCCGCGGCCTATAAAAGGGACTGCACAAGCGCAGCCCGAGAAAGACAGTCAGCTAAACACGCGTAAGTCATACGTGCAGGAGGATAATCGGCTAGAGTACGGGCGCAGTGCCGACGCGGCTGCGGAAAAGACGGAGAATACGCGAGGAGCCGTACCCCGGGACAAGCGAAAGTCCGGCTCTTCTGACCGTCGACAGCAAGAGAGCGAGCTCTTGTTCACCCACTCTACTCATTCTAACTCCTACATCATAGAGTTACCAATGCCAAATCCCACCACCGCCAGCTTCGATGTGAGACGCTTCATTAACTAGCAGTGCAACAATTTCTGCTGTCGCAGCAAAAGCACCACCAACAACTAAATCAACTACCAATGTTGCGAATTCAGTGCAGACTGCAAAATGCAATGGCAGCAAAAACCTTCAGTTTCGATAAGCAAAAAAAACAGCCCCTGCCATATAGATCTCTACATCCAGATTAACCGTAAGCCAAAGATCAACCGTACTAACAAGAGCAACGAACAAGCTAGGAGTTCCAATGATAACCGGTTTCCCATCTTAGCAGAGGCGGAGAACAACCAAGCAGAGCTGGGGCAAAATACTCAAAAGAAACCAAAGCCCCCAACTATTTATATAAGGTAAAACAGCTCAAACGACCTGATCAAAAAAATTGTTGCGCTGATCGGGTACAAAAATTTCCATGTTGATTCGCTTAATAAGGGGAAAATCCCCGATTGGTATTGGTAACGAAAACCTAAGAACATTCCCAAACTGTGTCTAAATACCTGAAGGAAACAGAAAATAACTTCTACACTTATGAAGTAAGAAGCAGCAAAGGATTGCACATTGCACTAAAAGGAATCGTACCTGACGTCACGTACTCTGAGATTCAAGAAACCCTGAAAGGCAAGGGTTAAGACGACTCTCACAACTCCGTAAGCTGCCCCGATAACAAAGAAGACCCCCAAAAGAAAAAAATGTGTAAACTGTGGAGGAAACAATACGGCAGACTACAGAGGCTATGCGATCTATAAGGAGCCGAAGAGTCCCATGCCACGAGCGACAGCTACGCGTCAAAAAATTGAGGAAAAGCCGTATTATAACTCAAAAATAATGCCAGACGTATTTTTCGCCAAAGCTGCCAGGCCATAGTTCGGTCCGCAAAATACGGTCCTACTAGCTTTACGAATAGGTATGGAAAACCCACTCTAGCCACACTCATAAAAGGCTAAGCATGTCCCACGGCAGCCACAAAGCAATTTGGAAACAATGATGTATACCATGCAACAAAGTATGATGTCATTTATGAAAACGATTATGCAAACCGTTGTTCAGAACAAGAATAAAGTAAATTAGTTACTTGTAGCACAACATTCCAAATAATAAATGTCTAACCTACGTATATTCATGTGGAATGCTAACGGCATTTTATGGGATAAACTGAAGTAACGTAATTCCTAAATGTAAATCACGACGCCATGCAGCTGGTTTAAACGCATCTGCCGCACTGATCCCCCGGAAGGCAAGGCCCGGCATCTAAATCAGAGAACGCACCACTTTCACCAAAGGCTTGCAGCAAATTTATTGCAGGACACGTCCAAAAAAGTGTGGTCAGGAAATGGTAACCTTTGCATTGCCGATGTGTACTGCCCACTCCGCTTTACTATCTCTGAAGGTAATTTCATGGATTTCTACAACACACTGGAGAATCTCCTTATAGCTGCCGGAGACTACAATGCCAAACACACGGACTGGGGATCACGCCTCGTTACTCACTGAATAAAATTATGCAATAAATTGGACTAAGCTCTAATTGTTTTCGCGGTGACAAATTATATCCCACGCGATCTAATCAGGGAAAAGGCCCTTTCGGATCTCTCATCAGACCACTCGCCTTTGTTGATAACCATTCTTTAAAGACTACAGATTACAGACTACCCCTAAAGGCTGACGTCAATGACAATGTATGTATGTTCCCACATCGAGCTAACTCCCCTGCTTGATATCGAAGCGGACATAGACTACTCTACCGCCGCTCTGGAAGAGGTGCTCGTCACAGCAGCCAGGATTTTAACACCAGAACGGAAGGATGTGGAAACTAAGAAGTCCAAAACCAATCTGCAAATTGAAATCTGAAACAAGATGCCGAAAATGTACAACTAAAACAAAATAGTAAAAATCATCCCTTGTGGAGGGCTCCCCAAATCTACACATAAGCTCCACGATTGAAACCGTCACCCTGATAGGAAATTCTTAAGATTGCTGGGCCCGCAGCGACAAAGACAGATCCGAAAAATGCCTTCTAACGCGAATAATATTATATTATACACGTATATTATAATCACAACATTATATCAGCCCTTAACAGAATAGCATCAGAAAATCGCACAGCCTTCGAGCAGCGCGATATTCCTCGTTGTATTTCAAGCATTCGACCGCGTCTGGCTCAAAGGTTTCATGCATAAAATTAAAACACACTTGTCTGGCTACACTCAGAAACTCCTTGAGTCGTACTCCTACAACAAGGCCTTCGCAGTGCAACACAATAACATCCAACAACTACACTGTCGAAGCTGGAGTCCCAAAACTCTTTTCGTCCTTTACACGTCGGATATTCCCACAAGTGACCAACTAACAACATCCACCTCCGAGAAGTCAATGGCGTTTTAAAATAAACGAACAAAAGTGTAAATACGTAACGTTTACTCTTTACAGGCACACTTGCCTGTCAATGTTTTCGGCATCCACTTCGATGAACGTCTAATATGACGTAGACTTACATTACATTACATACATTACATTTAAAAAGGAGGAGTAAAAGATGAAATAGACAAGCAACACAATGAAAAACTCTCTGCCCACTCAAATCCTCTCGGATGGGACCTGAAACGTACCCGCCTGAAACGTACCGACTTTTCAACACAGCCATAATTTGTCAGGGTGTTTTTTACCGCTCCAGTCTACATGACTGCTAGTAAGGTTATAGTATAAGATTTGATACACTTCTTATTAGTCTTGAAATTGAGAAGATTCAATAAATAAAAGCAAATTACTAAAAAAAAAGTTCTAGGATACCACAATGCACTAACGATTTTGACGATTCTAAATCAACATACATAATTTTCGACGAATCTAGTAACCCTTTTACTCTACGAGTAAGGGGTATAAAAATATAGCGTAAAGCATCACTTTCAGCTGCAAAAGGTGCACAATACCGGTGTTAATTACTAGCGGCGCAATCATTTGAGAACCTTTGCAAAGATGCTGTAAAATCCAAAAAAGGATTCAGTCACACCTAAATCATCGTTGACATTTGAAGAGCTGAAAACCGTGAATATTGAAATGCAATGCTCAAAGCAATGCTCATTTCCCGAGAAATCACAACAATGTCATCCGACCCTCCCAATGTAAACCATTACTCATCTGAGAAAACGCTGGTGAAAAGATAGGAATTGGTGTCCAGACAAAAACGTTAAAACCGTTCTGAAGTTCATGGAATACCATGGTCCATTGAATACTTTCAGGAGCTGCAGGCATACAGCGGATGCAAACTGAAATTGCTACCGGTCTTACCGATATCCGTCATAGAACCATCATCACAATTCTAGTATCCCTTAAAAGATTAACTAGACCAAATTCGAAATCATCTTCCGTCCGATAAAATGTTGCCAATCTTATCGAAAAATGTACATGATTATGCAAACTGAGGGCAGCACAACCACTGATCATGCAATATTCAAAATTACACTACCTCTGCTATCCACAGTTCAACATGAAATCTTCAGCATCCATCCAGTCAGGAAGCTGGTGTCGATTTATCTTTAAGACCCCAATTATCTATTTACTGAGGAAGAGTTTAAGCGGCATGTAGTGCTATGACTAATGTGATTCTAATTTAAAATCTGATGACGCAATAATAAACATTAAACATAAAGGAATGATAAATATAACATTAGCGTGAAAGCTTGGCGAAAAGTTCACATGAGGTGTTTGCGGAAGTTAACAGGGTAAAAACAGATTCCGTGTAAATCTTTCGGAAGTAAGTCTTGGTCAGGTCAGAATATGCGAACCTTAATTAATGTGAATTTAGGTAAGTCGCTTTCTGGGCATGTGAAAATCCTGTTATCTACTTAAAATTTTTTGTTTATAATATTGTTTATATTAATAAAGATACAAAAGCGTCGACGTTTATAGTCGTAGTCAGCAATTCTGACGCGTGGCCCTTTCTGGGATGTAAACTCTCCGATACAAAATGTACTTATAATTTAAGTGACTTTAATTTAATAGAACTGCTTTTTTCTTATTACTTATGGTGCCAGCAAGCAAGCAGAAGTTGGTGATTCAATTTTAAATGGAAAAGTGGAGTGTGTCTTTTGACGGACAACCCTAAAAGGGGATCGTATTGCGCGGCCCACGACGATCTAGTTGGCACTCGAACATGTGAAATGGCGGAAAAGTGGCCGAAACACACCCCGATTGTTTTACGATCAGTGAGCTTAAGCTGAAAAATTGGAAAAAGAATGACTCTCCTTCGGGCTAAATCTTATTAATTATGGTGCCAACAAGCCAGCAGAAGTTGGTGATTCCATTTTAAATGGAAAAGTGGAGTGTGTCTTTTGACGGACAACCCTAAAAGGGGATCGTATTGCGCGGCCCACGACGATCCAGTTGGCACTAGAACATGTGAAATGGCGGAAAACGTGAGTGAGTGAGCTTAAGCTGAAAAATTGGAAAAAGAATAACTCTCCTTCGGGCTAAATCCTTTTTCATGACGTGGTTAAATAATGGCTACATATAAAATTATTACTATTTTGTCGTTGAAATTTTATAAAACATAATTCCGAATACCATTATTATAGTTTGCTCTATTATTTCATCAGGTTTTTTAATTTAGTTGCTGAAATTAAAAAGCGTGAAGGAGAAAATAAAAGTACAGAATATTAATATGCGTTTTTTTTAAAGGCGGTTCTTACCTATTCATTTTATTTAAATTTTTTTTGGAATTTTAAGTTTTAATAAAATGATGTGTATTATTAAAACTTGGATACTCTTATTTTATTTTCTAAATTATCTGATACGTGTTCTAAATGTTTATTTAATATGATATTTTACAATTAAGTTGAGTAAATACAGCAAAAACACTTTTGCTAAAGGAATATAAGTAAATATATTTTAAACTTTGAACTCATATTTTAGTTAGTTTAATAATGAAAATACAACCAATTTTATAGTTGTTTTCTAACCATGTCTGAAAGCATTGCAGATTCATTAGTAGACATAACAGCAGCGCTAGAATAGTTAGCACTATATAATGTGCTTGTTCCGCGATGAATGGTTCTGTCTTCATAGCGAGTACGTCCCTGTGAAGCCATCGGTCTATTCAGTGTATTGTTTACGTTATTTGGTGAACTTGGTGGAGTATTATGTGCATTGAAATGTTTACTAACAAAATCTTGCTCTTTCCATCCATTTTTTTTAAATACGTCCCGCAAATCATTATGTTGCCACATGGTGTATAAAACTTGACTTGCTAATTTCAACACACAAGAGGTATATTTTTCTTTTCTTTTTGTTATGTTCATAAGTCTATCTGTCCCACCTGAATCAAATAGGGAACGGGAAAACTCTGGATTTTTTTATAACCTCATTAATTGTTGCTAATACAGCTGTGATTGTATAATCTGATGTATTTTGGTCATGTTGTAGATTTCCAGATGGAAGTTTCTGGACTAAGTCTCGCATTACGTACTTTCCAATTAGTTATTTGTCGCGTTGATCAATAGCTAAATTGCGTAGGGCTGTAGCGAATGCACAAACTACACGGTCCACTTCCATCCTAAGAAGCTTAACCAGTATCGGTAGACCTTTCTCTTTACGCACTGTTGCTCGAATATCAATACTGGGTTCCCAATAGCATGCAGACAAATTTTGAATTGCTCCAGCAGCTGCTTCGAGTGTTTCCGGATTAGAACAACTTTGCAACAATGATAAATAGTATTGAACTACTTCAGGTTGCTATAATTGCTCATATCCCTTGTTTAATTTGTTATATGTTACATAACTTTTACAATAGTCAGCAGAAATGTTGTATTCGTTGAGAGCATCGCAGTTATTAGCTTCTTTTCTTTTTATTCGTTCCAAAACAGCCCAAATGTTCTCCTGAAAATAAGGAAATATTTAAAAATGGATAATTTTAAATTTACTCTTTTCTAAAATGGTATCTTCTTTATTAATTTTTTATTTATCAAGACCAAAAATGCAATAAAATTAATAAAAAAATAAAAAACAAGAATTTTTGAAACAGTGTGGGCGGTTTGAGGACGTAAGAGTGGGCGTGGCAAAAGCTTTTTTTGCAAATCCATAAAAATGTATAATATGTATTTAATAATGAAAAAATATCACAACATTATTCAAAAGTGTGGGCGTGACAGTTTTGTGCGGTTTGTGGGCGTGGAAAATAGTTTTTTGGCAAACTTATTTACAAGAAATATTTACAAATTTACAAGATATAAAAAAATAAAAAAAAATTAACCAACATTTTTCAAAATGGGTGGCGGAAACAAACTGCGTCTATGTCTCTGAAAGCAACATGCTTAATCTCAACATTCTAGCTTTTGTAGTTCCTGAGATCGAGGCGTTCATACGGACATGGCCAGTTCGACTCGGCTATTGATCCTGATCAAGAATATATATAAATTATATGGTCGGAAACGCTTGCTGCTCCCCGTTACACACTTATCAATGAATATAGAGTACCTTTTACGGGTATAAAAAATGATTATGCATAGAGTTGTATAACGGCCTTTTAACAAGGTTGAGGGTTTCATAAGCTATGAATGCAGGAAATGTAGCTTTTTAAAACTGTTTTCCTGCTTAACCAGCGTTTTTTCCCCTAAAATAATACAGTAAGGTTAGCCCAGTCCAACTGAATAATACAGTAAAGTTAGCTTAGTCCAACAAAATATTTGTTAAAATTGTGGACACAGTTTTTTCCTTATTGTGGGCGTTTGTGGGCGTTAAAGTCGGAGTGACAATATTGTGAAGAGTGCCAAGTTCTTTCCCCAAGCGGCCCGGTGTTTAGATCCACAAAGTGGTATTTATGGGAAAACTACCTTTAGATGCCAGAAAAGAGGTTTTTTTGCAGTCAATTTGTAGAGAAATGAAGACAGTTCTTTTCAAGTCCGTATAATATTTATTTAGAGTAAATGCCTAAGGTAATAAAAAAAACTTCTCACAAAACAAAAATTAAAATTTAACAATTTTTTTTAGAATCTTGTAAGTTATATCGCCGCTGACATCGTAGATTGTGTAAGTGCTGGCCACAATTCCCTAAAATAATAAGTATGAAGTAAACAAACCAAACATTTCCTTACTGAGGGCTTTTTTTATCGTCGATAAACTAAAATGTGCCGAAAACTAACCTCGTAAAACAAGCTTGGATTTGGATTTTCACAAAAACTTTCGTGGTTTTTGCAATCAAAAAGGATATAAAAATGTGTTGTTGTTTAATTCTTTAGTCAAAAAAGCGCTGGGAATATCGTTGTTGCCAAACAAAGATATTTGATATTGACAATTCCGACATCGTTCTAAAAGCTAGAAAAAGGAACATACTCGTACCATCGGCGCAAAACGTTGGCTTTTAAAGTTATATCATTTTCTAAGAAAAAATTATATTATATTATGGTTACTCAAGCTTGATTGGGATGTCGATTTCGAGTCATATGGAAACAGCAAAGAATATGTTTAAGAATTTGGGGAGTTATCAATTCCTCGATTTGTGTATACCAATACCATGACACCAGTTCAATTGCATGCCTTTGTGGACACATCCATGAAAACCTATTATATCCGTATCAAAAAAACCAGGTAAACAGCTGTCATTGCTGATTTCAAAATCTAAACTAGAGAAGTTAAAACTAAAATGCTCCCAAGGTCTGAGTTTAGTGCCACTCACCTTCTTGCAGACCTATTACTAAATAAAACCCATATTAATGGTCCCTTTCGAATAAATATTTTATTGGTCGGATTCCATAATCACGTTGCATTGGATCTAATCCCATCCATCGACCATTTCAATATTCATTACAAATAGGGATACTCAAAAATGGTCAGGTGGCGGTACGTCCCAACTAAACATAACCCAGAAGATATTTTACCATTTACCGGGCACTTGCAATTGGTGGAGTTCATTTTTGTTGTGGTCCCGTCCATACAACCAAGCGATGGGACCATGATATGCCTTCTGGTACCTACTAACAGTCGGGCCACTGGTCGCAGTATTAACGCTCAGAATTTTGAACCAGGTGCGTCTGAATTTACTGCGACTATGGCAGCTTTCCTCGTCAGTCAAACTATTTGGCGGCGATGGTCCCATAAGTACGTGTTTACGACAGTGGAAATAACGTTTATGAGGGTCCCTATTTTTTCTATAACAGCTATATGTTATATTGAAGACTGCTGCAATAGTAAGAAGACTTTTACAAAAGTTTCATACATATTGCATTAGAGCTAAGTTTGAATAGAAGCGGACCGACAGACGGACATGGATATGGACTTGACCATTGATACTGATTTCGAATATTTACACGTATGTATATTTTACTGTTTTACTGAAATCATTATACTATTTAATAGTTTATTTATTTAAATAAAGTAAAATAATTTAAGTACTTTGTCTACCAATTTGTAACGAAAACAAGAAAGAATACCATTTTCCCAAAAATTCGATTCTTAATTATGACTTGTTCATGAGTAACAGGCGGTAAGCAACAACGAAAATATTTTTTTTATTTAATTACTTTTGGATGAAGATGGAATTAATCTTTCTGGTGTTATAAAAGGATTTTTGTCGTAATTGGGATCATCAACTTCTTGACATCGGTATGAAAGATTTCGAAGTATACATACGCAATTCTCTACGCAACATAAAGAAGGCATTCAACTAAGTGTTCGCAATTGCGAAGACATCCTCTTGCATGTTCTTCAGCAGAACTGACGTTTCGTAAAACTCCAGATGCGTTTCGAAATACTGTAGAAAAGCATGTTTCTCCACAGCAAACTGCATCCCAACCAGAATGAGGCTTAATCACGCTGCAAGCTACAGCAACAAGCGCTTCATCAATAATTGACCATTTCAAGTCTTCACAGGAAGACATATTCCACAAAACGCCAGTCACTAATTCTTTTACTTCTGTTTCTTGAGACCGACAAGATCCACAAAGTGGTATTTATGGGAAAACTACCTTTAGATGCCAGAAAAGAGGTTTTTTTGCAGTCAATTTGTAGAGAAATGAAGAACGTTCTTTTCAAGTCCGTATAATATTTATTTAGAGTAAATGCCTAAGGTAATAAAAAAAACTTCTCACAAAACAAAAATTAAAATTTAACAATTTTTTTTAGAATCTTGTAAGTTATATCGCCGCTGACATCGTAGATTGTGTAAGTGCTGGCCACAATTCCCTAAAATAATAAGTATGAAGTAAACAAACCAAACATTTCCTTACTGAGGGCTTTTTTATCGTCGATAAACTAAAATGTGCCGAAAACTAACCTCGTAAAACAAGCTTTGACAAAAAGTTGGATTTTCACAAAAACTTTCGTGGTTTTTGCAGTCGAAAAGGATCTAAAAATGTGTTGTTTTTTAATTCTTTAGTCCATATAAAACCATTTCTATCTTGGGTTCAGAATCTACAAAAGGGCTGGGAATATCGTTGTTGCCAAACAAAGATATTTGATATTGACAATTCCGACATCGTTCTAAAAGCTAGAAATAGGAACATACTCGTACCATCGGCGCAAAACGTTGGCTTTTAAAGTTATATCATTTTCTAAGAAAAAATTATATTATATTATGGTTACTCAAGCTTGATTGGGATGTCGATTTCGAGTCATATGGAAACAGCAAAGAATATGTTTAAGAATTTGGGGAGTTATCAATTCCTCGATTTGTGTATACCAATACCATGACACCAGTTCAATTGCATGCCTTTGTGGACACATCCATGAAAACCTATTATATCCGTAGCAAAAAAACCAGGTAAACAGCTGTCATTGCTGATTTCAAAATCTAAACTAGAGAAGTTAAAACTAAAATGCTCCCAAGGTCTGAGTTTAGTGCCACTCACCTTCTTGCAGACCTATTACTAAATTAAACCCATATTAATGGTCCCTTTCGAATAAATATTTTATTGGTCGGATTCCATAATCACGTTGCATTGGATCTAATCCCATCCATCGACCATTTCAATATTCATTACAAATAGGGATACTCAAAAATGGTCAGGTGGCGGTACGTCCCAACTAAACATAACCCAGAAGATATTTTACTATTTACCGGGCACTTGCAATTGGTGGAGTTCATTTTTGTTGTGGTCCCGTCCATACAACCAAGCGATGGGACCATGATATGCCTTCTGGTACCTACTAACAGTCGGGCCACTGGTCGCAGTATTAACGCTCAGAATTTTGAACCAGGTGCGTCTGAATTTACTGCGACTATGGCAGCTTTCCTCGTCAGTCAAACTATTTGGCGGCGATGGTCCCATAAGTACGTGTTTACGACAGTGGAAATAACGTTTATGAGGGTCCCTATTTTTTCTATAACAGCTATATGTTATATTGAAGACTGCTGCAATAGTAAGAAGACTTTTACAAAAGTTTCATACATATTGCATTAGAGCTAAGTTTGAATAGAAGCGGACCGACAGACGGACATGGATATGGACTTGACCATTGATACTGATTTCGAATATTTACACGTATGTATATTTTACTGTTTTGGAATCTTTAGACTGAAATCATTATACTATTTAATAGTTTATTTATTTAAATAAAGTAAAATAATTTAAGTACTTTGTCTACCAATTTGTAACGAAAACAAGAAAGAATACCATTTTCCCAAAAATTCGATTCTTAATTATGACTTGTTCATGAGTAACAGGCGGTAAGTAACAACGAAAATATTTTTTTTATTTAATTACTTTTGGATGAAGATGGAATTAATCTTTCTGGTGTTATAAAAGGATTTTTGTCGTAATTGGGATCATCAACTTCTTGACATCGGTATGAAAGATTTCGAAGTATACATACGCAATTCTCTACGCAACATAAAGAAGGCATTCAACTAAGTGTTCGCAATTGCGAAGACATCCTCTTGCATGTTCTTCAGCTGAACTGACGTTTCGTAAAACTCCAGATGCGTTTCGAAATACTGTAGAAAAGCATGTTTCTCCACAGCAAACTGCATCCCAACCAGAATGAGGCTTAATCACGCTGCAAGCTACAGCAACAAGCGCTTCATCAATAATTGACCATTTCAAGTCTTCACAGGAAGACATATTCCACAAAACGCCAGTCACTAATTCTTTTACTTCTGTTTCTTGAGACCGACAAGAAGACCCTGACAGCCATAATTTGTCAAGGTATTTTTTTACCGCTCCAGTCTACATGACTGCTAGTTAGGTTGTAGTATAAATTTGATACACTTATTATTAGTCTTGAAATTGAGAAGATTCAATAAATAAAAGCAAATTACTAAAAAAAAAAAGTTCTAGGATACCACAATGCACTGACGATTTTGACGATTCTAAATCAACATACATACTTTTCGACGAATTTAGTATACCCTTTTACTCTACGAGTAAGGGGTATAAAAATATAGCGTGAAGCATCACTTACTTCTGCAAAAGGTGTACAATACCGGTGTTAATTACTAGCGGCGCAATCATTTGAGAACCTTTGCAAAGATGCTGTAAAATCCAAAAAAGGATTCAGTCACACCTAAATCATCGCTGACATTTGAAGAGGTGAAAACCGTGAATATTGAAGTCGAAGCAATGCACATTTCCCGAGAAATCACAACAATGTCATCCGACCCTCCCAATGTAAACCATTACTCATCTGAGAAAACGCTGGTGAAAAGATAGGAATTGGTGTCCAGACAAAAACGTTAAAACCGTTCTGTAGTTCATAGAATACCATGGTCCATTGAATACTTTCAGGAGCTGCAGGCATACAGCGGATGCAAACTGAAATTGCTACCGGTCTTACCGGTATCCGTCATAGAACCATCATCACAATTCTAGTATCCCTTAAAAGATTAACTAGACCAAATTCGAAATCATCTTCCGTCCGATAAAATGTTGCCAATCTTATCGAAAAATGTACATGATTATGCAAACTGCAAACTGGCAGCAAATATGCAAACTGGCAGCACAACCACTGATCATGCAATATTCAAAATTACACTACTTCTGCTATCCACTGTTTAACAGGAAGTCTTCAGCATCCATCCAGTCAGGAAGCTGGTGTCGATTTATCCTTAAGACCCCAATTATCTATTTACTGAGGACGAGCTTAAGCGGCGTGTAGCGCTATGACTAATATGATTCTAATTTAAAATCTGATGACGCAATAATAAGCATTAAACATAAAGGAATGATAAATATAACATTAGCATGAAAGCTTGGCGAAAAGTTCTCATGAGGTGTTTGCGGAAGTTAACAGGGTAAAAACAGATTCCGTGTAAATCTTTCGGAAGTAAGTCTTGGTCAGGTCAGAATATGCGAATCTTAATTAAAGTGAATTTAGTTGAGTCGCTTTCTAGGTATGTGAAAATCCTGTTATCTACTTAAAATAATTTTTTTATAATATTGTTTTTTTTAATAAAGATACACAAGCGTCGACGTTTATAGTCGTAGTCAGCAATTTTGACGTGTGGCCCTTTCTGGGATGTAAACTTTCCGATACAAAATTTACTTATAATTTAAGTAACTTTAATTTACTAGAACTAATTTTCTTATTACTTATGGTGCCAGAAAGCCAGCAGAAGTTGGTGATTCCATTTTAAATGGAAAAGTGGAGTGTGTCTTTTGACGGACAACCCTAAAAGGCGATCGTATTGCGCGGCCCACGTCGATCCAGTTGGCACACGAACATGTGAAATGGCGGAAAAGTGGCCGAAACACACCGCGATTGTTTTACGATCAGTGAGCTTAAGCTGCAAAATTGGAAAAAGAATGACTCTCCTTCGGGCTTAATCCTTTTTCATGACGTGGTTAAAAAATAGCTACATATAAAATTATTACTATTTTGTCGTTGAAATTTTATAAAACATAATTCCGAATACCATTATTATAGTTTGCTCTATTATTACATCAAATTTTTAAATTTAGGTGCTGAAATTAAAAAGCGTGAAGGAGAAAATAAAAGTACAGAAAATTAATATGCGTTTTTTTTTTATTGGCGGATCTTACCTATGCATTTTATTTAAATTTTTTTTTTAGAATTTGAAGTTGTAATAACATTATGTGTATTATTAAAACTTGGTTACTCTTATTTTTTTTCTAAATTATCTGATTAGTGTTCTAAATGTTTATTTAATATGATATTTTACAATTAAGTTGAGTAAATACAGCAAAAACACTTTTGCTAAAGGAATATAAGTAAATATATTTTAAGCTTTGAATTCATATTTTAGTTAGTTTAATAATGAAAATACAACCAATTTTATAGTTGTTTTCTAACCATCTCTGAAAGCATTGCAGATTCATTAGTAGACATAACAGCAGCGCTAGAATCGTTAGCACTATATAATGTGCTTTTTCCGCACTGAATGGTTCTGTCCTCATAGCGAGTACGTCCTTGTGAAGCCATCGGTCTATTCAGTGTATTGTTTAAGTTATTTAATGAAGTTGGTGGAGTATTATGTGCATTGCTCTTTCCATCAATTTTTTTTATAAACGTCCCGCAAATCATTATATTGACACATGGTGTATAAAACTTGACTTGCAAATTTCAACACACAAGTGGTATAATTTTCTTTCCCTTTTGTTATGTTCATAAGTCTATCTATCCCACCTGAATATAATAGGGAACGGGAAAACTCTGGATTTTTTTTTATAACCTCATTAATTGTTGCTAATACAGCTGTGATTGTACAATCTGATGTATTTTGGTCATGTTGTAGATTTCCAGATGGAAGTTTCTGGACTAAGTCTCGCATTGCGTACTTTCCAATTAGTTATTTGTCGCGTTGATCAATAGCTAAATTGCGTAGGGCTGTAGCGAATGCACAAGCTACACGGTCCACTTCCATCCTAAGAAGCTTAACCAGTATCGGTAGACCTTTCTCTTTACGCACTGTTGCTCGAATATCAATACTGGGTTCCCAATAGCATGCAGACAAATTTTGAATTGCTCCAGCAGCTGCTTTGAGTGTTTCCGGATTAGAACAACTTTGCAACAATGATAAATAGTATTGAACTACTTCAGGTTGCTATAATTGCTCATATCCCTTGTTTAATTTGTTATATGTTACATAACTTTTACAATAGTCAGCAGAAATGTTGTATTCGTTGAGAGCATCGCAGTTATTAGCTTCTTTTCTTTTTATTCGTTCCAAAACAGCCCAAATGTTCTCCTGAAAATAAGGAAATATTTAAAAATGGATAATTTTAAATTTACTCTTTTCTAAAATGGTATCTTCTTTATTAATTTTTTATTTGTCAAGACCAAAAATGCAATAAAATTAATAAAAAAATAAAAAACAAGAATTTTTGAAACAGTGTGGGCGGTTTGAGGACGTAAGAGTGGGCGTGGCAAAAGCTTTTTTTGCAAATCCATAAAAATGTATAATATGTATTTAATAATGAAAAAATATCACAACGTTATTCAAAAGTGTGGGCGTAAATGCCTAAGGTAATAAAAAAAACTTCTCACAAAACAAAAATTAAAATTTAACAATTTTTTTTAGAATCTTGTAAGTTATATCGCCGCTGACATCGTAGATTGTGTAAGTGCTGGCCACAATTCCCTAAAATAATAAGTATGAAGTAAACAAACCAAACATTTCCTTACTGAGGGCTTTTTTATCGTCGATAAACTAAAATGTGCCGAAAACTAACCTCGTAAAACAAGCTTTGACAAAAAGTTGGATTTTCACAAAAACTTTCGTGGTTTTTGCAGTCGAAAAGGATCTAAAAATGTGTTGTTTTTTAATTCTTTAGTCCATATAAAACCATTTCTATCTTGGGTTCAGAATCTACAAAAGGGCTGGGAATATCGTTGTTGCCAAACAAAGATATTTGATATTGACAATTCCGACATCGTTCTAAAAGCTAGAAATAGGAACATACTCGTACCATCGGCGCAAAACGTTGGCTTTTAAAGTTATATCATTTTCTAAGAAAAAATTATATTATATTATGGTTACTCAAGCTTGATTGGGATGTCGATTTCGAGTCATATGGAAACAGCAAAGAATATGTTTAAGAATTTGGGGAGTTATCAATTCCTCGATTTGTGTATACCAATACCATGACACCAGTTCAATTGCATGCCTTTGTGGACACATCCATGAAAACCTATTATATCCGTAGCAAAAAAACCAGGTAAACAGCTGTCATTGCTGATTTCAAAATCTAAACTAGAGAAGTTAAAACTAAAATGCTCCCAAGGTCTGAGTTTAGTGCCACTCACTTCTTGCAGACCTATTACTAAATTAAACCCATATTAATGGTCCCTTTCGAATAAATATTTTATTGGTCGGATTCCATAATCACGTTGCATTGGATCTAATCCCATCCATCGACCATTTCAATATTCATTACAAATAGGGATACTCAAAAATGGTCAGGTGGCGGTACGTCCCAACTAAACATAACCCAGAAGATATTTTACTATTTACCGGGCACTTGCAATTGGTGGAGTTCATTTTTGTTGTGGTCCCGTCCATACAACCAAGCGATGGGACCATGATATGCCTTCTGGTACCTACTAACAGTCGGGCCACTGGTCGCAGTATTAACGCTCAGAATTTTGAACCAGGTGCGTCTGAATTTACTGCGACTATGGCAGCTTTCCTCGTCAGTCAAACTATTTGGTGGCGATGGTCCCATAATTACGTGTTTACGACAGTGGAAATAACGTTTATGAGGGTCCCTATTTTTTCTATAACAGCTATATGTTATATTGAAGACTGCTGCAATAGTAAGAAGACTTTTACAAAAGTTTCATACATATTGCATTAGAGCTAAGTTTGAATAGAAGCGGACCGACAGACGGACATGGATATGGACTTGACCATTGATACTGATTTCGAATATTTACACGTATGTATATTTTACTGTTTTGGAATCTTTAGACTGAAATCATTATACTATTTAATAGTTTATTTATTTAAATAAAGTAAAATAATTTAAGTACTTTGTCTACCAATTTGTAACGAAAACAAGAAAGAATACCATTTTCCCAAAAATTCGATTCTTAATTATGACTTGTTCATGAGTAACAGGCGGTAAGTAACAACGAAAATATTTTTTTTATTTAATTACTTTTGGATGAAGATGGAATTAATCTTTCTGGTGTTATAAAAGGATTTTTGTCGTAATTGGGATCATCAACTTCTTGACATCGGTATGAAAGATTTCGAAGTATACATACGCAATTCTCTACGCAACATAAAGAAGGCATTCAACTAAGTGTTCGCAATTGCGAAGACATCCTCTTGCATGTTCTTCAGCAGAACTGACGTTTCGTAAAACTCCAGATGCGTTTCGAAATACTGTAGAAAAGCATGTTTCTCCACAACAAACTGCATCCCAACCAGAATGAGGCTTAATCACGCTGCAAGCTACAGCAACAAGCGCTTCATCAATAATTGACCATTTCAAGTCTTCACAGGAAGACATATTCCACAAAACGCCAGTCACTTATTCTTTTACTTCTGTTTCTTGAGACCGACAAGATCCACAAAGTGGTATTTATGGGAAAACTACCTTTAGATGCCAGAAAAGAGGTTTTTTTGCAGTCAATTTGTAGAGAAATGAAGACAGTTCTTTTCAAGTCCGTATAATATTTATTTAGAGTAAATGCCTAAGGTAATAAAAAAAACTTCTCACAAAACAAAAATTAAAATTTAACAATTTTTTTTAGAATCTTGTAAGTTATATCGCCGCTGACATCGTAGATTGTGTAAGTGCTGGCCACAATTCCCTAAAATAATAAGTATGAAGTAAACAAACCAAACATTTCCTTACTGAGGGCTTTTTTATCGTCGATAAACTAAAATGTGCCGAAAACTAACCTCGTAAAACAAGCTTTGACAAAAAGTTGGATTTTCACAAAAACTTTCGTGGTTTTTGCAGTCGAAAAGGATCTAAAAATGTGTTGTTTTTTAATTCTTTAGTCCATATAAAACCATTTCTATCTTGGGTTCAGAATCTACAAAAGGGCTGGGAATATCGTTGTTGCCAAACAAAGATATTTGATATTGACAATTCCGACATCGTTCTAAAAGCTAGAAATAGGAACATACTCGTACCATCGGCGCAAAACGTTGGCTTTTAAAGTTATATCATTTTCTAAGAAAAAATTATATTATATTATGGTTACTCAAGCTTGATTGGGATGTCGATTTCGAGTCATATGGAAACAGCAAAGAATATGTTTAAGAATTTGGGGAGTTATCAATTCCTCGATTTGTGTATACCAATACCATGACACCAGTTCAATTGCATGCCTTTGTGGACACATCCATGAAAACCTATTATATCCGTAGCAAAAAAACCAGGTAAACAGCTGTCATTGCTGATTTCAAAATCTAAACTAGAGAAGTTAAAACTAAAATGCTCCCAAGGTCTGAGTTTAGTGCCACTCACCTTCTTGCAGACCTATTACTAAATTAAACCCATATTAATGGTCCCTTTCGAATAAATATTTTATTGGTCGGATTCCATAATCACGTTGCATTGGATCTAATCCCATCCATCGACCATTTCAATATTCATTACAAATAGGGATACTCAAAAATGGTCAGGTGGCGGTACGTCCCAACTAAACATAACCCAGAAGATATTTTACTATTTACCGGGCACTTGCAATTGGTGGAGTTCATTTTTGTTGTGGTCCCGTCCATACAACCAAGCGATGGGACCATGATATGCCTTCTGGTACCTACTAACAGTCGGGCCACTGGTCGCAGTATTAACGCTCAGAATTTTGAACCAGGTGCGTCTGAATTTACTGCGACTATGGCAGCTTTCCTCGTCAGTCAAACTATTTGGCGGCGATGGTCCCATAAGTACGTGTTTACGACAGTGGAAATAACGTTTATGAGGGTCCCTATTTTTTCTATAACAGCTATATTTTATATTGAAGACTGCTGCAATAGTAAGAAGACTTTTACAAAAGTTTCATACATATTGCATTAGAGCTAAGTTTGAATAGAAGCGGACCGACAGACGGACATGGATATGGACTTGACCATTGATACTGATTTCGAATATTTACACGTATGTATATTTTACTGTTTTGGAATCTTTAGACTGAAATCATTATACTATTTAATAGTTTATTTATTTAAATAAAGTAAAATAATTTAAGTACTTTGTCTACCAATTTGTAACGAAAACAAGAAAGAATACCATTTTCCCAAAAATTCGATTCTTAATTATGACTTGTTCATGAGTAACAGGCGGTAAGTAACAACGAAAATATTTTTTTTATTTAATTACTTTTGGATGAAGATGGAATTAATCTTTCTGGTGTTATAAAAGGATTTTTGTCGTAATTGGGATCATCAACTTCTTGACATCGGTATGAAAGATTTCGAAGTATACATACGCAATTCTCTACGCAACATAAAGAAGGCATTCAACTAAGTGTTCGCAATTGCGAAGACATCCTCTTGCATGTTCTTCAGCAGAACTGACGTTTCGTAAAACTCCAGAGGCGTTTCGAAATACTGTAGAAAAGCATGTTTCTCCACAGCAAACTGCATCCCAACCAGAATGAGGCTTAATCACGCTGCAAGCTACAGCAACAAGCGCTTCATCAATAATTGACCATTTCAAGTCTTCACAGGAAGACATATTCCACAAAACGCCAGTCACTAATTCTTTTACTTCTGTTTCTTGAGACCGACAAGAAGACCCTGACAGCCATAATTTGTCAAGGTATTTTTTTACCGCTCCAGTATACATGACTGCTAGTTAGGTTGTAGTATAAATTTGATACACTTATTATTAGTCTTGAAATTGAGAAGATTCAATAAATAAAAGCAAATTACTAAAAAAAAAAAGTTCTAGGATACCACAATGCACTGACGATTTTGACGATTCTAAATCAACATACATACTTTTCGACGAATTTAGTATACCCTTTTACTCTACGAGTAAGGGGTATAAAAATATAGCGTGAAGCATCACTTACTTCTGCAAAAGGTGTACAATACCGGTGTTAATTACTAGCGGCGCAATCATTTGAGAACCTTTGCAAAGATGCTGTAAAATCCAAAAAAGGATTCAGTCACACCTAAATCATCGCTGACATTTGAAGAGCTGAAAACCGTGAATATTGAAGTCGAAGCAATGCACATTTCCCGAGAAATCACAACAATGTCATCCGACCCTCCCAATGTAAACCATTACTCATCTGAGAAAACGCTGGTGAAAAGATAGGAATTGGTGTCCAGACAAAAACGTTAAAACCGTTCTGTAGTTCATAGAATACCATGGTCCATTGAATACTTTCAGGAGCTGCAGGCATACAGCGGATGCAAACTGAAATTGCTACCGGTCTTACCGGTATCCGTCATAGAACCATCATCACAATTCTAGTATCCCTTAAAAGATTAACTAGACCAAATTCGAAATCATCTTCCGTCCGATAAAATGTTGCCAATCTTATCGAAAAATGTACATGATTATGCAAACTGCAAACTGGCAGCAAATATGCAAACTGGCAGCACAACCACTGATCATGCAATATTCAAAATTACACTACTTCTGCTATCCACTGTTCAACAGGAAGTCTTCAGCATCCATCCAGTCAGGAAGCTGGTGTCGATTTATCCTTAAGACCCCAATTATCTATTTACTGAGGACGAGCTTAAGCGGCGTGTAGCGCTATGACTAATATGATTCTAATTTAAAATCTGATGACGCAATAATAAGCATTAAACATAAAGGAATGATAAATATAACATTAGCATGAAAGCTTGGCGAAAAGTTCTCATGAGGTGTTTGCGGAAGTTAACAGGGTAAAAACAGATTCCGTGTAAATCTTTCGGAAGTAAGTCTTGGTCAGGTCAGAATATGCGAATCTTAATTAAAGTGAATTTAGTTGAGTCGCTTTCTAGGCATGTGAAAATCCTGTTATCTACTTAAAATAATTTTTTTATAATATTGTTTATATTAATAAAGATACACAAGCGTCGACGTTTATAGTCGTAGTCAGCAATTTTGACGTGTGGCCCTTTCTGGGATGTAAACTTTCCGATACAAAATTTACTTATAATTTAAGTAACTTTAATTTACTAGAACTAATTTTCTTATTACTTATGGTGCCAGAAAGCCAGCAGAAGTTGGTGATTCCATTTTAAATGGAAAAGTGGAGTGTGTCTTTTGACGGACAACCCTAAAAGGCGATCGTATTGCGCGGCCCACGTCGATCCAGTTGGCACACGAACATGTGAAATGGCGGAAAAGTGGCCGAAACACACCGCGATTGTTTTACGATCAGTGAGCTTAAGCTGCAAAATTGGAAAAAGAATGACTCTCCTTCGGGCTTAATCCTTTTTCATGACGTGGTTAAAAAATAGCTACATATAAAATTATTACTATTTTGTCGTTGAAATTTTATAAAACATAATTCCGAATACCATTATTATAGTTTGCTCTATTATTACATCAAATTTTTAAATTTAGGTGCTGAAATTAAAAAGCGTGAAGGAGAAAATAAAAGTACAGAAAATTAATATGCGTTTTTTTTTTATTGGCGGATCTTACCTATGCATTTTATTTAAATTTTTTTTTTAGAATTTGAAGTTGTAATAAAATTATGTGTATTATTAAAACTTGGATACTCTTATTTTATTTTCGAAATTATCTGATTAGTGTTCTAAATGTTTATTTAATATGATATTTTACAATTAAGTTGAGTAAATACAGCAAAAACACTTTTGCTAAAGGAATATAAGTAAATATATTTTAAGCTTTGAATTCATATTTTAGTTAGTTTAATAATGAAAATACAACCAATTTTATAGTTGTTTTCTAACCATGTCTGAAAGCATTGCAGATTCATTAGTAGACATAACAGCAGCGCTAGAATCGTTAGCACTATATAATGTGCTTTTTCCGCACTGAATGGTTCTGTCCTCATAGCGAGTACGTCCCTGTGAAGCCATCGGTCTATTCAGTGTATTGTTTAAGTTATTTAATGAAGTTGGTGGAGTATTATGTGCATTGCTCTTTCCATCAATTTTTTTTATAAACGTCCCGCAAATCATTATATTGACACATGGTGTATAAAACTTGACTTGCAAATTTCAACACACAAGTGGTATAATTTTCTTTCCCTTTTGTTATGTTCATAAGTCTATCTATCCCACCTGAATATAATAGGGAACGGGAAAACTCTGGATTTTTTTTCATAACCTCATTAATTGTTGCTAATACAGCTGTGATTGTACAATCTGATGTATTTTGGTCATGTTGTAGATTTCCAGATGGAAGTTTCTGGACTAAGTCTCGCATTGCGTACTTTCCAATTAGTTATTTGTCGCGTTGATCAATAGCTAAATTGCGTAGGGCTGTAGCGAATGCACAAGCTACACGGTCCACTTCCATCCTAAGAAGCTTAACCAGTATCGGTAGACCTTTCTCTTTACGCACTGTTGCTCGAATATCAATACTGGGTTCCCAATAGCATGCAGACAAATTTTGAATTGCTCCAGCAGCTGCTTCGAGTGTTTCCGGATTAGAACAACTTTGCAACAATGATAAATAGTATTGAACTACTTCAGGTTGCTATAATTGCTCATATCCCTTGTTTAATTTGTTATATGTTACATAACTTTTACAATAGTCAGCAGAAATGTTGTATTCGTTGAGAGCATCGCAGTTATTAGCTTCTTTTCTTTTTATTCGTTCCAAAACAGCCCAAATGTTCTCCTGAAAATAAGGAAATATTTAAAAATGGATAATTTTAAATTTACTCTTTTCTAAAATGGTATCTTCTTTATTAATTTTTTATTTGTCAAGACCAAAAATGCAATAAAATTAATAAAAAAATAAAAAACAAGAATTTTTGAAACAGTGTGGGCGGTTTGAGGACGTAAGAGTGGGCGTGGCAAAAGCTTTTTTTGCAAATCCATAAAAATGTATAATATGTATTTAATAATGAAAAAATATCACAACGTTATTCAAAAGTGTGGGCGTAAATGCCTAAGGTAATAAAAAGAACTTCTCACAAAACAAAAATTAAAATTTAACAATTTTTTTTAGAATCTTGTAAGTTATATCGCCGCTGACATCGTAGATTGTGTAAGTGCTGGCCACAATTCCCTAAAATAATAAGTATGAAGTAAACAAACCAAACATTTCCTTACTGAGGGCTTTTTTATCGTCGATAAACTAAAATGTGCCGAAAACTAACCTCGTAAAACAAGCTTTGACAAAAAGTTGGATTTTCACAAAAACTTTCGTGGTTTTTGCAGTCGAAAAGGATCTAAAAATGTGTTGTTTTTTAATTCTTTAGTCCATATAAAACCATTTCTATCTTGGGTTCAGAATCTACAAAAGGGCTGGAAATATCGTTGTTGCCAAACAAAGATATTTGATATTGACAATTCCGACATCGTTCTAAAAGCTAGAAATAGGAACATACTCGTACCATCGGCGCAAAACGTTGGCTTTTAAAGTTATATCATTTTCTAAGAAAAAATTATATTATATTATGGTTACTCAAGCTTGATTGGGATGTCGATTTCGAGTCATATGGAAACAGCAAAGAATATGTTTAAGAATTTGGGGAGTTATCAATTCCTCGATTTGTGTATACCAATACCATGACACCAGTTCAATTGCATGCCTTTGTGGACACATCCATGAAAACCTATTATATCCGTAGCAAAAAAACCAGGTAAACAGCTGTCATTGCTGATTTCAAAATCTAAACTAGAGAAGTTAAAACTAAAATGCTCCCAAGGTCTGAGTTTAGTGCCACTCACCTTCTTGCAGACCTATTACTAAATTAAACCCATATTAATGGTCCCTTTCGAATAAATATTTTATTGGTCGGATTCCATAATCACGTTGCATTGGATCTAATCCCATCCATCGACCATTTCAATATTCATTACAAATAGGGATACTCAAAAATGGTCAGGTGGCGGTACGTCCCAACTAAACATAACCCAGAAGATATTTTACTATTTACCGGGCACTTGCAATTGGTGGAGTTCATTTTTGTTGTGGTCCCGTCCATACAACCAAGCGATGGGACCATGATATGCCTTCTGGTACCTACTAACAGTCGGGCCACTGGTCGCAGTATTAACGCTCAGAATTTTGAACCAGGTGCGTCTGAATTTACTGCGACTATGGCAGCTTTCCTCGTCAGTCAAACTATTTGGCGGCGATGGTCCCATAAGTACGTGTTTACGACAGTGGAAATAACGTTTATGAGGGTCCCTATTTTTTCTATAACAGCTATATGTTATATTGAAGACTGCTGCAATAGTAAGAAGACTTTTACAAAAGTTTCATACATATTGCATTAGAGCTAAGTTTGAATAGAAGCGGACCGACAGACGGACATGGATATGGACTTGACCATTGATACTGATTTCGAATATTTACACGTATGTATATTTTACTGTTTTGGAATCTTTAGACTGAAATCATTATACTATTTAATAGTTTATTTATTTAAATAAAGTAAAATAATTTAAGTACTTTGTCTACCAATTTGTAACGAAAACAAGAAAGAATACCATTTTCCCAAAAATTCGATTCTTAATTATGACTTGTTCATGAGTAACAGGCGGTAAGTAACAACGAAAATATTTTTTTTATTTAATTACTTTTGGATGAAGATGGAATTAATCTTTCTGGTGTTATAAAAGGATTTTTGTCGTAATTGGGATCATCAACTTCTTGACATCGGTATGAAAGATTTCGAAGTATACATACGCAATTCTCTACGCAACATAAAGAAGGCATTCAACTAAGTGTTCGCAATTGCGAAGACATCCTCTTGCATGTTCTTCAGCAGAACTGACGTTTCGTAAAACTCCAGATGCGTTTCGAAATACTGTAGAAAAGCATGTTTCTCCACAGCAAACCGCATCCCAACCAGAATGAGGCTTAATCACGCTGCAAGCTACAGCAACAAGCGCTTCATCAATAATTGACCATTTCAAGTCTTCACAGGAAGACATATTCCACAAAACGCCAGTCACTAATTCTTTTACTTCTGTTTCTTGAGACCGACAAGAAGACCCTGACAGCCATAATTTGTCAAGGTATTTTTTTACCGCTCCAGTCTACATGACTGCTAGTTAGGTTGTAGTATAAATTTGATACACTTATTATTAGTCTTGAAATTGAGAAGATTCAATAAATAAAAGCAAATTACTAAAAAAAAAAGGATACCACAATGCACTGACGATTTTGACGATTCTAAATCAACATACATACTTTTCGACGAATTTAGCGTGAAGCATCACTTACTTCTGCAAAAGGTGTACAATACCGGTGTTAATTACTAGCGGCGCAATCATTTGAGAACCTTTGCAAAGATGCTGTAAAATCCAAAAAAGGATTCAGTCACACCTAAATCATCGCTGACATTTGAAGAGCTGAAAACCGTGAATATTGAAGTCGAAGCAATGCACATTTCCCGAGAAATCACAACAATGTCATCCGACCCTCCCAATGTAAACCATTACTCATCTGAGAAAACGCTGGTGAAAAGATAGGAATTGGTGTCCAGACAAAAACGTTAAAACCGTTCTGTAGTTCATAGAATACCATGGTCCATTGAATACTTTCAGGAGCTGCAGGCATACAGCGGATGCAAACTGAAATTGCTACCGGTCTTACCGGTATCCGTCATAGAACCATCATCACAATTCTAGTATCCCTTAAAAGATTAACTAGACCAAATTCGAAATCATCTTCCGTCCGATAAAATGTTGCCAATCTTATCGAAAAATGTACATGATTATGCAAACTGCAAACTGGCAGCAAATATGCAAACTGGCAGCACAACCACTGATCATGCAATATTCAAAATTACACTACTTCTGCTATCCACTGTTCAACAGGAAGTCTTCAGCATCCATCCAGTCAGGAAGCTGGTGTCGATTTATCCTTAAGACCCCAATTATCTATTTACTGAGGACGAGCTTAAGCGGCGTGTAGCGCTATGACTAATATGATTCTAATTTAAAATCTGATGACGCAATAATAAGCATTAAACATAAAGGAATGATAAATATAACATTAGCATGAAAGCTTGTCGAAAAGTTCTCATGAGGTGTTTGCGGAAGTTAACAGGGTAAAAACAGATTCCGTGTAAATCTTTCGGAAGTAAGTCTTGGTCAGGTCAGAATATGCGAATCTTAATTAAAGTGAATTTAGTTGAGTCGCTTTCTAGGCATGTGAAAATCCTGTTATCTACTTAAAATAATTTTTTTATAATATTGTTTATATTAATAAAGATACACAAGCGTCGACGTTTATAGTCGTAGTCAGCAATTTTGACGTGTGGCCCTTTCTGGGATGTAAACTTTCCGATACAAAATTTACTTATAATTTAAGTAACTTTAATTTACTAGAACTAATTTTCTTATTACTTATGGTGCCAGAAAGCCAGCAGAAGTTGGTGATTCCATTTTAAATGGAAAAGTGGAGTGTGTCTTTTGACGGACAACCCTAAAAGGCGATCGTATTGCGCGGCCCACGTCGATCCAGTTGGCACACGAACATGTGAAATGACGGAAAAGTGGCCGAAACACACCGCGATTGTTTTACGATCAGTGAGCTTAAGCTGAAAAATTGGAAAAAGAATGACCATCCTTCGGGCTTAATCCTTTTTCATGACGTGGTTAAAAAATAGCTACATATAAAATTATTACTATTTTGTCGTTGAAATTTTATAAAACATAATTCCGAATACCATTATTATAGTTTGCTCTATTATTACATCAAATTTTTAAATTTAGGTGCTGAAATTAAAAAGCGTGAAGGAGAAAATAAAAGTACAGAAAATTAATATGCGTTTTTTTTTTAATGGCGGATCTTACCTATGCATTTTATTTAAATTTTTTTTGGAATTTGAAGATTTAATAAAATTATGTGTATTATTAAAACTGGATACACTTATTTTATTTTTTAAGTTATCTGATTAGTGTTCTAAATGTTTATTTAATATGATATTTTACAATTAAGTTGAGTAAATACAGCAAAAACACTTTTGCTAAAGGAATATAAGTAAATATATTTTAAGCTTTGAATTCATATTTTAGTTAGTTTAATAATGAAAATACAACCAATTTTATAGTTGTTTTCTAACCATGTCTGAAAGCATTGCAGATTCATTAGTAGACATAACAGCAGCGCTAGAATCGTTAGCACTATATAATGTGCTTGTTCCGCGCTGAATGGTTCTGTCCTCATAGCGAGTACGTCCCTGTGAAGCCATCGGTCTATTCAGTGTATTGTTTACGTTATTTGGTAAACTTGGTGGAGTATTATGTGCACTGCTCTTTCCATCAATTTTTTTTATAAACGTCCCGCAAATCATTATATTGACACATGGTGTATAAAACTTGACTTGCAAATTTCAACACACAAGTGGTATAATTTTCTTTCCCTATTGTTATGTTCATAAGTCTATCTATCCCACCTGAATATAATAGGAACTCTATATTTTTTTTTATAACCTCATTAATTGTTGCTAATACAGCTGTGATTGTATAATCTGATGTATTTTGGTCATGTTGTAGATTTCCAGATGGAAGTTTCTGGACTAAGTCTCGCATTGCGTACTTTCCAATTAGTTATTTGTCGCGTTGATCAATAGCTAAATTGCGTAGGGCTGTAGCGAATGCACAAACTACACGGTCCACTTCCATCCTAAGAAGCTCAACCAGTATCGGTAGACCTTTCTCTTTACGCACTGTTGCTCGAATATCAATACTGGGTAGCCAATAGCATGCAGACAAATTTTGAATTGCTCCAGCAGCTGCTTCGAGTGTTTCCGGATTAGAACAACTTTGCAACAATGATAAATAGTATTGAACTACTTCAGGTTGCTATAATTGCTCATATCCCTTGTTTAATTTGTTATATGTTACAGAACTTTTACAATAGTCGGCAGAAATGTTGTATTCGTTGAGAGCATCGCAGTTATTAGCTTCTTTTTTTTATTCGTTCCAAAACAGCCCAAATGTTCTCCTGAAAATAAGGAAATATTTAAAAATGGATAATTTTAAATTAAAGAGTATACTTCTAAAATGGTATCTTCTTTATTAATTTTTTATTTGTCAAGACCAAAAATGCAATAAAATTAATAAAAAAATAAAAAACAAGAATTTTTGAAAGAGTGTGGGCGGTTTGACGACGTAAGAGTGGGCGTGGCAAAAGCTTTTTTTGCAAATCCATAAAAATTTATAATATGTATTTAATAATGAAAAAATATCACAACATTATTCAAAAGTGTGGGCGTGACAGTTTTGTGCGGTTTGTGGGCGTGGAAAATAGTTTTTTGGCAAACTTATTTACAAGAAATATTTACAAATTTACGAGATATAAAAAAATAAAAAAAATTACCCAACATTTTTCAAAATGGGTGGCGGAAACAAACTGCGTCTATGTCTCTGAAAGCAACATTCTTAATCTCAACATTCTAGCTTTTGTAGTTCCTGAGTTCGACTCGGCTATTGATCCTGATCAAGAATATATATAAATTATATGGTCGGAAACGCTTGCTGCTCCCCGTTACACACTTATCAATGAATATAGAGTACCTTTTACGGGTATAAAAAATGATTATGCATAGAGTTGTATAACGGCTTTTTAACAAGGTTGAGGGTTTCATAAGCTATGAATGCAGGAAATGTAGCTTTTTAAAACTGTTTTCCTGCTTAACCAGCGTTTTTTCCCCTAAAATAATACAGTTAGGTTAGCCCAGTCCAACTGAATAATACAGTAAAGTTAGCTTAATCCAACAAAATATTTGTCAAAATTGTGGACACAGTTTTTTCCTTTTTGGTGGGTGTTTGTGGGCGTTAAAGTCGGAGTGACAATATTGTGAAGCAAACATTCGCTGCAGGTAGTTCTCATCAATTAGCATTTTTATTCTTCCGAGCTTTTTTAGTTCCGCTTTCTTTTACTTGTTACATACTTTTTAACGAATCTAATATTCCTTTCAACATTCATGTTGTGCTAGCTTTAATAATATCATTCTCCATAAATGTAATGCATTGATGCATACTTAGGAAAGCTGGGACTTATTAAGTCTGAAGAGTGCCAAGTTCTTTCTCCAAGCCGCCCGGTTTTTAGATCCACAAATTGGTATTTATGGGAAAACTACCTTTAGATGCCAGAAAAAAGGTTTTTTTGCAGTCAATTTGTAGAGAAATGAAGACAGTTCTTTTCAAGTCCGTATAATATTTATTTAGAGTAAATGCCTAAGGTAATAAAAAAAACTTCTCACAAAACAAAAATTCAAATTTAACAATTTTTTTTTAGAATCTTGTAAGTTATATCGCCGCTGACATCGTAGATTGTGTAAGTGCTGGCCACAATTCCCTAAAATAATAAGTATGAAGTAAACAAACCAAACATTTCCTTACTGAGGGCTTTTTTTATCGTCGATAAACTAAAATGTGCCGAAAACTAACCTCGTAAAACAAGCTTCGACAAAAAGTTGGATTTTCACAAAAACTTTCGTGGTTTTTGCAATCAAAAAGGATATAAAAATGTGTTGTTGTTTAATTCTTTAGTCAAAAAAGCGCTGGGAATATCGTTGTTGCCAAACAAAGATATTTGATATTGACAATTCCGACATCGTTCTAAAAGCTAGAAAAAGGAACATACTCGTACCATCGGCGCAAAACGTTGGCTTTTAAAGTTATATCATTTTCTAAGAAAAAATTATATATTATATTATGGTTACTCAAGCTTGATTGGGATGTCGATTTCGAGTCATATGGAAACAGCAAAGAATATGTTTAAGAATTTGGGGAGTTATCAATTCCTCGATTTGTGTATACCAATACCATGACACCAGTTCAATTGCATGCCTTTGTGGACACATCCATGAAAACCTATTATATCCGTATCAAAAAAACCAGGTAAACAGCTGTCATTGCTGATTTCAAAATCTAAACTAGAGAAGTTAAAACTAAAATGCTCCCAAGGTCTGAGTTTAGTGCCACTCACCTTCTTGCAGACCTATTACTAAATAAAACCCATATTAATGGTCCCTTTCGAATAAATATTTTATTGGTCGGATTCCATAATCACGTTGCATTGGATCTAATCCCATCCATCGACCATTTCAATATTCATTACAAATAGGGATACTCAAAAATGGTCAGGTGGCGGTACGTCCCAACTAAACATAACCCAGAAGATATTTTACCATTTACCGGGCACTTGCAATTGGTGGAGTTCATTTTTGTTGTGGTCCCGTCCATACAACCAAGCGATGGGACCATGATATGCCTTCTGGTACCTACTAACAGTCGGGCCACTGGTCGCAGTATTAACGCTCAGAATTTTGAACCAGGTGCGTCTGAATTTACTGCGACTATGGCAGCTTTCCTCGTCAGTCAAACTATTTGGCGGCGATGGTCCCATAAGTACGTGTTTACAACAGTGGAAATAACGTTTATGAGGGTCCCTATTTTTTCTATAACAGCTATATGTTATATTGAAGACTGCTGCAATAGTAAGAAGACTTTTACAAAAGTTTCATACATATTGCATTAGAGCTAAGTTTGAATAGAAGCGGACCGACAGACGGACATGGATATGGACTTGACCATTGATACTGATTTCGAATATATACACGTATGTATATTTTACTGTTTTGGAATCTTTAGACTGAAATCATTATACTATTTAATAGTTTATTTATTTAAATAAAAGTCAAGTACTTTGTATACCAATTTGTAACGAAAACAAGAAAGAATACCATTTTCCCAAAAATTCGATTCTTAATTATGACTTGTTCATGAGTAACAGGCGGTAAGTAACAACGAAAATATTTTTTTTATTTAATTACTTTTGGATGAAGATGGAATTAATCTTTCTGGTGTTATAAAAGGATTTTTGTCGTAATTGGGATCATCAACTTCTTGACATCGGTATGAAAGATTTCGAAGTATACATACGCAATTCTCTACGCAACATAAAGAAGGCATTCAACTAAGTGTTCGCAATTGCGAAGACATCCTCTTGCATGTTCTTCAGCAGAACTGACGTTTCGTAAAACTCCAGATGCGTTTCGAAATACTGTAGAAAAGCATGTTTCTCCACAGCAAACTGCATCCCAACCAGAATGAGGCTTAATCACGCTGCAAGCTACAGCAACAAGCGCTTCATCAATAATTGACCATTTCAAGTCTTCACAGGAAGACATATTCCACAAAACGCCAGTCACTAATTCTTTTACTTCTGTTTCTTGAGACCGACAAGAAGACCCTGACAGCCATAATTTGTCAAGGTATTTTTTTACCGCTCCAGTCTACATGACTGCTAGTTAGGTTGTAGTATAAATTTGATACACTTATTATTAGTCTTGAAATTGAGAAGATTCAATAAATAAAAGCAAATTACTAAAAAAAAAAAGTTCTAGGATACCACAATGCACTGACGATTTTGACGATTCTAAATCAACATACATACTTTTCGACGAATTTAGTATACCCTTTTACTCTACGAGTAAGGGGTATAAAAATATAGCGTGAAGCATCACTTACTTCTGCAAAAGGTGCACAATACCGGTGTTAATTACTAGCGGCGCAATCATTTGAGAACCTTTGCAAAGATGCTGTAAAATCCAAAAAAGGATTCAGTCACACCTAAATCATCGCTGACATTTGAAGAGCTGAAAACCGTGAATATTGAAGTCGAAGCAATGCACATTTCCCGAGAAATCACAACAATGTCATCCGACCCTCCCTATGTAAACCATTACTCATCTGAGAAAACGCTGGTGAAAAGATAGGAATTGGTGTCCAGACAAAAACGTTAAAACCGTTCTGTAGTTCATAGAATACCATGGTCCATTGAATACTTTCAGGAGCTGCAGGCATACAGCGGATGCAAACTGAAATTGCTACCGGTCTTACCGGTATCCGTCATAGAACCATCATCACAATTCTAGTATCCCTTAAAAGATTAACTAGACCAAATTCGAAATCATCTTCCGTCCGATAAAATGTTGCCAATCTTATCGAAAAATGTTCATGATTATGCAAACTGCAAACTGGCAGCAAATATGCAAACTGGCAGCACAACCACTGATCATGCAATATTCAAAATTACACTACTTCTGCTATCCACTGTTCAACAGGAAGTCTTCAGCATCCATCCAGTCAGGAAGCTGGTGTCGATTTATCCTTAAGACCCCAATTATCTATTTACTGAGGACGAGTTTAAGCGGCGTGTAGTGCTATGACTAATATGATTCTAATTTAAAATCTGATGACGCAATAATAAACATTAAACATAAAGGAATGATAAATATAACATTAGCATGAAAGCTTGGCGAAAAGTTCTCATGAGGTGTTTGCGGAAGTTAACAGGGTAAAAACAGATTCCGTGTAAATCTTTCGGAAGTAAGTCTTGGTCAGGTCAGAATATGCGAATCTTAATTAAAGTGAATTTAGTTGAGTCGCTTTCTAGGCATGTGAAAATCCTGTTATCTACTTAAAATAATTTTTTTATAATATTGTTTATATTAATAAAGATACACAAGCGTCGACGTTTATAGTCGTAGTCAGCAATTTTGACGTGTGGCCCTTTCTAGGATGTAATCTTTCCGATACAAAATTTACTTATAATTTAAGTAACTTTAATTTACTAGAAAGCCAGCAGAAGTTGGTGATTCCATTTTAAATGGAAAAGTGGAGTGTGTCTTTTGACGGACAACCCTAAAAGGCGATCGTATTGCGCGGCCCACGTCGATCCAGTTGGCACACGAACATGTGAAATGGCGGAAAAGTGGCCGAAACACACCGCGATTGTTTTACGATCAGTGAGCTTAAGCTGAAAAATTGGAAAAAGAATGACTCTCCTTCGGGCTTAATCCTTTTTCATGACGTGGTTAAAAAATAGCTACATATAAAATTATTACTATTTTGTCGTTGAAATTTTATAAAACATAATTCCGAATACCATTATTATAGTTTGCTCTGTTTTAGTTGCTGAAATTAAAAACGGTGAAGGAGAAAATAAAAGTACAGAATATTAAAATGCGTTTTTTTTGTAATGGCGGATCTTATCTATGCATTTTATTTACATTTTTTTTGGAATTTGAAGTTTTAATAAAATTATGTGCATTATTAAAACTGGATACACTTATTTTATTTTTTAAGTTATCTGATTAGTGCTCTAAATGTTTATTTAATATGATATTTTACAATTAAGTTGAGTAAATACAGCAAAAACACTTTTGCTAAAGGAATATAAGTAAATATATTTTAAGCTTTGAATTCATATTTTAGTTAGTTTAATAATGAAAATACAACCAATTTTATAGTTGTTTTCTAACCATGTCTGAAAGCATTGCAGATTCATTAGTAGACATAACAGCAGCGCTAGAATCGTTAGTAGTGCTATAATGTATATATAATGTGCTTGTTCCGCGCTGAATGGTTCTGTCCTCATAGCGAGTACGTCCCTGTGAAGCCATCGACTTGCAAATTTCAACACACAAGTGGTATAATTTTCTTTCCCTTTTGTTATGTTCATAAGTCTATCTATCCCACCTGAATATAATAGGGAACGGGAAAACTCTGGATTTTTTTTATAACCTCATTAATTGTTGCTAATACAGCTGTGATTGTATAATCTGATGTATTTTGGTCATGTTGTAGATTTCCAGATGGAAGTTTCTGGACTAAGTCTCGCATTGCGTACTTTCCAATTAGTTATTTGTCGCGTTGATCAATAGCTAAATTGCGTAGGGCTGTAGCGAATGCACAAACTACACGGTCCACTTCCATCCTAAGAAGCTCAACCAGTATCGGTAGACCTTTCTCTTTACGCACTGTTGCTCGAATATCAATACTGGGTTGCCAATAGCATGCAGACAAATTTTGAATTGCTCCAGCAGCTGCTTCGAGTGTTTCCGGATTAGAACAACTTTGCAACAATGATAAATAGTATTGAACTACTTCAGGTTGCTATAATTGCTCATATCCCTTCTTTAATTTGTTATATGTTACAGAACTTTTACAATAGTCGGCAGAAATGTTGTATTCGTTGAGAGCATCGCAGTTATTACCTTCTTTTTTTTATTCGTTCCAAAACAGCCCAAATGTTCTCATGAAAATAAGGAAATATTTAAAAATGGATAATTTTAAATTAAAGAGTATACTTCTAAAATGGTATCTTCTTTATTAATTTTTTATTTGTCAAGACCAAAAATGCAATAAAATTAATAAAAAAATAAAAAACAAGAATTTTTGAAAAAGTGTGGGCGGTTTGAGGACGTAAGAGTGGGCGTGGCAAAAGCTTTTTTTGCAAATCCATAAAAATTTATAATATGTATTTAATAATGAAAAAATATCACAACATTATTCAAAAGTGTGGGCGTGACAGTTTTGTGCGGTTTGTGGGCGTGGAAAATAGTTTTTTGGCAAACTTATTTACAAGAAATATTTACAAATTTACAAGATATAAAAATATAAAAAAAAATTACCCAACATTTTTCAAAATGGGTGGCGGAAACAAACTGCGTCTATGTCTCTGAAAGCAACATTCTTAATCTCAACATTCTAGCTTTTGTAGTTCCTGAGTTCGACTCGGCTATTGTTCCTGATCAAGAATATATATAAATTATATGGTCGGAAACGCTTGCTGCTCCCCGTTACACACTTATCAATGAATATAGAGTACCTTTTACGGGTATAAAAAATGATTATGCATAGAGTTGTATAACGGCTTTTTAACAAGGTTGAGGGTTTCATAAGATATGAATGCAGGAAATGTAGCTTTTTAAAACTGTTTTCCTGCTTAACCAGCGTTTTTTCCCCTAAAATAATACAGTTAGGTTAGCCCAGTCCAACTGAATAATACAGTAAAGTTAGCTTAATCCAACAAAATATTTGTCAAAATTGTGGACACAGTTTTTTCCTTTTTGGTGGGTGTTTGTGGGTGTTAAAGTCGGAGTGACAATATTGTGAAGCAAACATTCGCTGCAGGTAGTTCTCATCAATTAGCATTTTTATTCTTCCGAGCTTTTTTAGTTCCGCTTTCTTTTACTTGTTACATACTTTTTAACGAATCTAATATTCCTTTCAACATTCATGTTGTGCTAGCTTTAATAATATCATTCTCCATAAATGTAATGCATTGATGCATACTTAGGAAAGCTGGGACTTATTAAGTCTGAAGAGTGCCAAGTTCTTTCTCCAAGCCGCCCGGTTTTTAGATCCACAAATTGGTATTTATGGGAAAACTACCTTTAGATGCCAGAAAAAAGGTTTTTTTGCAGTCAATTTGTAGAGAAATGAAGACAGTTCTTTTCAAGTCCGTATAATATTTATTTAGAGTAAATGCCTAAGGTAATAAAAAAAACTTCTCACAAAACAAAAATTCAAATTTAACAATTTTTTTTAGAATCTTGTAAGTTATATCGCCGCTTACATCGTAGATTGTGTAAGTGCTGGCCACAATTCCCTAAAATAATAAGTCTTAAGTAAACAAACCAAACATTTTCTTACTGAGTGTTTTTTTTTATCGTCGATAAACTAAAATGTGCCGAAAATTAACCTCGTAAAACAAGCTTTGACAAAAAGTTTAATTTTCACAAAAACTTTCGTGGTTTTTGCAGTCAAAAAGGATCTAAAAATGTGTTGTTTTTTAATTCTTTAGTCCATATAAAACCATTTCTATCTTGGGTTCAGAATCTACAAAAGGGCTGGGAATATCGTTTTTGCCAAACAAAGATATTTGATATTAACAATTCCGACATCGTTCTAAAAGCTAAAAAAAGGAACATACTCGTACCATCGGCGCAAACGTTGGCTTTTTAAGTTATATCATTTTCTAAGAAAAATTATATATTATATTATGGTTACTCAAGCTTGATTGGGATGTCGATTTCGAGTCATATGGAAACAGCAAAGAATATGTTTAAGAATTTGGGGAGATATCAATTCCTCGATTTGTGTATACCAATACCATGACACCAGTTCAATTGCATGCCTTTGTGGACACATCCATAAAAACCTATTATATCCGTAGCAAAAAAACCAGGTAAAAAGCTGTCATTGCTGATTTCAAAATCTAGACTAGAGAAGTTAAAACTAAAATGCTCCCAAGGTCTGAGTTTAGTGCCACTCACCTTCTTGCAGACCTATTACTAAATAAAACCCATATTAATGGTCCCTTTCGAATAAATATTTTATTGGTCGGATTCCATAATCACGTTGCATTGGATCTAATCCCATCCATCGACCATTTCAATATTCATTACAAATAGGGATACTCAAAAATGGTCAGGGGGCGGTACGTCCCAACTAAACATACACCAGAAGATATTTTACCATTTACCGGGCACTTGCAATTGGTGGAGTTGATTTTTGTTGTGGTCCCGTCCATACAACCAAGCGATGGGACCATGAGATGCCTTCTGGTACCTACTAACAGTCGGGCCACTGGTCGCAGTATTAATGCTCAGAATTTTGAACCAGGTGCGTCACAATTTATTGCGACTATGGCAGCTTTCCTCGTCAGTCAAACTATTTGGCGGCGATGGTCCCATAAGTACATGTTTACGACCTCCTCATGGTATACCTGTATATCGTTTTTTTTCATGAGCCAATTTGAACAGTGAAACTAACGTTTATTTGGGTCCCTATTTTTTCTATAACAGCTATATGTTATAGTGAAGACTGCTGCAATAGTAAGAAGACTTTTACAAAAGTTTCATACATATTGCATTAGAGCTAAGGGACTAGTTTGAATAGAAGCGGACCGACAGACGGACTTGGATATGGACTTGACCATTTATACTGGTTTCGAATATATACACGTATGTATATTTTACTGTTTTGGAATCTTTAGACTGAAATCTTTATACTATTTAATAGTTTATTTATTTAAATAAAAGTCAAGTACTTTGTCTACCAATTTGTAACGAAAACAAGAAAGAATACCATTTTCCCAAAAATTCAATTCTTAATTATGACTTGTTCATAAGTAACAGGCGGTAAATAACAACGAAAATATTTTTTTTTATTTAATTACCTTTGGATGAAGATGGAAATAATCTTTCTGGTGTTATAAAAGGATGTTTGTCGTAATTGGGATCATCAACTTCTTAACATCGGTATGAAAGATTTCGAAGTATACATACGCTATTCTCTACAGTATTATTTCCAATATTTTTTTTTCTATTGATGTTCGCACAACATAAAGAAGGCATTCAACTGTGTTCGCAATTGCGAAGACATCCTCTTGCATGTTCTTCAGCAGAACTGACGTTTCGTAAAACTCCAGATGCGTTTCGAAATACTGTAGAAAAGCATGTTTCTCCACAGCAAACTGCATCCCAACCTGAATGAGGCTTAATCACGCTGCAAACTGCAGCAACAAGCGGTTCATCAATAATTGACCGTTTCAAGTCTTCACAGGAAGACATATTCCGCAAAACGCCAGTCACTAATTCTTTTACTTCTGTTTCTTGAGACCGACAAGAAGACCCTGACAGCCATAATTTGTCAAGGTATTTTTTTACCGCTCCAGTCTACATGACTGCTAGTTAGGTTGTAGTATAAATTTGATACACTTATTATTAGTCTTGAAATTGAGAAGATTCAATAAATAAAAGAAATTACTAAAAAAAAAGTTCTAGGATACCACAATGCACTGACGATTTTGACGATTCTAAATCAACATACATACTTTTCGACGAATCTAGTATACCCTTTTACTCTACGAGTAAGGGGTATAAGAATATAGCGTGAAGCATCACTTACTGCCTCAAAAGGTGCACAATATCGGTGTTGATTACTAGCGGCCCCATCATTTGAGAACCTTTGGAAAGATGCTGTAAAATCCAAAAAAGGATTCAGTCACACCTAAAACATCGTTGACATTTGAAGAGCTGAAAACCGTGAATATTGAAGTCAGCAATGCTCATTTCCCGAGAAATCACAACAATGTCATCCAACCCTCCCAATGTAAACCATTACTCATCTGAGAAAACGCTGGTGAAAGGTAGGAATTGGTGTCCAGACAAAAACGTTAAAACCGTTCTGAAGTTCATGGAATACCATGGTCCATTGAATACTTTCAGGAGCTGCAGGCATACAGCGGATGCAAACTGAAATTGCTACCGGTCTTACCGGTATCCGTCATAGAACCATCATCACAATTCTAGTATCCCTTAAAAGATTAACTAGACCAAATTCGAAATCATCTTCCGTCCGATAAAATGTTGCCAATCTTATCGAAAAATGTTCATGATTATGCAAACTGCAAACTGGCAGCAAATATGCAAACTGGCAGCACAACCACTGATCATGCAATATTCAAAATTACACTACTTCTGCTATCCACTGTTCAACAGGAAGTCTTCAGCATCCATCCAGTCAGGAAGCTGGTGTCGATTTATCCTTAAGACCCCAATTATCTATTTACTGAGGACGAGTTTAAGCGGCGTGTAGTGCTATGACTAATATGATTCTAATTTAAAATCTGATGACGCAATAATAAACATTAAACATAAAGGAATGATAAATATAACATTAGCATGAAAGCTTGGCGAAAAGTTCTCATGAGGTGTTTGCGGAAGTTAACAGGGTAAAAACAGATTCCGTGTAAATCTTTCGGAAGTAAGTCTTGGTCAGGTCAGAATATGCGAATCTTAATTAAAGTGAATTTAGTTGAGTCGCTTTCTAGGCATGTGAAAATCCTGTTATCTACTTAAAATAATTTTTTTATAATATTGTTTATATTAATAAAGATACACAAGCGTCGACGTTTATAGTCGTAGTCAGCAATTTTGACGTGTGGCCCTTTCTAGGATGTAATCTTTCCGATACAAAATTTACTTATAATTTAAGTAACTTTAATTTACTAGAAAGCCAGCAGAAGTTGGTGATTCCATTTTAAATGGAAAAGTGGAGTGTGTCTTTTGACGGACAACCCTAAAAGGCGATCGTATTGCGCGGCCCACGTCGATCCAGTTGGCACACGAACATGTGAAATGGCGGAAAAGTGGCCGAAACACACCGCGATTGTTTTACGATCAGTGAGCTTAAGCTGAAAAATTGGAAAAAGAATGACTCTCCTTCGGGCTTAATCCTTTTTCATGACGTGGTTAAAAAATAGCTACATATAAAATTATTACTATTTTGTCGTTGAAATTTTATAAAACATTATTCCGAATACCATTATTATAGTTTGCTCTGTTTAAGTTGCTGAAATTAAAAAGGGTGAAGGAGAAAATAAAAGTACAGAATATTAATATGCGTTTTTTTTTAATGGCGTATCTTACCTATGCATTTTATTTAAATTTTTTTTTGGAATTTGAAGGTTTAATAAAATTATGTGTATTATTTAAACTGGATACACTTATTTTATTTTTTAAGTTATCTGATTGGTGTTCTAAATGTTTATTTAATGATATTTTACAATTAAGTTGAGTAAATACAGCAAAAACACTTTTGCTAAAGGAATATAAGTAAATATATTTTAAGCTTTGAATTCATATTTTAGTTAGTTTAATAATGAAAATACAACCAATTTTATAGTTGTTTTCTAACCATGTCTGAAAGCATTGCAGATTCATTAGTAGACATAACAGCAGCGCTAGAATCGTTAGTAGTGCTATAATGTATATATAATGTGCTTGTTCCGCGCTGAATGGTTCTGTCCTCATAGCGAGTACGTCCCTGTGAAGCCATCGACTTGCAAATTTCAACACACAAGTGGTATAATTTTCTTTCCCTTTTGTTATGTTCATAAGTCTATCTATCCCACCTGAATATAATAGGGAACGGGAAAACTCTGGATTTTTTTTATAACCTCATTAATTGTTGCTAATACAGCTGTGATTGTATAATCTGATGTATTTTGGTCATGTTGTAGATTTCCAGATGGAAGTTTCTGGACTAAGTCTCGCATTGCGTACTTTCCAATTAGTTATTTGTCGCGTTGATCAATAGCTAAATTGCGTAGGGCTGTAGCGAATGCACAAACTACACGGTCCACTTCCATCCTAAGAAGCTCAACCAGTATCGGTAGACCTTTCTCTTTACGCACTGTTGCTCGAATATCAATACTGGGTTGCCAATAGCATGCAGACAAATTTTGAATTGCTCCAGCAGCTGCTTCGAGTGTTTCCGGATTAGAACAACTTTGCAACAATGATAAATAGTATTGAACTACTTCAGGTTGCTATAATTGCTCATATCCCTTCTTTAATTTGTTATATGTTACAGAACTTTTACAATAGTCGGCAGAAATGTTGTATTCGTTGAGAGCATCGCAGTTATTACCTTCTTTTTTTTATTCGTTCCAAAACAGCCCAAATGTTCTCACGAAAATAAGGAAATATTTAAAAATGGATAATTTTAAATTAAAGAGTATACTTCTAAAATGGTATCTTCTTTATTAATTTTTTATTTGTCAAGACCAAAAATGCAATAAAATTAATAAAAAAATAAAAAACAAGAATTTTTGAAAAAGTGTGGGCGGTTTGAGGACGTAAGAGTGGGCGTGGCAAAAGCTTTTTTTGCAAATCCATAAAAATTTATAATATGTATTTAATAATGAAAAAATATCACAACATTATTCAAAAGTGTGGGCGTGACAGTTTTGTGCGGTTTGTGGGCGTGGAAAATAGTTTTTTGGCAAACTTATTTACAAGAAATATTTACAAATTTACAAGATATAAAAATATAAAAAAAAATTACCCAACATTTTTCAAAATGGGTGGCGGAAACAAACTGCGTCTATGTCTCTGAAAGCAACATTCTTAATCTCAACATTCTAGCTTTTGTAGTTCCTGAGTTCGACTCGGCTATTGTTCCTGATCAAGAATATATATAAATTATATGGTCGGAAACGCTTGCTGCTCCCCGTTACACACTTATCAATGAATATAGAGTACCTTTTACGGGTATAAAAAATGATTATGCATAGAGTTGTATAACGGCTTTTTAACAAGGTTGAGGGTTTCATAAGATATGAATGCAGGAAATGTAGCTTTTTAAAACTGTTTTCCTGCTTAACCAGCGTTTTTTCCCCTAAAATAATACAGTTAGGTTAGCCCAGTCCAACTGAATAATACAGTAAAGTTAGCTTAATCCAACAAAATATTTGTCAAAATTGTGGACACAGTTTTTTCCTTTTTGGTGGGTGTTTGTGGGTGTTAAAGTCGGAGTGACAATATTGTGAAGCAAACATTCGCTGCAGGTAGTTCTCATCAATTAGCATTTTTATTCTTCCGAGCTTTTTTAGTTCCGCTTTCTTTTACTTGTTACATACTTTTTAACGAATCTAATATTCCTTTCAACATTCATGTTGTGCTAGCTTTAATAATATCATTCTCCATAAATGTAATGCATTGATGCATACTTAGGAAAGCTGGGACTTATTAAGTCTGAAGAGTGCCAAGTTCTTTCTCCAAGCCGCCCGGTTTTTAGATCCACAAATTGGTATTTATGGGAAAACTACCTTTAGATGCCAGAAAAAAGGTTTTTTTTGCAGTCAATTTGTAGAGAAATGAAGACAGTTCTTTTCAAGTCCGTATAATATTTATTTAGAGTAAATGCCTAAGGTAATAAAAAAAACTTCTCACAAAACAAAAATTCAAATTTAACAATTTTTTTTAGAATCTTGTAAGTTATATCGCCGCTTACATCGTAGATTGTGTAAGTGCTGGCCACAATTCCCTAAAATAATAAGTCTTAAGTAAACAAACCAAACATTTTCTTACTGAGTGTTTTTTTTTATCGTCGATAAACTAAAATGTGCCGAAAATTAACCTCGTAAAACAAGCTTTGACAAAAAGTTTAATTTTCACAAAAACTTTCGTGGTTTTTGCAGTCAAAAAGGATCTAAAAATGTGTTGTTTTTTAATTCTTTAGTCCATATAAAACCATTTCTATCTTGGGTTCAGAATCTACAAAAGGGCTGGGAATATCGTTTTTGCCAAACAAAGATATTTGATATTAACAATTCCGACATCGTTCTAAAAGCTAAAAAAAGGAACATACTCGTACCATCGGCGCAAACGTTGGCTTTTTAAGTTATATCATTTTCTAAGAAAAATTATATATTATATTATGGTTACTCAAGCTTGATTGGGATGTCGATTTCGAGTCATATGGAAACAGCAAAGAATATGTTTAAGAATTTGGGGAGATATCAATTCCTCGATTTGTGTATACCAATACCATGACACCAGTTCAATTGCATGCCTTTGTGGACACATCCATAAAAACCTATTATATCCGTAGCAAAAAAACCAGGTAAAAAGCTGTCATTGCTGATTTCAAAATCTAGACTAGAGAAGTTAAAACTAAAATGCTCCCAAGGTCTGAGTTTAGTGCCACTCACCTTCTTGCAGACCTATTACTAAATAAAACCCATATTAATGGTCCCTTTCGAATAAATATTTTATTGGTCGGATTCCATAATCACGTTGCATTGGATCTAATCCCATCCATCGACCATTTCAATATTCATTACAAATAGGGATACTCAAAAATGGTCAGGGGGCGGTACGTCCCAACTAAACATACACCAGAAGATATTTTACCATTTACCGGGCACTTGCAATTGGTGGAGTTGATTTTTGTTGTGGTCCCGTCCATACAACCAAGCGATGGGACCATGAGATGCCTTCTGGTACCTACTAACAGTCGGGCCACTGGTCGCAGTATTAATGCTCAGAATTTTGAACCAGGTGCGTCACAATTTATTGCGACTATGGCAGCTTTCCTCGTCAGTCAAACTATTTGGCGGCGATGGTCCCATAAGTACATGTTTACGACCTCCTCATGGTATACCTGTATATCGTTTTTTTTCATGAGCCAATTTGAACAGTGAAACTAACGTTTATTTGGGTCCCTATTTTTTCTATAACAGCTATATGTTATAGTGAAGACTGCTGCAATAGTAAGAAGACTTTTACAAAAGTTTCATACATATTGCATTAGAGCTAAGGGACTAGTTTGAATAGAAGCGGACCGACAGACGGACTTGGATATGGACTTGACCATTTATACTGGTTTCGAATATATACACGTATGTATATTTTACTGTTTTGGAATCTTTAGACTGAAATCTTTATACTATTTAATAGTTTATTTATTTAAATAAAAGTCAAGTACTTTGTCTACCAATTTGTAACGAAAACAAGAAAGAATACCATTTTCCCAAAAATTCAATTCTTAATTATGACTTGTTCATAAGTAACAGGCGGTAAATAACAACGAAAATATTTTTTTTTATTTAATTACCTTTGGATGAAGATGGAAATAATCTTTCTGGTGTTATAAAAGGATGTTTGTCGTAATTGGGATCATCAACTTCTTAACATCGGTATGAAAGATTTCGAAGTATACATACGCTATTCTCTACAGTATTATTTCCAATATTTTTTTTTCTATTGATGTTCGCACAACATAAAGAAGGCATTCAACTGTGTTCGCAATTGCGAAGACATCCTCTTGCATGTTCTTCAGCAGAACTGACGTTTCGTAAAACTCCAGATGCGTTTCGAAATACTGTAGAAAAGCATGTTTCTCCACAGCAAACTGCATCCCAACCTGAATGAGGCTTAATCACGCTGCAAACTGCAGCAACAAGCGGTTCATCAATAATTGACCGTTTCAAGTCTTCACAGGAAGACATATTCCGCAAAACGCCAGTCACTAATTCTTTTACTTCTGTTTCTTGAGACCGACAAGAAGACCCTGACAGCCATAATTTGTCAAGGTATTTTTTTACCGCTCCAGTCTACATGACTGCTAGTTAGGTTGTAGTATAAATTTGATACACTTATTATTAGTCTTGAAATTGAGAAGATTCAATAAATAAAAGAAATTACTAAAAAAAAAGTTCTAGGATACCACAATGCACTGACGATTTTGACGATTCTAAATCAACATACATACTTTTCGACGAATCTAGTATACCCTTTTACTCTACGAGTAAGGGGTATAAGAATATAGCGTGAAGCATCACTTACTGCCTCAAAAGGTGCACAATATCGGTGTTGATTACTAGCGGCCCCATCATTTGAGAACCTTTGGAAAGATGCTGTAAAATCCAAAAAAGGATTCAGTCACACCTAAAACATCGTTGACATTTGAAGAGCTGAAAACCGTGAATATTGAAGTCAGCAATGCTCATTTCCCGAGAAATCACAACAATGTCATCCAACCCTCCCAATGTAAACCATTACTCATCTGAGAAAACGCTGGTGAAAGGTAGGAATTGGTGTCCAGACAAAAACGTTAAAACCGTTCTGAAGTTCATGGAATACCATGGTCCATTGAATACTTTCAGGAGCTGCAAAGCAGGTCAAGTGTCTCTGCTGGCATACAGCGGATGCAAACTGAAAATTAACTAGACCAAATTCGAAATCATCTTCCGTCCGATAAAATGTTGTCAATCTTATCGAAAAATGTTCATGATTATGTAAACTGAGGGCAGCACAACCACTGATCATGCAATATTCAAAATTACACTACCTCTGCTATCCACAGTTCAACAGGAAATCTTCAGCATCCATCCAGTCAGGAAGCTGGTGTTGATTTATCCTTAAGACCCCAATTATCTATTTACTGAGGACGAGTTTAAGCGGCGTGTAGTGCTATGACTAATATGATTCTAATTTAAAATCTGATGACGCAATAATAAACATTAAACATAAAGGAATGATAAATATAACATTAGCATGAAAGCTTGGCGAAAAGTTCTCATGAGGTGTTTGCGGAAGTTAACAGGGTAAAAACAGATTCCGTGTAAATCTTTCGGAAGTAAGTCTTGGTCAGGTCAGAATATGCGAATCTTAATTAAAGTGAATTTAGTTGAGTCGCTTTCTAGGCATGTGAAAATCCTGTTATCTACTTAAAATAATTTTTTTATAATATTGTTTATATTAATAAATATACACAAGCGTCGACGTTTATAGTCGTAGTCAGCAATTTTGACGTGTGGCCCTTTCTGGGATGTAAACTTTCCGATACAAAATTTACTTATAATTTAAGTAACTTTAATTTACTAGAACTAATTTTCTTATTACTTATGGTGCCAGAAAGCCAGCAGAAGTTGGTGATTCCATTTTAAATGGAAAAGTGGAGTGTGTCTTTTGACGGACAACCCTAAAAGGCGATCGTATTGCGCGGCCCACGTCGATCCAGTTGGCACACGAACATGTGAAATGGCGGAAAAGTGGCCGAAACACACCGCGATTGTTTTACGATCAGTGAGCTTAAGCTGAAAAATTGGAAAAAGAATGACTCTCCTTCGGGCTTAATCCTTTTTCATGACGTGGTTAAAAAATAGCTACATATAAAATTATTACTATTTTGTCGTTGAAATTTTATAAAACATTATTCCGAATACCATTATTATAGTTTGCTCTGTTTAAGTTGCTGAAATTAAAAAGGGTGAAGGAGAAAATAAAAGTACAGAATATTAATATGCGTTTTTTTTTAATGGCGTATCTTACCTATGCATTTTATTTAAATTTTTTTTTGGAATTTGAAGGTTTAATAAAATTATGTGTATTATTTAAACTGGATACACTTATTTTATTTTTTAAGTTATCTGATTGGTGTTCTAAATGTTTATTTAATGATATTTTACAATTAAGTTGAGTAAATACAGCAAAAACACTTTTGCTAAAGGAATATAAGTAAATATATTTTAAGCTTTGAATTCATGTTTTAGTTAGTTTAATAATAAAAATACAACCAATTTTATAGTTGTTTTCGAACCATGTCTGAAAGCATTGCAGATTCATTAGTAGACATAACAGCAGCGCTAGAATCGTTAGCACTATATAATGTGCTTGTTCCGCGCTGAATGGTTCTGTCCTCATAGCGAGTACGTCCCTGTGAAGCCATCGGTCTATTCAGTGTATTGTTTACGTTATTTGGTAAACTTGGTGGAGTATTATGTGCATTGCTCTTTCCATCAATTTTTTTTATAAACGTCCCGCAAATCATTATATTGACACATGGTGTATAAAACTTGACTTGCAAATTTCAACACACAAGTGGTATAATTTTCTTTCCCTATTGTTATGTTCATAAGTCTATCTATCCCACCTGAATATAATAGGAACTCTATATTTTTTTTTATAACCTCATTAATTGTTGCTAATACAGCTGTGATTGTATAATCTGATGTATTTTGGTCATGTTGTAGATTTCCAGATGGAAGTTTCTGGACTAAGTCTCGCATTGCGTACTTTCCAATTAGTTATTTGTCGCGTTGATCAATAGCTAAATTGCGTAGGGCTGTAGCGAATGCACAAACTACACGGTCCACTTCCATCCTAAGAAGCTCAACCAGTATCGGTAGACCTTTCTCTTTACGCACTGTTGCTCGAATATCAATACTGGGTTGCCAATAGCATGCAGACAAATTTTGAATTGCTCCAGCAGCTGCTTCGAGTGTTTCCGGATTAGAACAACTTTGCAACAATGATAAATAGTATTGAACTACTTCAGGTTGCTATAATTGCTCATATCCCTTGTTTAATTTGTTATATGTTACAGAACTTTTACAATAGTCGGCAGAAATGTTGTATTCGTTGAGAGCATCGCAGTTATTACCTTCTTTTTTTCCAAAACAGCCCAAATGTTCTCCTGAAAATAAGGAAATATTTAAAAATGGATAATTTTAAATTAAAGAGTATACTTCTAAAATGGTATCTTCTTTATTAATTTTTTATTTGTCAAGACCAAAAATGCAATAAAATTAATAAAAAAATAAAAAACAAGAATTTTTGAAAAAGTGTGGGCGGTTTGAGGACGTAAGAGTGGGCATGGCAAAAGCTTGTTTTGCAAATCCATAAAAATTTATAATATGTATTTAATAATGAAAAAATATCACAACATTATTCAAAAGTGTGGGCGTGACAGTTTTGTGCGGTTTGTGGGCGTGGAAAATAGTTTTTTGGCAAACTTATTTACAAGAAATATTTACAAATTTACAAGATATAAAAATATAAAAAAAATTACCCAACATTTTTCAAAATGGGTGGCGGAAACAAACTGCGTCTATGTCTCTGAAAGCAACATTCTTAATATCAACATTCTAGCTTTTGTAGTTCCTGAGTTCGACTCGGCTATTGATCCTGATCAAGAATATATATAAATTATATGGTCGGAAACGCTTGCTGCTCCCCGTTACACACTTATCAATGAATATAGAGTACCTTTTACGGGTATAAAAAATGATTATGCATAGAGTTGTATAACGGCTTTTTAACAAGGTTGAGGGTTTCATAAGCTATGAATGCAGGAAATGTAGCTTTTTAAAACTGTTTTCCTGCTTAACCAGCTTTTTTTCCCCTAAAATAATACAGTTAGGTTAGCCCAGTCCAACTGAATAATACAGTAAAGTTAGCTTAATCCAACAAAATATTTGTCAAAATTGTGGACACAGTTTTTCCTTTTTGGTGGGTGTTTGTGGGCGTTAAAGTCGGAGTGACAATATTGTGCAGCAAACATTCGCTGCAGGTAGTTCTCATCAATTAGCATTTTTATTCTTCCGAGCTTTTTTAGTTCCGCTTTCTTTTACTTGTTACATACTTTTTAACGAATCTAATATTCCTTTCAACATTCATGTTGTGCTAACTTTAATAATATCATTCTCCATAAATGTAATGCATTGATGCATACTTAGGAAAGCTGGGACTTATTAAGTCTGAAGAGTGCCAAGTTCTTTCCCCAAGCGGCCCGGTGTTTAGATCCACAAAGTGGTATTTATGGGAAAACTACTTTTAGATGCCAGAAAAGAGTTTTTTTTGCAGTCAATTTGTAGAGAAATGAAGACAGTTCATTTCAAATCCGTATAATATTTATTTAGAGTAAATGCCTAAAGTAATAAAAAAAACTTCTCACAAAACAAATATTAAAATTTAACAATTTTTTTTAGAATCTTGTAAGTTATATCGCCGCTGACATCGTAGATTGTGTAAGTGATGGCCACAATTCCCTAAAGTAATAAGTCTGAAGTAAACAAACCAAACATTTTCTCACTGAGGGCTTTTTTTATCGTCGATAAACTAAAATGTGCCGAAATTAACCTCGTAAAACAAGCTTCGACAAAAAGTTGGATTTTCACAAAAACTTTCGTGGTTTTTGCAGTCAAAAAGGATCTAAAAATGTGTTGTTTTTTAATTCTTTAGTCCATATAAAACCATTTCTATCTTGGGTTCAGAATCTACAAAAAAGCTGGGAATATCGTTGTTGCCAAACAAAGATATTTGATATTGACAATTCCGACATCGTTCTAAAAGCTAGAAAAAGGAACATACTCGTACCATCGGCGCAAACGTTGGCTTTTTAAGTTATATCATTTTCTAAGAAAAATTATATATTATATTATGGTTACTCAAGCTTGATTGGGATGTCGATTTCGAGTCATATGGAAACAGCAAAGAATATGTTTAAGAATTTGGGGAGATATCAATTCCTCGATTTGTGTATACCAATACCATGACACCAGTGACATTGCATGCCTTTGTGGACACATCCATGAAAACCTATTATATCCGTAGCAAAAAAAAACCAGGTAAAAAGCTGTCATTGCTGATTTCAAAATCTAGACTAGAGAAGTTAAAACTAAAATGCTCCCAAGGTCTGAGTTTAGTGCCACTCACCTTCTTGCAGACCTATTACTAAATAAAACCCATATTAATGGTCCCTTTCGAATAAATATTTTATTGGTCGGATTCAATAATCACGTTGCATTGGATCTAATCCCATCCATCGACTATTTCAATATTCATTACAAATAGGGATACTCAAAAATGGTCAGGTGGCGGTACGTCCCAACTAAACATAACCCAGAAGATATTTTACCATTTATCGGGCACTTGCAATTGGTGGAGTTGATTTTTGTTGTGGTCCCGTCCATACAACAAAGCGATGGGACCATGGATGCCTTCTGGTACCTACTTACAGTCGGGCCACTGGTCGCAGTATTAACGCTCAGAATTTTGAACCAGGTGCGTCACAATTTATTGCGACTATGGCAGCTTTCCTCGTCAGTCAAACTATTTGGCGGCGATGGTCCCATAAGTACGTGTTTACGACCTCCTCATGGTATACCTGTATATCGTTTTTTTTCATGAGCCAATTGGAACAGTGAAACGTTTATGAGGGTCCCTATTTTTTCTATAACAGCTATATGTTATAGTGAAGACTGCTGCAATAGTAAGAAGACTTTTACAAAAGTTTCATACATATTGCATTAGAGCTAAGGGACTAGTTTGAATAGAAGCGGACCGACAGACGGACATGGATATGGACTTGACCATTGATACTGATTTCGAATATATACACGTATGTATATTTTACTGTTTTGGAATCTTTAGACTGAAATCATTATACTATTTAATAGTTTATTTATTTAAATAAAAGTCAAGTACTTTGTCTACCAATTTGTAACGAAAACAAGAAAGAATACCATTTTCCCAAAAATTCAATTCTTAATTATGACTTGTTCATGAGTAACAGGCGGTAAATAACAACGAAAATATTTTTTTTATTTAATTACCTTTGGATGAAGATGGAAATAATCTTTCTGGTGTTATAAAAGGATGTTTGTCGTAATTGGGATCATCAACTTCTTAACATCGGTATGAAAGATTTCGAAGTATACATACGCTATTCTCTACAGTATTATTTCCAATATTTTTTTTTCTATTGATGTTCGCACAACATAAAGAAGGCATTCAACTGTGTTCGCAATTGCGAAGACATCCTCTTGCATGTTCTTCAGCAGAACTGACGTTTCGTAAAACTCCAGATGCGTTTCGAAATACTGTAGAAAAGCATGTTTCTCCACAGCAAACTGCATCCCAACCTGAATGAGGCTTAATCACGCTGCAAACTACAGCAACAAGCGCTTTATCAATAATTGACCGTTTCATGACTTCACAGGAAGACATATTCCACAAAACGCCAGTCACTAATTCTTTTACTTCTGTTTCTTGAGACCGACAAGAAGACCCTGACAGCCATAATTTGTCAAGGTATTTTTGTACCGCTCCAGTCTACATGACTGCTAGTTAGGTTGTAGTATAAATTTGATACACTTATTATTAGTCTTGAAATTGAGAAGATTCAATAAATAAAAGCAAATTACTAAAAAAACAGTACCACAATGCACTGACGATTTTGACGATTCTAAATCAACATACATACTTTTCGACGAATCTAGTATACCCTTTAACTCTACGAGTAAGGGGTATAAAAATATAGCGTGAAGCATCACTTACTGCTGCAAAAGGTGCACAACTTATAGTCTTGAGAGCTGGAGTCGAGTTCTCCGACTATCAGATACCCGCTACTCAGCTAGTGGAAGTGCAAAATATATAAATTTTCTGGATATCGGTAGGAATTAAGGAAAAAATAATAAAATAAAAAAACATAAGAATTTTTAAAAAGGTGTGGGCGGTTTGAGGACGTAAGAGTGGGCGTGGCAAAAGCTTTTTTGGAAAATCCATAGAAATTTATTATATGTATTTAATAATAAAAAAATATCACAACATTATTCAAAAGTGTGAGCGTGACAGTTTTCTGCGGTTTGTGGGCGTGGAAAATAGTTTTTTGTTAAACTTATTTACAAGAAATATTTACAAATTTACAAGATATAAAAAAATAAAAAAAAAATTACCCAACATATTTCAAAATGGGTGGCGGAAACAAACTTGCGCTGCGTCTATGTCTCTGAAAGCAACATGCTTAATCTCAACATTCTAGCTTTTGTAGTTCCTGAGATCGAGGCGTTCATACGGAGATGGCCAGTTCGATTCGGTTATTGATCCTGATCAAGAATATATATAAATTATATGGTCGGAAACGTTTGCTTCTCCCCGTTACACACTTATCAATGAATATAGTACCTTTTACTCTACGAGTAACGGGTATAAAAAATGATTATGCATAGAGTAGTATAACGGCTTGTTAACAAGGTTGAGGGTTTCATAAGATATGAATGCAGGAAATGTAGCTTTTTAAAACTGTTTTCCTGCTTAACCAGCGTTTTTTCCCCTAAAATAATACAGTAAGGTTAGCCCAGTCCAACTGAATAATACAGTAAAGTTAGCTTAGTCCAACAAAATATTTGTCAAAATTGTGGACACAGTTTTTTCCATTTGGGCGTTAAAGTCGGAGTGACAATATTGTGAAGAGTGCCAAGTTCTTTCCCCAAGCGGCCCGGTGTTTAGATCGACAAAGTGGTATTTATGGGAAAACTACCTTTAGATGCCAGAAAAGAGGTTTTTTTGCAGTCAATTTGTAGAGAAATGAAGACAGTTCATTTAAAATCCGTATAATATTTATTTAGAGTAAATGCCTAAAGTAATAAACAAAACTTCTCACAAAACAAAAATTAAAATTTAACAATTTTTTTTAGAATCTTATAAGTTATATCGCCGCTTACATCGTAGATTGCGTAAGTGCTGGCCACAATTCCCTAAAATAATAAGTCTGAAGTAAACAAACCAAACATTTTCTTACTGAGGGTTTTTTTTATCGTCGATAAACTAAAATGTGCCGAAAATTAACCTCGTAAAACAAGCTTCGACAAAAAGTTGGATTTTCACAAAAACTTTCGTGGTTTTTGCAGTCAAAAAGGATCTAAAAATCTGTTGTTTTTTTATTCTTTAAACCATTTCTACCTGGGGTTCAGAATCTACAAAGCGCTGGAAATATCGTTGTTGCCAAACAAAGATATTTGATATTGACAATTCCGACATCGTTCTAAAAGCTAGAAAAAGGAACATACTCGTACCATCGGCGCAAACGTTGGCTTTTTAAGTTATATCATTTTCTAAGAAAAACTTATATATTATATTATGGTTACTCAAGCTTGATTGGGATGTCGATTTCGAGTCATATGGAAACAGCAAAGAATATGTTTAAGAATTTGGGGAGATATCAATTCCTCGATTTGTGTATACCAATACCATGACACCAGTTCAATTGCATGCCTTTGTGGACACATCCATGAAAACCTATTATATCCGTAGCAAAAAAAACAGGTAATATGTTGTCATTGCTGATTTCAAAATCTAGACTAGAGAAGATAAAACTAAAATGCTCCCAAGGTCTGAGTTTAGTGCCACTCACCTTCTTGCAGACCTATTACTAAATAAAACCCATATTAATGGTCCCTTTCGAATAAATATTTTATTGGTCGGATTCCATAATCACGTTGCATTGGATCTAATCCCACCATTTCAATATTAATTACAAATAGGGATACTCAAAAACGGTCAGGGGGCGGTACGTCCCAACTAAACATAACCCAGAAGATATTTTACCATTTACCGGGCACTTGCAATTGTTGGAGTACATTTTTGTTGTGGTCCCGTCCATACAACCAAGCGATGGGACCATGAGATGCCTTCTGGTACCTACTAACAGTCGGGCCACTGGTCGCAGTATTAACGCTCAGAATTTTGAACCAGGTGCGTCTTAATTTATTGCGACTATGGCAGCTTTCCTCGTCAGTCAAACTATTTGGCGGCGATGGTCCCATAAGTACGAGTTTACTACCTCCTCATGGTATACGTGTATATCGTTTTTTTTCATGAGCCAATTTGAACAGTGAAAATAACGTTTATGAGGGTCCCTATTTTTTCTATAACAGCTATATGTTATATTGAAGACTGCTGCAATAGTAAGAAGACTTTTACAAAAGTTTCATACATATTGCATTAGAGCTAAGGGACTAGTTTGAATAGAAGCGGACCGACAGACGGACATGGATATGGACTTGACCATTGATACTGATTTCGAATATATACACGTATGTATATTTTACTGTTTTGGAATCTTTAGACTGAAATCTTTATACTATTTAATAGTTTATTTATTTAAATAAAAGTCAAGTACTTTGTCTACCAATTTGTAACGAAAACAAGAAAGAATACCATTTTCCCAAAAATTCCATTCTTAATTATGACTTGTTCATGAGTAGCAGGCGGTAAATAACAACGAAAATATTTTTTTTTATTTAATTACCTTTGGATGAAGATGTAATTAATCTTTCTGGTGTTATAAAAGGATGTTTGTCGTAATTGGGATCATCAACTTCTTGACATCGGTATGAAAGATTTCGAAGTATACATACGCTATTCTCTACAGTATTATTTCCAATATTTTTTTTTTCTATTGATGTTCGCACAACATAAAGAAGGCATTCAACTGTGTTCGCAATTGCGAAGACATCCTCTTGCATGTTCTTCAGCAGAACTGACGTTTCGTAAAACTCCAGATGTGTTTCGAAATACTGTAGAAAAGCATGTTTTTCCACAGCAAACTGCATCCCAACCAGAATGAGGCTTAATCACGCTGCAAACTACAGCAACAAGCGCTTCATCAATAATTGACCGTTTCAAGTCTTCACAGGAAGACATAGTCCACAAAACGCCAGTCACCAATTCTTTTACTTCTGTTTCTTGAGACCGACAAGAAGACCCTGACAGCCATAATTTGTCAAGGTATTTTTTTACCGCTCCAGTCTACATGACTGCTAGTTAGGTTGTAGTATAAATTTGATACACTTATTATTAGTCTTGAAATTGAGAAGATTCAATTAATAAAAGCAAATTACAAAAAAAGAAGTTCTAGGATACCACAATGCACTAACGATTTTGACGATTCTAAATCAACATACATACTTTTCGACGAATTTAGTATACCCTTTTACTCTACGAGTAAGGGGTATAAAAATATAGCGTGAAGCATCACTTACTTCTGCAAAAGGTGTACAATACCGGTGTTAATTACTAGCGGCGCCATCATTTGAGAACCTTTGGAAAGATGCTGTAAAATCCAAAAAAGGATTCAGTCACACCTAAATCATCGTTGACATTTGAAGAGCTGAAAACCGTGAATATTGAAATGCAATGCTCAAAGCAATGCTCATTTCCAAATCACAACAATGTCATCCGACTCTCCCAATGTAAACCATTACTCATCTGAGAAAACGCTGGTGAAAAGATAGGAATTGGTGTCCAGACAAAAACGTTAAAACCGTTCTGAAGTTCATGGAATACCATGGTCCATTGAATACTTTCAGGAGCTGCAAAACAGCTCAAGTGTCTCTGCTGGCATACAGCGGATGCAAACTGAAATTGCTATTGGTCTTACCGATATCCGTCATAGAACCATCATCACAATTCTAGTATCCCTTAAAAGATTAACTAGACCAAATTCGAAATCATCTTCCGTCCAATAAAATGTTGCCATTCTTATCGAAAAATGTACATGATTATGCAAACTGAGGGCAGCACAACCACTGATCATGCAATATTCAAAATTACACTACCTCTGCTATCCACAGTTCAACAGGAAATCTTCAGCATCCATCCAGTCAGGAAGCTGGTGTTGATTTATCCTTAAGACCCCAATTATCTATTTACTGAGGACGAGTTTAAGCGGCGTGTAGTGCTATGACTAATATGATTCTAATTTAAAATCTGATGACGCAATAATAAACATTAAACATAAAGGAATGATAAATATAACATTAGCATGAAAGCTTGGCGAAAAGTTCTCATGAGGTGTTTGCGGAAGCTAACAGGGTAAAAACAGATTCCGCGTAAATCTTTTGGAAGTAAGTCTTGGTCAGGTCAGAATATGTGAATCTTAATCAATGTGAATTTAGGTAAGTCGCTTTCTAGGCATGTGAAAATCCTGTTATCTACTTAAAATTATTTTTTTATAATATTGTTTATATTAATAAAGATACATAAGCGTCGACGTTTATAGTCGTAGTGAGCAATTTTGACGTGTGGCCCTTTCTGGGATGTAAACTCTCCGATACAAAATGTACTTATAATTTAAGTAACTTTAATTTACTAGAACTGATTTTCTTATTACTTGTGGTACCAGCAAGCCAGCAGAAGTTGGTGATTCCATTTTAAATGGGAAAGTGGAGTGTCTTTTGACGGACAACCCCAAAAGGGGATCGCATTGCGCGGCCCACAACGATCCAGTGGGCACACGAACATGTGAAATGGCGGAAAAGTGGCCGAAACACACCGCGATTGTTTTACGATCAGTGAGCTTAAGCTGAAAAATTGGAAAAAGAATGACTCTCCTTCGGGCTAAATCCTTTTTCATGACGTGGTTAAAAAATGGCTACATATAAAATTATTACTATTTTGTCGTTGAAATTTTATAAAACATAATTCCGAATACCATTATTATAGTTTGCTCTATTATTACATCAAATTTTTAAATTTAGTTGCTGAAATTAAAAAGCATGAAGGAGAAAATGAAAGTACAGAAAATTAATATGCGTTTTTTTTTGTAATGGCGGATCTTACCTATGCATTTTATTTAAATTTTTTTTTTAGAATTTGAAGTTGTAATAACATTATGTGTATTATTAAAACTTGGTTACTCTTATTTTTTTTCTAAATTATCTGATTAGTGTTCTAAATGTTTATTTAATATGATATTTTACAATTAAGTTGAGTAAATACAGCAAAAACACTTTTGCTAAAGGAATATAAGTAAATATATTTTAAGCTTTGAATTCATATTTTAGTTAGTTTAATAATGAAAATAGAACCAATTTTATAGTTGTTTTCTAACCATGTCTGAAAGCATTGCAGATTCATTAGTAGACATAACAGCAGCGCTAGAATCGTTAGCACTATATAATGTGCTTGTTCCGCGCTGAATGGTTCTGTCCTCATAGCGAGTACGTCCCTGTGAAGCCATCGGTCTATTCAGTGTATTGCTTACGTTATTTGGTGAACTTGGTGGAGTATTATGTGCATTGAAATGTTTACTAACAAAATCTTGCTCTTTCCATTCATTTTTTTTATAAACGTCCCGCAATTCATTATGTTGTCAAAAAATATTTGTCAAAATTGTGGACACAGTTTTTTCCATTTTGCGGGTGTTTGTGGGCGTTAAAGTCGGAGTGACAATATTGTGAAGAGTGCCAAGTTCTTTCCCCAAGCGGCCCGGTGTTTAGATCGACAAAGTGGTATTTATGGGAAAACTACCTTTAGATGCCAGAAAATAGGTTTTTTTGCAGTCAATTTGTAGAGAAATGAAGACAGTTCATTTCAAATCCGTATAATATTTATTTAGAGTAAATGCCTAAAGTAATAAACAAAACTTCTCACAAATCAAAAATTAAAATTTAACAATTTTTTTTAGAATCTTATAAGTTATATCGCCGCTTACATCGTAGATTGCGTAAGTGCTGGCCACAATTCCCTAAAATAATAAGTCTGATGTAAACAAACCAAACATTTTCTTACTGAGGGTTTTTTTTATCGTCGATAAACTAAAATGTGCCGAAAATTAACCTCGTAAAACAAGCTTCGACAAAAAGTTGGATTTTCACAAAAACTTTCGTGGTTTTTGCAGTCAAAAAGGATCTAAAAATCTGTTGTTTTTTAATTCTTTAAACCATTTCTACCTGGGGTTCAGAATCTACAAAGCGCTGGGAATATCGTTGTTGCCAAACAAAGATATTTGATATTGACAATTCCGACATCGTTCTAAAAGCTAGAAAAAGGAACATACTCGTACCATCGGCGCAAACGTTGGGTTTTTAAGTTATATCATTTTCTAAGAAAAACTTATATATTATATTATGGTTACTCAAGCTTGATTGGGATGTCGATTTCGAGTCATATGGAAACAGCAAAGAATATGTTTAAGAATTTGGGGAGTTATTTGTGTATACCAATACCATGACACCAGTTCAATTGCATGCCTTTGTGGACACATCCATGAAAACCTATTATATCCGTAGCAAAAAAAACAGGTAATATGTTGTCATTGCTGATTTCAAAATCTAGACTAGAGAAGATAAAACTAAAATGCTCCCAAGGTCTGAGTTTAGTGCCACTCACCTTCTTGCAGACCTATTACTAAATAAAACCCATATTAATGGTCCCTTTCGAATAAATATTTTATTGGTCGGATTCCATAATCACGTTGCATTGGATCTAATCCCACCATTTCAATATTAATTACAAATAGGGATACTCAAAAACGGTCAGGGGGCGGTACGTCCCAACTAAACATAACCCAGAAGATATTTTACCATTTACCGGGCACTTGCAATTGTTGGAGTTCATTTTTGTTGTGGTCCCGTCCATACAACCAAGCGATGGGACCATGAGATGCCTTCTGGTACCTACTAACAGTCGGGCCACTGGTCGCAGTATTAACGCTCAGAATTTTGAACCAGGTGCGTCTCAATTTATTGCGACTATGGCAGCTTTCCTCGTCAGTCAAACTATTTGGCGGCGATGGTCCCATAAGTACGAGTTTACTACCTCCTCATGGTATACGTGTATATCGTTTTTTTCATGAGCCAATTTGAACAGTGAAAATAACGTTTATGAGGGTCCCTATTTTTTCTATAACAGCTATATGTTATATTGAAGACTGCTGCAATAGTAAGAAGACTTTTACAAAAGTTTCATACATATTGCCTTAGAGCTAAGGGACTAGTTTGAATAGAAGCGGATATGGATATGGATATGGATATGGACTTGACCATTGATACTGATTTCGAATATATACACGTATGTATATTTTACTGTTTTGGAATCTTTAGACTGAAATCTTTATACTATTTAATAGTTTATTTATTTAAATAAAAGTCAAGTACTTTGTCTACCAATTTTTAACGAAAACAAGAAAGAATACCATTTTCCCAAAAATTCCATTCTTAATTATGACTTGTTCATGAGTAGCAGGCGGTAAATAACAACGAAAATATTTTTTTTTATTTAATTACCTTTGGATGAAGATGGAATTAATCTTTCTGGTGTTATAAAAGGATGTTTGTCGTAATTGGGATCATCAACTTCTTGACATCGGTATGAAAGATTTCGAAGTATACATACGCTATTCTCTACAGTATTATTTCCAATATTTTTTTTTCTATTGATGTTCGCACAACATAAAGAAGGCATTCAACTGTGTTCGCAATTACGAAGACATCCTCTTGCATGTTCTTCAGCAGAACTGACGTTTCGTAAAACTCCAGATGTGTTTCGAAATACTGTAGAAAAGCATGTTTCTCCACAGCAAACTGCATCCCAACCAGAATGAGGCTTAATCACGCTGCAAACTACAGCAACAAGCGCTTCATCAATAATTGACCGTTTCAAGTCTTCACAGGAAGACATAGTCCACAAAACGCCAGTCACCAATTCTTTTACTTCTGTTTCTTGAGACCGACAAGAAGACCCTGACAGCCATAATTTGTCAAGGTATTTTTTTACCGCTCCAGTCTACATGACTGCTAGTTAGGTTGTAGTATAAATTTGATACACTTATTATTAGTCTTGAAATTGAGAAGATTCAATAAATAAAAGCAAATTACAAAAAAAAAAGTTCTAGGATACCACAATGCACTAACGATTTTGACGATTCTAAATCAACATACATACTTTTCGACGAATTTAGTATACCCTTTTACTCTACGAGTAAGGGGTATAAAAATATAGCGTGAAGCATCACTTACTTCTGCAAAAGGTGTACAATACCGGTGTTAATTACTAGCGGCGCCATCATTTGAGAACCTTTGGAAAGATGCTGTAAAATCCAAAAAAGGATTCAGTCACACCTAAATCATCGTTGACATTTGAAGAGCTGAAAACCGTGAATATTGAAATGCAATGCTCAAAGCAATGCTCATTTCCAAATCACAACAATGTCATCCGACTCTCCCAATGTAAGCCATTACTCATCTGAGAAAACGCTGGTGAAAAGATAGGAATTGGTGTCCAGACAAAAACGTTAAAACCGTTCTGAAGTTCATGGAATACCATGGTCCATTGAATACTTTCAGGAGCTGCAAAACAGCTCAAGTGTCTCTGCTGGCATACAGCGGATGCAAACTGAAATTGCTATCGGTCTTACCGATATCCGTCATAGAACCATCATCACAATTCTAGTATCCCTTAAAAGATTAACTAGACCAAATTCGAAATCATCTTCCGTCCAATAAAATGTTGCCATTCTTATCGAAAAATGTACATGATTATGCAAACTGAGGGCAGCACAACCACTGATCATGCAATATTCAAAATTACACTACCTCTGCTATCCACAGTTCAACAGGAAATCTTCAGCATCCATCCAGTCAGGAAGCTGGTGTTGATTTATCCTTAAGACCCCAATTATCTATTTACTGAGGACGAGTTTAAGCGGCGTGTAGTGCTATGACTAATATGATTCTAATTTAAAATCTGATGACGCAATAATAAACATTAAACATAAAGGAATGATAAATATAACATTAGCATGAAAGCTTGGCGAAAAGTTCTCATGAGGTGTTTGCGGAAGCTAACAGGGTAAAAACAGATTCCGCGTAAATCTTTCGGAAGTAAGTCTTGGTCAGGTCAGAATATGTGAATCTTAATCAATGTGAATTTAGGTAAGTCGCTTTCTAGGCATGTGAAAATCCTGTTATCTACTTAAAATTATTTTTTTATAATATTGTTTATATTAATAAAGATACATAAGCGTCGACGTTTATAGTCGTAGTGAGCAATTTTGACGTGTGGCCCTTTCTGGGATGTAAACTCTCCGATACAAAATGTACTTATAATTTAAGTAACTTTAATTTACTAGAACTGATTTTCTTATTACTTGTGGTACCAGCAAGCCAGCAGAAGTTGGTGATTCCATTTTAAATGGGAAAGTGGAGTGTCTTTTGACGGACAACCCCAAAAGGGGATCGCATTGCGCGGCCCACAACGATCCAGTGGGCACACGAACATGTGAAATGGCGGAAAAGTGGCCGAAACACACCCCGATTGTTTTACGATCAGTGAGCTTAAGCTGAAAAATTGGAAAAAGAATGACTCTCCTTTGGGCTAAATCCTTTTTCATGACGTGGTTAAAAAATGGCTACATATAAAATTATTACTATTTTGTCGTTGAAATTTTATAAAACATAATTCCGAATACCATTATTATAGTTTGCTCTGTTTTAGTTGCTGAAATTAAAAAGGGTGAAGGAGAAAATAAAAGTACAGAATATTAAAATGCGTTTTTTTTAATGGCGGATCTTACCTATGCATTTTATTTAAATTTTTTTTGGAATTTGAAGATTTAATAAAATTATGTGTATTATTAAAACTGGATACACTTATTTTATTTTTTAAGTTATCTGATTAGTGTTCTAAATGTTTATTTAATATGATATTTTACAATTAAGTTGAGTAAATACAGCAAAAACACTTTTGCTAAAGGAATATAAGTAAATATATTTTAAGCTTTGAATTCATATTTTAGTTAGTTTTATAATGAAAATACAACCAATTTTATAGTTGTTTTCTAACCATGTCTGAAAGCATTGCAGATTCATTAGTAGACATAACAGCAGCGCTAGAATCGTTAGCACTATATAATGTGCTTGTTCCGCGCTGAATGGTTCTGTCATCATAGCGAGTACGTCCCTGTGAAGCCATCGGTCTATTCAGTGTATTGTTTACGTTATTTGGTGAACTTGGTGGAGTATTATGTGCATTGAAATGTTTACTAACAAAATCTTGCTCTTTCCATTCATTTTTTTTATAAACGTCCCGCAATTCATTATGTTGCCACATGGTGTATAAAACTTGACTTGCAAATTTAAACACACAAGAGGTATCTATCCCACCTGATTCCAATAGGGAACGGGAAAACTCTGGATTTTTGTTATAACCTCATTAATTGTTGCTAATACAGCTGTGATTGTATAATCTGATGTATTTGGGTCATGTTGTAGATTTCCAGATGGAAGTTTCTGGACTAAGTCTCGCATTGCGTACTTTCCAATTAGTTATTTGTCGCGTTGATCAATAGCTAAATTGCGTAGGGCTGTAGCGAATGCACAAACTACACGGTCCACTTCCATCCTAAGAAGCTCAACCAGTATCGGTAGATATCAATACTGGGTTGCCAATAGCATGCAGACAAATTTTGAATTGCTCCAGAAGCTGCTTCGAGTGTTTCCGGATTAGAACAACTTTGCAACAATGATAAATAGTATTGAACTACTTCAGGTTGCCATAATTTCTCATATCCCTTGTTTAATTTGTTATATGTTACAGAACTTTTACAATAGTCAGCAGAAATGTTGTATTCGTTGAGAGCATCGCAGTTATTAGCTTCTTTTTTTTTTTATTCGATCCAAAACAGCCCAAATGTTCTCCTGAAATAAGGATATATTTAAAAATGGATAATTTTAAATTAAAGAGTATACTTCTAAAAATGGTATCTTCTTTATTAATTTTGTATTTGTCAAGACCTTTTTCACCAAAATTTTTCATAAGTCAATAAAAATAGCAATAAATAAATAATAATTAAACAAGAAATAACAATCAGGTAAAAGCGACAACGTAGTAAAATATATAGTCGATTTCCCGACTAATAGATACCCGTTACTCAGCTAGTAAAAGTGGGAATGAGAAATTTCCAGAATATTTGTAGAAAATGGGTAAAAATATAATGAAATGAAAGAAAATAAAATGTTTTTAAAAGTGTGGGCGTTACAGTTGTTCGGGGTTTGTGGGCGTAGAGTGGGCGTGGCAAAAAGATTTTAGGCAAATCTATATAAATTTAGAAGATATATAAAAAGAAATGAATGATGGATTGAAATATATAAAAAATTACATGGGTGGAAGACGAGATCTATCGTTACAGCGAAAGATACGCAAGAAGACTGGACAACCACCCCAACCACCTGGCTAACAAACTTCTGGACAACAGCCAATCCCGTAGACGTCTGCTGAGAACGCACCCACTTGACCTCACCCAACATTAAATTATAAATTCAACCCCTATACAAGTACATCCTCCTTACGTTAATGCTTATCTAACTTAAGGTCTTGAGAGCTGGAGTCGAGTTCTCCGACTATCAGATACCCGCTACTCAGCTAGTGGAAGTGCAAAATTACTAAATTTTCTGGATATCGGTAGGAATTAAGGAAAAAATAATAAAATAAAAAAACATAAGAATTTTTAAAAAGGTGTGGGCGGTTTGAGGACGTAAGAGTGGGCGTGGCAAAAGCTTTTTTGGCAAATCCATACAATTTTATTATATGTATTTAATAATGAAAAAATATCACAACAATTTTCAAAAGTGTAGGAGTGACAGTTTTGTGCGGTTTGTGGGCGTGGAAAATAGTTTTTTGGCAAAGTTATTTACAAGAAATATTTACAAATTTACAAGATATAAAAAAATAAAAAAAAATTACCCAACATATTTCAAAATGGGTGGCGGAAACAAACTTGCGCTGCGTCTATGTCTCTGAAAGCAACATGTTTAATCTCAACATTCTAGGTTTTGTAGTTCCTGAGATCGAGGCGTTCATGGCCAGTTCGACTCGGCTATTGATCCTGATCAAGAATATATATAAATTATATGGTCGGAAACGCTTGCTTCTCCCTGTTACACACTTATCAATGAATATAGTACCTTTTACTCTTCGAGTAACGGGTATTAAAAATGAGTATGCATAGAGTTGTATAACGGCTTTTAAACAAGGTTGAGGGTAAGCTATGAATGCAGGAAAATTTAGCTTTTTAAAACTGTTTTCCTGCTTAACCAGCGTTTTTTTCCCCTAAAATAATACAGTAAGGTTAGCTTAGTCCAACAAAATATTTGTCAAAATTATGGGCACAGTTTTTTCCTTTTTGTGGGTGTTTGTGGGCGTTAAAGTCGGAGTGACAATATTGTGAAGAGTGCCAAGTTCTTTCCCCAAGCGGCCCGGTGTTTAGATCCACAAATTGGTATTTATGGGAAAACTACCTTTAGATGCCAGAAAAAAGGTTTTTTTGCAGTCGATTTGTAGAGAAATGAAGACAGTTCTTTTCAAATCCGTATAATATTAGAATCTTGTAAGTTATATCGCCGCTGACATCGTAGATTGTGTAAGTGCTGGCCACTATTCCCTAAAATAATAAGTCTGAAGTAGCAAACCCAACATTTTCTTACTGAGGGTTTTTTTTTTTATCGTCGATAAACTAAATGTGCCGAAAATTAACCTCGTAAAACAAGCTTCGACAAAAAGTTGGATTTTCACAAAAACTTTCGTGGTTTTTGCAGTCGAAAAGGATCTAAAAATGTGTTGTTTTTTAATTCTTAGTCCATATAAAATCATTTCTATCTTGGGTTCAGAATCTACAAAAGGGCTGGGAATATCGTTGTTGCCAAACAAAGATATTTGATATTGACAATTCCGACATCGTTCTAAAAGCTAGAAAAAGGAACATACTCGTACCATCGGCGCAAACGTTGGCTTTTTAAGTTATATCATTTTCTAAGAAAAACTTATATATTATATTATGGTTACTCAAGCTTGATTGGGATGTCGATTTCGAGTCATATGGAAACAGCAAAGAATATGTTTAAGAATTTGGGGAGATATCAATTCCTCGATTTGTGTATACCAATACCATGACACCAGTTCAATTGCATGCCTTTGTGGACACATCCATGAAAACCTATTATATCCGTAGCAAAAAAAACAGGTAAACAGCTGTCATTGCTGATTTCAAAATCTAAACTAGAGAAGTTAAAACTAAAATGCTCCCAAGGTCTGAGTTTAGTGCCACTCACCTTCTTGCAGACCTATTACTAAATAAAACCCATATTAATGGTCCCTTTCGAATAAATATTTTATTGGTCGGATTCCATAATCACGTTGCATTGGATCTAATCCCATCCATCGACCATTTCAATATTCATTACAAATAGGGATACTCAAAAATGGTCAGGTGGCGGTACGTCCCACCTAAACATAACCCAGAAGATATTTTACCATTTACCGGGCACTTGCAATTGGTGGAGTTCATTTTTGTTGTGGTCCCGTCCATACAACCAAGCGATGGGACCATGAGATGCCTTCTGGTACCTACTAACAGTCGGGCCACTGGTCGCAGTATTAACGCTCAGAATTTTGAACCAGGTGCGTCTCAATTTATTGCGACTATGGCAGCTTTCCTCGTCAGTCAAACTATTTGGCGGCGATGGTCCCATAAGTACGAGTTTACTACCTCCTCATGGTATACGTGTATATCGTTTTTTTTCATGAGCCAATTTAAACAGTGAAACGTTTATGAGGGTCCCTATTTTTTCTATAACAGCTATATGTTATATTGAAGACTGCTGCAATAGTAAGAAGACTTTTACAAAAGTTTCATACATATTGCATTAGAGCTAAGGGACTAGTTTGAATAGAAGCGGACCGACAGACGGACATGGATATGGACTTGACCATTGATACTGATTTCGAATATATACACGTATGTATATTTTACTGTTTTGGAATCTTTAGACTGAAATCATTATACTATTTAATAGTTTATTTATTTAAATAAAAGTCAAGTACTTTGTCTACCAATTTGTAACGAAAACAAGAAAGAATACCATTTTCCCAAAAATTCCATTCTTAATTATGACTTGTTCATGAGTAACAGGCGGTAAATAACAACGAAAATATTTTTTTTTATTTAATTACCTTTGGATGAAGATGGAATTAATCTTTCTGGTGTAATAAAAGGATGTTTGTCGTAATTGGGATCATCAACTTCTTGACATCGGTAAGAAAGATTTCGAAGTATACATACGCTATTCTCTACAGTATTATTTCCAATATTTTTTTTTTCTATTGATGTTCGCACAACATAAAGAAGGCATTCAACTGTGTTCGCAATTGCGAAGACATCCTCTTGCATGTTCTTCAGCAGAACTGACGTTTCGTAAAACTCCAGATGTGTTTCGAAATACTGTAGAAAAGCATGTTTCTCCACAGCAAACTGCATCCCAACCAGAATGAGGCTTAATCACGCTGCAAACTACAGCAACAAGCGCTTCATCAATAATTGACCGTTTCAAGACTTCACAGGAAGACATATTCCATAAAACGCCAGTCACCAATACTTTTACTTCTGTTTCTTGAGACCGACAAGAAGACCCTGACAGTCATAATTTGTCAAGGTATTTTTTTACCGCTCCAGTCTACATGACTGCTAGTTAGGTTGTAGTATAAATTTGATACACTTATTATTAGTCTTGAAATTGAGAAGATTCAATAAATAAAAGCAAATTACTAAAAAAAAAAAGTTCTAGGATACCACAATGCACTGACGATTTTGACGATTCTAAATCAACATACATACTTTTCGACGAATTTAGTATACCCTTTTACTCTACGAGTAAGGGGTATAAAAATATAGCGTAAAGCATCACTTTCTGCTGCAAAAGGTGCACAACACCGGTGTTGATTACTAGCGGCGCCATCATTTGAGAACCTTTGGAAAGATGCTGTAAAATCCAAAAAAGGATTCAGTCACACCTAAATCATCGTTGACATTTGAAGAGCTGAAAACCGTGAATATTGAAATGCAATGCTCAAAGCAATGCTCATTTCCCGAGAAATCACAACAATGTCATCCGACCCTCCCAATGTAAACCATTACTCATCTGAGAAAACGCTGGTGAAAAGATAGGAATTGGTGTCCAGACAAAAACGTTAAAACCGTTCTGAAGTTCATGGAATACCATGGTCCATTGAATACTTTCAGGAGCTGCAAAACAGCTCAAGTGTCTCTGCTGGCATACAGCGGATGCAAACTGAAATTGCTACCGGTCTTACCGATATCCGTCATAGAACCAGCATCACAATTCTGGTATCCCTTAAAAGATTAACTAGACCAAATTCGAAATCATCTTCCGTCCGATAAAATGTTGCCATTCTTATCGAAAAATGTACATGATTATGCAAACTGAGGGCAGCACAACCACTGATCATGCAATATTCAAAATTACACTACCTCTGCTATCCACAGTTCAACAGGAAATCTTCAGCATCCATCCAGTCAGGAAGCTGGTGTTGATTTATCCTTAAGACCCCAATTATCTATTTACTGAGGACGAGTTTAAGCGGCGTGTAGTGCTATGACTAATATGATTCTAATTTAAAATCTGATGACGCAATAATAAACATTAAACATAAAGGAATGATAAATATAACATTAGCATGAAAGCTTGGCGAAAAGTTCTCATGATGTGTTTGCGGAAGCTAACAGGGTAAAAACAGATTCCGCGTAAATCTTTCGGAAGTAAGTCTTGGTCAGGTCAGAATATGTGAATCTTAATCAATGTGAATTTAGGTAAGTCGCTTTCTAGGCATGTGAAAATCCTGTTATCTACTTAAAATTATTTTTTTATAATATTGTTTATATTAATAAAGATACACAAGCGTCGACGTTTATAGTCGTAGTGAGCAATTTTGACGTGTGGCCCTTTCTGGGATGTAAACTCTCCGATACAAAATGTACTTATAATTTAAGTAACTTTAATTTACTAGAACTGATTTTCTTATTACTTGTGGTACCAGCAAGCCAGCAGAAGTTGGTGATTCCATTTTAAATGGAAAAGTGGAGTTTCTTTTGACGGACAACCCCAAAAGGGGATCGCATTGCATCGCCCACGACGATCCAGTTGGCACACGAACATGTGAAATGGCGGAAAAGTGGCCGAAACACACCCCGATTGTTTTACGATCAGTGAGCTTAAGCTGAAAAATTGGAAAAAGAATGACTCTCCTTCGGGCTAAATCCTTTTTCATGACGTGGTTAAAAAATGGCTACATATAAATTTATTATTATTATTATATTATTATATATTATATATTATATATATATATTATATATTATATATATTATATATATATATATATATATTATATATATTATATATTATATATATATATATATTATATATTATATATATTATTATTATTATTATTATTACTATTTTGTCGTTGAAATTTTATAAAACATAATTCCGAATACCATTATTATAGTTTGCTCTGTTTTAGTTGCTGAAATTAAAAAGGGTGAAGGAGAAAATAAAAGTACAGAATATTAAAATGCGTTTTTTTTAATGGCGGATCTTACCTATGCATTTTATTTAAATTTTTTTTGGAATTTGAAGTTTTAATAAAATTATGTGTATTATTGAAACTGGATACACTTATTTTATTTTTTAAGTTATCTGATTAGTGTTCTAAATGTTTATTTAATATGATATTTTACAATTAAATACAGCAAAAACACTTTTGCTAAAGGAATATAAGTAAATATATTTTAAGCTTTGAATTCATATTTTAGTTAGTTTTATAATGAAAATACAACCAATTTTATAGTTGTTTTCTAACCATGTCTGAAAGCATTGCAGATTCATTAGTAGACATAACAGCAGCGCTAGAATCGTTAGCACTATATAATGTGCTTGTTCCGCGCTGAATGGTTCTGTCCTCATAGCGAGTACGTCCCTGTGAAGCCATCGGTCTATTCAGTGTATTGTTTACGTTATTTGGTGAACTTGGTGGAGTATTATGTGCATTGAAATGTTTACTAACAAAATCTTGCTCTTTCCATTCATTTTTTTTATAAACGTCCCGCAATTTATTATGTTGCCACATGGTGTATAAAACTTGACTTGCAAATTTAAACACACAAGAGGTATATTTTTCTTTCCTTTTTGTTATGTTCATAAGTCTATCTATCCCACCTGATTCCAATAGGGAACGGCAAAACTCTGGATTTTTTTTATAACCTCATTAATTGTTGCTAATACAGCTGTGATTGTATAATCTGATGTATTTTGGTCATGTTGTAGATTTCCAGATGGAAGTTTCTGGACTAAGTCTCGCATTGCGTACTTTCCAATTAGTTATTTGTCGAGTTGATCAATAGCTAAATTGCGTAGGGCTGTAGCGAATGCACAAACTACACGGTCCACTTCCATCCTAAGAAGCTCAACCAGTATCGGTAGATATCAATACTGGGTTGCCAATAGCATGCAGACAAATTTTGAATTGCTCCAGCAGCTGCTTCGAGTGTTTCCGGATTAGAACAACTTTGCAACAATGATAAATAGTATTGAACTACTTCAGGTTGCCATAATTGCTCATATCCCTTGTTTAATTTGTTATATGTTACAGAACTTTTACAATAGTCAGCAGAAATTTTGTATTCGTTGAGAGCATCGCAGTTATTAGCTTCTTTTTTTTTTTATTCGATCCAAAACAGCCCAAATGTTCTCCTGAAATAAGGATATATTTAAAAATGGATAATTTTAAATTAAAGAGTATACTTCTAAAAATGGTATCTTCTTTATTAATTTTGTATTTGTCAAGACCTTTTTCACCAAAATTGTTCATAAGTCAATAAAAATAGCAATAAATAAATAATAATTAAACAATAAATAACAATCAGGTAAAAGCGACAACGTAGTAAAATATATAGTCGAGTTCCCCGACTAATAGATACCCGTTACTCAGCTAGTAAAAGTGGGAATGAGAAATTTCCAGAATATTTGTAGAAAATGGGTAAAAATATAATGAAATGAAAGAAAATAAAATGTTTTTAAAAGTGTGGGCGTTACAGTTGTTCGGGGTTTGTGGGCGTAGAGTGGGCGTGGCAAAAAGATTTTAGGCAAATCTATATAAATTTAGAAGATATATAAAAAGAAATGAATGATGGATTGAAATATATAAAAAATTACATGGATGGAAGACGAGATCTATCGTCACAGCGAAAGATACGCAAGAAGACTGGACAACCACCCCAACCACCTGGCTAACAAACTTCTGGACAACAGCCAATCCCGTAGACGTCTGCTGAGAACGCACCCACTTGACCTCACCCAACATTAAATTATAAATTCAACCCCTATACAAGTACATCCTCCTTACGTTAATGCTTATCTAACTTAAGGTCTTGAGAGCTGGAGTCGAGTTCTCCGACTATCAGATACCCGCTACTCAGCTAGTGGAAGTGCAAAATTACTAAATTTTCTGGATATCGGTAGGAATTAAGGAAAAAATAATAAAATAAAAAAACATAAGAATTTTTAAAAAGGTGTGGGCGGTTTGAGGACGTAAGAGTGGGCGTGGCAAAAGCTTTTTTGGCAAATCCATAAAAATTTATTATATGTATTTAATAATGAAAAAATATCACAACATTATTCAAAAGTGTAGGAGTGACAGTTTTGTGCGGTTTGTGGGCGTGGAAAATAGTTTTTTGGCAAACTTATTTACAAGAAATATTAACAAATTTACAAGATATAAAAAAATAAAAAAAAATTACCCAACATATTTCAAAATGGGTGGCGGAAACAAACTTGCGCTGCGTCTATGTCTCTGAAAGCAACATGCTTAATCTCAACATTCTAGCTTTTGTAGTTCCTGAGATCGAGGCGTTCATGGCCAGTTCGACTCGGCTATTGATCCTGATCAAGAATATATATAAATTATATGGTCGGAAACGCTTGCTTCTCCCTGTTACACACTTATCAATGAATATAGTACCTTTTACTCTTCGAGTAACGGGTATTAAAAATGAGTATGCATAGAGTTGTATAACGGCTTTTAAACAAGGTTGAGGGTAAGCTATGAATGCAGGAAATTTAGCTTTTTAAAACTGTTTTCCTGCTTAACCAGCGTTTTTTTCCCCTAAAATAATACAGTAAGGTTAGCCCAGTCCAACTGAATAATACAGTAAAGTTAGCTTAGTCCAACAAAATATTTGTCAAAATTATGGACACAGTTTTTTCCTTTTTGTGGGTGTTTGTGGGCGTTAAAGTCGGAGTGACAATATTGTGAAGAGTGCCAAGTTCTTTCCCCAAGCGGCCCGGTGTTTAGATCCACAAATTGGTATTTATGGGAAAACTACCTTTAGATGCCAGAAGAAAGGTTTTTTTGCAGTCGATTTGTAGAGAAATGAAGACAGTTCTTTTCAAATCCGTATAATATTTATTCAGAGTAAATGCCTAAGGTAATAAAAAAAACTTCTCACAAAACAAAAATTAAAATTTAACAATTTTTTTTAGAATCTTGTAAGTTATATCGCCGCTGACATCGTAGATTGTGTAAGTGCTGGCCACTATTCCCTAAAATAATAAGTCTGAAGTAGCAAACCCAACATTTTCTTACTGAGGGTTTTTTTTTATCGTCGATAAACTAAATGTGCCGAAAATTAACCTCGTAAAACAAGCTTCGACAAAAAGTTGGATTTTCACAAAAACTTTCGTGGTTTCGTACCATCGGCGCAAACGTTGGCTTTTAAAGTTATATCATTTTCTAAGAAAAACTTATATATTATATTATGGTTACTCAAGCTTGATTGGGATGTCGATTTCGAGTCATATGGAAACAGCAAAGAATATGTTTAAGAATTTGGGGAGTTATCAATTCCTCGATTTGTGTATACCAATACCATGACACCAGTTCAATTGCATGCCTTTGTGGACACATCCATGAAAACCTATTATATCCGTAGCAAAAAAAACAGGTAAACAGCTGTCATTGCTGATTTCAAAATCTAAACTAGAGAAGTTAAAACTAAAATGCTCCCAAGGTCTGAGTTTAGTGCCACTCACCTTCTTGCAGACCTATTACTAAATAAAACCCATATTAATGGTCCCTTTCGAATAAATATTTTATTGGTCGGATTCCATAATCACGTTGCATTGGATCTAATCCCATCCATCGACCATTTCAATATTCATTACAAATAGGGATACTCAAAAATGGTCAGGTGGCGGTACGTCCCACCTAAACATAACCCAGAAGATATTTTACCATTTACCGGGCACTTGCAATTGGTGGAGTTCATTTTTGTTGTGGTCCCGTCCATACAACCAAGCGATGGGACCATGAGATGCCTTCTGGTACCTACTAACAGTCGGGCCACTGGTCGCAGTATTAACGCTCAGAATTTTGAACCAGGTGCGTCTGAATTTACTGCGACTATGGCAGCTTTCCTCGTCAGTCAAACTATTTGGCGGCGATGGTCCCATAAGTACGTGTTTACGACAGTGAAAATAACGTTTATGAGGGTCCCTATTTTTTCTATAACAGCTATATGTTATAGTGAAGGCTGCTGCAATAGTAAGAAGACTTTTACAAAAGTTCATACATATTGCATTAGAGCTAAGGGACTAGTTTGAATAGAAGCGGACCGACAGACGGACATGGATATGGACTTGACCATTGATACTGATTTCGAATATATACACGTATGTATATTTTACTGTTTTGGAATCTTTAGACTGAAATCATTATACTATTTAATAGTTTATTTATTTAAATAAAAGTCAAGTACTTTGTCTACCAATTTGTAACGAAAACAAGAAAGAATACCATTTTCCCAAAAATTCCATTCTTAATTATGACTTGTTCATGAGAAACAGGCGGTAAATAACAACGAAAATATTTTTTTTATTTAATTACTTTTGGATGAAGATGGAATTAATCTTTCTGGTGTTATAAAAGGATGTTTGTCGTAATTGGGATCATCAACTTCTTGACATCGGTATGAAAGATTTCGAAGTATACATACGCTATTCTCTACATTATTTTTTGCAATATTTTTTTTTTCTATTGATGTTCGCACAACATAAAGAAGGCATTCAACTGTGTTCGCAATTGCGAAGACATCCTCTTGCATGTTCTTCAGCAGAACTGACGTTTCGTAAAACTCCAGATGTGTTTCGAAATACTGTAGAAAAGCATGTTTCTCCACAGCAAACTGCATCCCAACCAGAATGAGGCTTAATCACGCTGCAAACTACAGCAACAAGCGTTTCATCAATAATTGACCGTTTCAAGACTTCACAGGAAGACATATTCCACAAAACGCCAGTCACCAATACTTTTACTTCTGTTTCTTGAGACCGACAAGAAGACCCTGACAGCCATAATTTGTCAAGGTATTTTTTTACCGCTCCAGTCTACATGACTGCTAGTTAGGTTGTAGTATAAATTTGATACACTTATTATTAGTCTTGAAATTGAGAAGATTCAATAAATAAAAGCAAATTACTAAGAAAAAAATGTTCTAGGATACCACAATGCACTGACGATTTTGACGATTCTATATCAACATACATACTTTTCGACGAATTTAGTATACCCTTTTACTCTACGAGTAAGGGGTATAAAAATATAGCGTAAAGCATCACTTTCTGCTGCAAAAGGTGCACAATACCGGTGTTGATTACTAGCGGCGCCACCATTTGAGAACCTTTGGAAAGATGCTGTAAAATCCAAAAAAGGATTCAGTCACACCTAAATCATCGTTGACATTTGAAGATCTGAAAGCCGTGAATATTGAAGTCGAAGCAATGCTCATTTCCCGAGAAATCACAACAATGTCATCCGACCCTCCCTATGTAAACCATTACTCATCTGAGAAAACGCTGGTGAAAAGATATGAATTGGTGTCCAGACAAAAACGTTAAAACCGTTCTGAAGTTCATGGAATACCATGGTCCATTGAATACTTTCAGGAGCTGCAAAACAGCTCAAGTGTCTCTGCTGGCATACAGCGGATGCAAACTGAAATTGCTACCGGTCTTACCGATATCCGTACCATCTAGTATCCATTCTAGTATCCCTTAAAAGATTAACTAGACCAATTCGAAATCATCTTCCGTCCGATAAAATGTTGCCAATCTTATCGAAAAATGTACATGATTATGCAAACTGAGGGCAGCACAACCACTAATCATGCAATATTCAAAATTACACTACCTCTGCTATCCACAGTTCAACAGGAAATCTTCAGCATCCATCCAGTCAGGAAGCTGGTGTTGATTTATCCTTAAGACCCCAATTATCTATTTACTGAGGACGAGTTTAACCGGCGTGTAGTGCTATGACTAATATGATTCTAATTTAAAATCTGATGACGCAATAATAAACATTAAACATAAAGAAATGATAAATATAACATTAGCATGAAAGCTTGGCGAAAAGTTCTCATGATGTGTTTGCGGAAGCTAACAGGGTAAAAACAGATTCCGCGTAAATCTTTCGGAAGTAAGTCTTGGTCAGGTCAGAATATGTGAATCTTAATTAATGTGAACTTAGGTAAGTCGCTTTCTAGGCATGTGAAAATCCTGTTATCTACTTAAAATTATTTTTTTATAATATTGTTTATATTAATAAAGATACATAAGCGTCGACGTTTATAGTCGTAGTCAGCAATTTTGACGTATTGCCCTTTCTGGGATGTAAACTCTCCGATACAAAATGTACTTATAATTTAAGTAACTTTAATTTACTAGAACTGATTTTCTTATTACTTGTGGTACCAGCAAGCCAGCAGAAGTTGGTGATTCCATTTTAAATGGAAAAGTGGAGTGTCTTTTGACGGACAACCCCAAAAGGAGATCGTATTGCGCGACCCACGACGATCCAGTTGGCACACGAACATGTGAAATGGCGGAAAAGTGGCCGAAACACACCCCGATTGTTTTACGGTGAGCTTAAGCTGAAAAATTGAAAAAGAATGACTCTCCTTCGGGCTAAATCCTTTTTCATGACGTGGTTAAAAAATGGCTACATATAAAATTATTACTATTTTGTCGTTGAAATTTTATACAACATAATTCCGAATACCATTATTATAGCTTGCTCTGTTTTAGTTGCTGAAATTAAAAAGGGTGAAGGAGAAAATAAAAGTACAGAATATTAATATGCGTTTTTTTTAATGGTGGATCTTACCTATGCATTTTATTTAAATTTTTTTTTGGAATTTGAAGTTTTAATAAAATTATGTGTATTATTAAAACTGGATACACTTATTTTATTTTTTAAATTATCTGATTAGTGTTCTAAATGTTTATTTAATATGATATTTTACAATTAAGTTGAGTAAATACAGCAAAAACACTTTTGCTAAAGGAATATAAGTAAATATATTTTAAGCTTTGAATTTATATTTTAGTTAGTTTAATAATGAAAATACAACCAATTTTATAGTTGTTTTCTAACCATGTCTGAAAGCATTGCAGATTCATTAGTAGACATAACAGCAGCGCTAGAATCGTTAGCACTATATAATGTGCTTGTTCCGCGCTGAATGGTTCTGTCCTCATAGCGAGTACGTCCCTGTGAAGCCATCGGTCTATTCAGTGTATTGTTTACGTTATTTGGTGAACTTGGTGGAGTATTATGTGCATTGAAATGTTTACTAACAAAATCTTGCTCTTTCCATCCATTTTTTTTATAAACGTCCCGCAATTCACACCACATGGTGTATAAAACTTGACTTGCAAATTTCAACACACAAGAGGTATATTTTTCTTTCCTTTTTGTTATGTTCATAAGTCTATATATCCCACCTGAATCCAATAGGGAACGGGAAAACTCTGGATTTTTTTTTATAACCTCATTAATTGTTGCTAATACAGCTGTGATTGTATTATCTGATATATTTTGGTCATGTTGTACATTTCCAGATGGAAGTTTCTGGACTAAGTCTCGCATTGCGTACTTTCCAATTAGTTCTTTGTTGCGTTGATCAATAGCTAAATTGCGTAGGGCTGTAGCGACTGCACAAACTACACGGTCCACTTCCATCCTAAGAAGCTCAACCAGTATCGGTAGACCTTTCTCTTTACGCACTGTTGCTCGAATATCAATACTGGGTTGCCAATAGCATGCAGACAAATTTTGAATTGCTCCAGCAGCTGCTTCGAGTGTTTCCGGATTAGAACAACTTTGCAACAATGATAAATAGTATTGAACTACTTCAGGTTGCCATAATTGCTCATATCCCTTGTTTAATTTGTTATATGTTACAGAACTTTTACAATAGTCAGCAGAAATGTTGTATTCGTTGAGAGCATCGCAGTTATTAGCTTCTTTTTTTTTTATTCGTTCTTAAACAGCCCAAATGTTCTCCTGAAAATAAGGAAATATTTAAAAATGGATAATTTTAAATTAAAGAGTATACTTCTAAAATGGTATCTTCTTTATTAATTTTGTATTTGTCAAACCTTTTTCACCAAAATTTTTCATAAGTCAACAAAATATAGCAATAAATAAATAATAATTAAACAATAAATAACAATCAGGTAAAATCGACGACGTAGTAAAAAAACAAGAGAGTATGCTATAGTCGAGTTCCCCGACTATCAGATACCCGTACTCAGCTAGTAAAAGTGCGAACGAAAAATTTCCAGAATATTTGTAGAAAATGGGTAAAAATATAATAAAATGAAAGAAATTAAAATGGTTTTAAAAGGGTGGGCGTGGCAAAAAGATTTTAGATAAATCTATATAAATTTAGAAGATATATAAAAAGAAATGAATGATGGATTGAAATATATAAAAAATTACATGGATGGAAGACGAGATCTATCGTCACAGCGAAAAATACGCAAGAAGACTGGACAACCACCCCAACCACCTGGCTAACAAACTTCTGGACAACAGCCAATCCCGTAGACGTCTGCTGAGAACGCACCCACTTGACCTCACCCAACATTAAATTATAAATTCAACCCCTATACAAGTACATCCTCCTTACGTTAATGCCTATCTAACTTAAAGTCTTGAGGGCTGGAGTCGAGTTCTCCGACTAGTGGAAGTGCAAAATTTATAAATTTTCTGGATATCGGTAGGAATTAAGGAAAAAATAATAAAATAAAAAAACATAAGAATTTTTAAAAAGGTGTGGGCGGTTTGAGGACGTAAGAGTGGGCGTGGCAAAAGCTTTTTTGGCAAATCCATAAAAATTTATTATATGTATTTAATAATGAAAAAATATCACAACATTATTCAAAAGTGTAGGAGTGACAGTTTTGTGCGGTTTGTGGGCGTGGAAAATAGTTTTTTGGCAAACTTATTTACAAGAAATATTTACAAATTTACAAGATATAAAAAAATAAAAAAAAATTACCCAATATATTTCAAAATGGGTGGCGGAAACAAGCTTGCGCTGCGTCTATGTCTCTGAAAGCAACATGCTTAATCTCAACATTCTAGCTTTTGTAGTTCCTGAGATCGAGGCGTTCATGGCCAGTTCGACTCGGCTATTGATCCTGATCAAGAATATATATAAATTATATGGTCGGAAACGCTTGCTTCTCCCTGTTACACACTTATCAATGAATATAGTACCTTTTACTCTTCGAGTAACGGGTATTAAAAATGAGTATGCATAGAGTTGTATAACGGCTTTTTAACAAGGTTGAGGGTTTCATAAGCTATGAATGCAGGAAATTTAGCTTTTTAAAACTGTTTTCCTGCTTAACCAGCGTTTTTTTCCCCTAAAATAATACAGTAAGGTTAGCCCAGTCCAACTGAATAATACAGTAAAGTTAGCTTAGTCCAACAAAATATTTGTCAAAATTATGGACACAGTTTTTTCCTTTTTGTGGGTGTTTGTGGGCGTTAAAGTCGGAGTGACAATATTGTGAAGAGTGCCAAGTTCTTTCCCCAAGCGGCCCGGTGTTTAGATCCACAAATTGGTATTTATGGGAAAACTACCTTTAGATGCCAGAAGAAAGATTTTTTTGCAGTCGATTTGTAGAGAAATGAAGACAGTTCTTTTCAAATCCGTATAATATTTATTCAGAGTAAATGCCTAAGGTAATAAAAAAAACTTCTCACAAAACAAAAATTAAAATTTAACAATTTTTTTTAGAATCTTGTAAGTTATATCGCCGCTGACATCGTAGATTGTGTAAGTGCTGGCCACTATTCCCTAAAATAATAAGTCTGAAGTAGCAAACCCAACATTTTCTTACTGAGGGTTTTTTTTTATCGTCGATAAACTAAATGTGCCGAAAATTAACCTCGTAAAACAAGCTTCGACAAAAAGTTGGATTTTCACAAAAACTTTCGTGGTTTCGTACCATCGGCGCAAACGTTGGCTTTTAAAGTTATATCATTTTCTAAGAAAAACTTATATATTATATTATGGTTACTCAAGCTTGATTGGGATGTCGATTTCGAGTCATATGGAAACAGCAAAGAATATGTTTAAGAATTTGGGGAGTTATCAATTCCTCGATTTGTGTATACCAATACCATGACACCAGTTCAATTGCATGCCTTTGTGGACACATCCATGAAAACCTATTATATCCGTAGCAAAAAAAAACAGGTAAAAAACTGTCATTGCTGATTTCAAAATCTAGACTAGAGAAGTTAAGACTAAAATGCTCCCAAGGTCTGAGTTTATTGCCACTCACCTTCTTGCAGACCTATTACAAAATAAAACCCATATTAATGATCCCTTTCGAATAAATATTTTATTGGTCGGATTCCATAATCACGTTGCATTGGATCTAATCCCATCCATCGACCATTTCAATATTCATTACAAATAGGGATACTCAAAAATGGTCAGGTGGCGGTACGTCCCACCTAAACATAACCCAGAAGATATTTTACCATTTACCGGGCACTTGCAATTGGTGGAGTTCATTTTTGTTGTGGTCCCGTCCATACAACCAAGCGATGGGACCATGAGATGCCTTCTGGTACCTACTAACAGTCGGGCCACTGGTCGCAGTATTAACGCTCAGAATTTTGAACCAGGTACGTCTGAATTTACTGCGACTATGGCAGCTTTCCTCGTCAGTCAAACTATTTGGCGGCGATGGTCCCATAAGTACGTGTTTACGACAGTGAAAATAACGTTTATGAGGGTCCCTATTTTTTCTATAACAGCTATATGTTATAGTGAAGGCTGCTGCAATAGTAAGAAGACTTTTACAAAAGTTCATACATATTGCATTAGAGCTAAGGGACTAGTTTGAATAGAAGCGGACCGACAGACGGACATGGATATGGACTTGACCATTGATACTGATTTCGAATATATACACGTATGTATATTTTACTGTTTTGGAATCTTTAGACTGAAATCATTATACTATTTAATAGTTTATTTATTTAAATAAAAGTCAAGTACTTTGTCTACCAATTTGTAACGAAAACAAGAAAGAATACCATTTTCCCAAAAATTCCATTCTTAATTATGACTTGTTCATGAGAAACAGGCGGTAAATAACAACGAAAATATTTTTTTTATTTAATTACTTTTGGATGAAGATGGAATTAATCTTTCTGGTGTTATAAAAGGATGTTTGTCGTAATTGGGATCATCAACTTCTTGACATCGGTATGAAAGATTTCGAAGTATACATACGCTATTCTCTACATTATTTTTTGCAATATTTTTTTTTTCTATTGATGTTCGCACAACATAAAGAAGGCATTCAACTGTGTTCGCAATTGCGAAGACATCCTCTTGCATGTTCTTCAGCAGAACTGACGTTTCGTAAAACTCCAGATGTGTTTCGAAATACTGTAGAAAAGCATGTTTCTCCACAGCAAACTGCATCCCAACCAGAATGAGGCTTAATCACGCTGCAAACTACAGCAACAAGCGTTTCATCAATAATTGACCGTTTCAAGACTTCACAGGAAGACATATTCCACAAAACGCCAGTCACCAATACTTTTACTTCTGTTTCTTGAGACCGACAAGAAGACCCTGACAGCCATAATTTGTCAAGGTATTTTTTTACCGCTCCAGTCTACATGACTGCTAGTTAGGTTGTAGTATAAATTTGATACACTTATTATTAGTCTTGAAATTGAGAAGATTCAATAAATAAAAGCAAATTACTAAAAAAAAAAAGTTCTAGGATACCACAATGCACTGACGATTTTGACGATTCTATATCAACATACATACTTTTCGACGAATTTAGTATACCCTTTTACTCTACGAGTAAGGGGTATAAAAATATAGCGTAAAGCATCACTTTCTGCTGCAAAAGGTGCACAATACCGGTGTTGATTACTAGCGGCGCCACCATTTGAGAACCTTTGGAAAGATGCTGTAAAATCCAAAAAAGGATTCAGTCACACCTAAATCATCGTTGACATTTGAAGATCTGAAAGCCGTGAATATTGAAGTCGAAGCAATGCTCATTTCCCGAGAAATCACAACAATGTCATCCGACCCTCCCTATGTAAACCATTACTCATCTGAGAAAACGCTGGTGAAAAGATATGAATTGGTGTCCAGACAAAAACGTTAAAACCGTTCTGAAGTTCATGGAATACCATGGTCCATTGAATACTTTCAGGAGCTGCAAAACAGCTCAAGTGTCTCTGCTGGCATACAGCGGATGCAAACTGAAATTGCTACCGGTCTTACCGATATCCGTCATAGAACCATCTAGTATCCATTCTAGTATCCCTTAAAAGATTAACTAGACCAATTCGAAATCATCTTCCGTCCGATAAAATGTTGCCAATCTTATCGAAAAATGTACATGATTATGCAAACTGAGGGCAGCACAACCACTAATCATGCAATATTCAAAATTACACTACCTCTGCTATCCACAGTTCAACAGGAAATCTTCAGCATCCATCCAGTCAGGAAGCTGGTGTTGATTTATCCTTAAGACCCCAATTATCTATTTACTGAGGACGAGTTTAACCGGCGTGTAGTGCTATGACTAATATGATTCTAATTTAAAATCTGATGACGCAATAATAAACATTAAACATAAAGAAATGATAAATATAACATTAGCATGAAAGCTTGGCGAAAAGTTCTCATGGGGTGTTTGCGGAAGCTAACAGGGTAAAAACAGATTCCGCGTAAATCTTTCGGAAGTAAGTCTTGGTCAGGTCAGAATATGTGAATCTTAATTAATGTGAATTTAGGTAAGTCGCTTTCTAGGCATGTGAAAATCCTGTTATCTACTTAAAATTATTTTTTTATAATATTGTTTATATTAATAAAGATACATAAGCGTCGACGTTTATAGTCGTAGTCAGCAATTTTGACGTATTGCCCTTTCTGGGATGTAAACTCTCCGATACAAAATGTACTTATAATTTAAGTAACTTTAATTTACTAGAACTGATTTTCTTATTACTTGTGGTACCAGCAAGCCAGCAGAAGTTGGTGATTCCATTTTAAATGGAAAAGTGGAGTGTCTTTTGACGGACAACCCCAAAAGGAGATCGTATTGCGCGACCCACGACGATCCAGTTGGCACACGAACATGTGAAATGGCGGAAAAGTGGCCGAAACACACTCCGATTGTTTTACGGTGAGCTTAAGCTGAAAAATTGAAAAAGAATGACTCTCCTTCGGGCTAAATCCTTTTTCATGACGTGGTTAAAAAATGGCTACATATAAAATTATTACTATTTTGTCGTTGAAATTTTATACAACATAATTCCGAATACCATTATTATAGCTTGCTCTGTTTTAGTTGCTGAAATTAAAAAGGGTGAAGGAGAAAATAAAAGTACAGAATATTAATATGCGTTTTTTTTTAATGGCGGATCTTACCTATGCATTTTATTTAAATTTTTTTTTGGAATTTGAAGTTTTAATAAAATTATGTGTATTATTAAAACTGGATACACTTATTTTATTTTTTAAATTATCTGATTAGTGTTCTAAATGTTTATTTAATATGATATTTTACAATTAAGTTGAGTAAATACAGCAAAAACACTTTTGCTAAAGGAATATAAGTAAATATATTTTAAGCTTTGAATTTATATTTTAGTTAGTTTAATAATGAAAATACAACCAATTTTATAGTTGTTTTCTAACCATGTCTGAAAGCATTGCAGATTCATTAGTAGACATAACAGCAGCGCTAGAATCGTTAGCACTATATAATGTGCTTGTTCCGCGCTGAATGGTTCTGTCCTCATAGCGAGTACGTCCCTGTGAAGCCATCGGTCTATTCAGTGTATTTGCTACGTTATTTGGTGAACTTGGTGGAGTATTATGTGCATTGAAATGTTTACTAACAAAATCTTGCTCTTTCCATCCATTTTTTTTATAAACGTCCCGCAATTCATTATGTTGCCACATGGTGTATAAAACTTGACTTGCAAATTTCAACACACAAGAGGTATATTTTTCTTTCCTTTTTGTTATGTTCATAAGTCTATATATCCCACCTGAATCCAATAGGGAACGGGAAAACTCTGGATTTTTTTTTATAACCTCATTAATTGTTGCTAATACAGCTGTGATTGTATTATCTGATATATTTTGGTCATGTTGTACATTTCCAGATGGAAGTTTCTGGACTAAGTCTCGCATTGCGTACTTTCCAATTAGTTCTTTGTTGCGTTGATCAATAGCTAAATTGCGTAGGGCTGTAGCGACTGCACAAACTACACGGTCCACTTCCATCCTAAGAAGCTCAACCAGTATCGGTAGACCTTTCTCTTTACGCACTTTCTCAATACTGGGTTGCCAATAGCATGCAGACAAATTTTGAATTGCTCCAGCAGCTGCTTCGAGTGTTTCCGGATTAGAACAACTTTGCAACAATGATAAATAGTATTGAACTACTTCAGGTTGCCATAATTGCTCATATCCCTTGTTTAATTTGTTATATGTTACAGAACTTTTACAATAGTCAGCAGAAATGTTGTATTCGTTGAGAGCATCGCAGTTATTAGCTTCTTTTTTTTTTTATTCGTTCCAAAACAGCCCAAATGTTCTCCTGAAAATAAGGAAATATTTAAAAATGGATAATTTTAAATTAAAGAGTATACTTCTAAAATGGTATCTTCTTTATTAATTTTGTATTTGTCAAGACCTTTTTCACCAAAATTTTTCATAAGTCAACAAAATATAGCAATAAATAAATAATAATTAAACAATAAATAACAATCAGGTAAAATCGACGACGTAGTAAAAAAACAAGAGAGTATGCTATAGTCGAGTTCCCCGACTATCAGATACCCGTACTCAGCTAGTAAAAGTGCGAACGAAAAATTTCCAGAATATTTGTAGAAAATGGGTAAAAATATAATAAAATGAAAGAAATTAAAATGGTTTTAAAAGGGTGGGCGTGGCAAAAAGATTTTAGATAAATCTATATAAATTTAGAAGATATATAAAAAGAAATGAATGATGGATTGAAATATATAAAAAATTACATGGATGGAAGACGAGATCTATCGTCACAGCGAAAAATACGCAAGAAGACTGGACAACCACCCCAACCACCTGGCTAACAAACTTCTGGACAACAGCCAATCCCGTAGACGTCTGCTGAGAACGCACCAACTTGACCTCACCCAACATTAAATTATAAATTCAACCCCTATACAAGTACATCCTCCTTACGTTAATGCCTATCTAACTTAAAGTCTTGAGGGCTGGAGTCGAGTTCTCCGACTAGTGGAAGTGCAAAATTTATAAATTTTCTGGATATCGGTAGGAATTAAGGAAAAAATAATAAAATAAAAAAACATAAGAATTTTTAAAAAGGTGTGGGCGGTTTGAGGACGTAAGAGTGGGCGTGGCAAAAGCTTTTTTGGCAAATCCATAAAAATTTATTATATGTATTTAATAATGAAAAAATATCACAACATTATTCAAAAGTGTAGGAGTGACAGTTTTGTGCGGTTTGTGGGCGTGGAAAATAGTTTTTTGGCAAACTTATTTACAAGAAATATTTACAAATTTACAAGATATAAAAAAATAAAAAAAAATTACCCAATATATTTCAAAATGGGTGGCGGAAACAAGCTTGCGCTGCGTCTATGTCTCTGAAAGCAACATGCTTAATCTCAACATTCTAGCTTTTGTAGTTCCTGAGATCGAGGCGTTCATGGCCAGTTCGACTCGGCTATTGATCCTGATCAAGAATATATATAATCTATATGGTCGGAAACGCTTGCTTCTCCCTGTTACACACTTATCAATGAATATAGTACCTTTTACTCTTCGAGTAACGGGTATTAAAAATGAGTATGCATAGAGTTGTATAACGGCTTTTTAACAAGGTTGAGGGTTTCATAAGCTATGAATGCAGGAAATTTAGCTTTTTAAAACTGTTTTCCTGCTTAACCAGCGTTTTTTCCCCTAAAATAATACAGTTAGGTTAGCCCAGTCGAACTGAATAATACAGTAAAGTTAGCTCAGTCCAACAAAATATTTGTCAAAATTTGTGGTCGTTAAAGTCGGAGTGACAATATTGTGAAGAGTGCCAAGTTTTTTCTCCAAGCCGCAAGGTGTTTAGATCCACAAATTGGTATTTATGGGAAAACTACCTTTAGATGCCAGAAAAAAGGTTTTTTTGCAGTCGATTTGTAGAGAAATGAAGACAGTTCTTTTCAAATCCGTATAATATTTATTCAGAGTAAATGCCTAAGGTAATAAAAAAAACTTCACAAAACAAAAATTAAAATTTAACAATTTTTTTTAGAATCTTGTAAGTTATATCGCCGCTGACATCGTAGATTGTGTAAGTGCTGGCCACAATTCCCTAAAATAATTAGTCTGATGTAAACAAACCAAACATTTTCTTACTGAGGGTTTTTTTTATCGTCGATAAACTAAATGTGCCGAAAATTAACCTCGTAAAACAAGCTTCGACAAAAAGTTGGATTTTCACAAAAACTTTCGTGCTTTTGCAGTCGATAAAGATCTAAAAATGTGTTGTATTTTAATTCTTTAGTCCATATAAAACCATTTCTACCTGGGGTTCAGAATCTACAAAAGCGCTGGGAATATCGTTGTTGCCAAACAAAGATATTTGATATTGACAATTCCGACATCGTTCTAAAAGCTAGAAAAAGGAACATACTCGTACCATCGGCGCATATATATTATATATATATTATATTATATATGTGCATATATGTTGTGCATATATATATTATATTATGGTTACTCAAGCTAGATTGGGATGTCGATTTCGAGTCATATGGAAACAGCAAAGAATATGTTTAAGAATTTGGGGAGTTATCAATTCCTCGATTTGTGTATACCAATACCATGACACCAGTTCAATTGCATGCCTTTGTGGACACATCCATGAAAACCTATTATATCCGTAGCAAAAAAAACAGGTAAACAGCTGTCATTGCTGATTTCAAAATCTAAACTAGAGAAGTTAAAACTAAAATGCTCCCAAGGTCTGAGTTTAGTGCCACTCACCTTCTTGCAGACCTATTACTAAATAAAACCCATATTAATGGTCCCTTTCGAATAAATATTTTATTGGTCGGATTCCATAATCACGTTGCATTGGATCTAATCCCATCCATCGACCATTTCAATATTCATTACAAATAGGGATACTCAAAAATGGTCAGGTGGCGGTACGTCCCACCTAAACATAACCCAGAAGATATTTTACCATTTACCGCGCACTTGCAATTGGTGGAGTTCATTTTTGTTGTGGTCCCGTCCATACAACCAAGCGATGGGACCATGAGATGCCTTCTGGTACCTACTAACAGTCGGGCCACTGGTCGCAGTATTAACGCTCAGAATTTTGAACCAGGTGCGTCACAATTTATTGCGACTATGGCAGCTTTCCTCGTCAGTCAAACTATTTGGCGGCGATGGTCCCATAAGTACGTGTTTACGACCTCCTCATGGTATACCTGTATATCGTTTTTTTTCATGAGCCAATTGGAACAGTGAAACGTTTATGAGGGTCCCTATTTTTTCTATAACAGCTATATGTTATATTGAAGACTGCTGCAATAGTAAGAAGACTTTTACAAAAGTTTCATACATATTGCATTAGAGCTAAGGGACTAGTTTGAATAGAAGCGGACCGACAGACGGACATGGATATGGACTTGACCATTGATACTGATTTCGAATATATACACGTATGTATATTTTACTGTTTTGGAATCTTTAGACTGAAATCATTATACTATTTAATAGTTTATTTATTTAAATAAAAGTCAAGTACTTTGTCTACCAATTTGTAACGAAAACAAGAAAGAATACCATTTTCCCAAAAATTCCATTCTTAATTATGACTTGTTCATGAGAAACAGGCGGTAAATAACAACGAAAATATTTTTTTTATTTAATTACTTTTGGATGAAGATGGAATTAATCTTTCTGGTGTTATAAAAGGATGTTTGTCGTAATTGGGATCATCAACTTCTTGACATCGGTATGAAAGATTTCGAAGTATACATACGCTATTCTCTACATTATTTTTTGCAATATTTTTTTTTTCTATTGATGTTCGCACAACATAAAGAAGGCATTCAACTGTGTTCGCAATTGCGAAGACATCCTCTTGCATGTTCTTCAGCAGAACTGACGTTTCGTAAAACTCCAGATGTGTTTCGAAATACTGTAGAAAAGCATGTTTCTCCACAGCAAACTGCATCCCAACCAGAATGAGGCTTAATCACGCTGCAAACTACAGCAACAAGCGCTTCATCAATAATTGACCGTTTCAAGACTTCACAGGAAGACATATTCCACAAAACGCCAGTCACCAATACTTTTACTTCTGTTTCTTGAGACCGACAAGAAGACCCTGACAGCCATAATTTGTCAAGGTATTTTTTTTACCGCTCCAGTCTACATGACTGCTAGTTAGGTTGTAGTATAAATTTGATACACTTATTATTAGTCTTGAAATTGAGAAGATTCAATAAATAAAAGCAAATTACTAAAAAAAAAAAAGTTCTAGGATACCACAATGCACTGACGATTTTGACGATTCTAAATCAACATACATACTTTTCGACGAATTTAGTATACCCTTTTACTCTACGAGTAAGGGGTATAAAAATATAGCGTAAAGCATCACTTTCTGCTGCAAAAGGTGCACAATTCCGGTGTTGATTACTAGCGGCGCCATCATTTGAGAACCTTTGGAAAGATGCTGTAAAATCCAAAAAAGGATTCAGTCACACCTAAATCATCGTTGACATTTGAAGATCTGAAAACCGTGAATATTGAAGTCGAAGCAATGCTCATTTCCCGAGAAATCGCAACAATGTCATCCGACCCTCCCTATGTAAACCATTACTCATCTGAGAAAACGCTGGTGAAAAGATATGAATTGGTGTCCAGACAAAAACGTTAAAACCGTTCTGAAGTTCATGGAATACCATGGTCCATTGAATACTTTCAGGAGCTGCAAAACAGCTCAAGTGTCTCTGCTGGCATACAGCGGATGCAAACTGAAATTGCTACCGGTCTTACCGATATCCGTCATAGAACCATCTAGTATCCATTCTAGTATCCCTTAAAAGATTAACTAGACCAATTCGAAATCATCTTCCGTCCGATAAAATGTTGCCAATCTTATCGAAAAATGTACATGATTATGCAAACTGAGGGCAGCACAACCACTAATCATGCAATATTCAAAATTACACTACCTCTGCTATCCACAGTTCAACAGGAAATCTTCAGCATCCATCCAGTCAGGAAGCTGGTGTTGATTTATCCTTAAGACCCCAATTATCTATTTACTGAGGACGAGTTTAAGCGGCGTGTAGTGCTATGACTAATATGATTCTAATTTAAAATCTGATGACGCAATAATAAACATTAAACATAAAAGAATGATAAATATAACATTAGCATGAAAGCTTGGCGAAAAGTTCTCATGAGGTGTTTGCGGAAGCTAACAGGGTAAAAACAGATTCCGTGTAAATCTTTCGGAAGTAAGTCTTGGTCAGGTCAGAATATGTGAATCTTAATTAATGTGAATTTAGGTAAGTCGCTTTCTAGGCATGTGAAAATCCTGTTATCTACTTAAAATTATTTTTTTATAATATTGTTTATATTAATAAAGATACATAAGCGTCGACGTTTATAGTCGTAGTCAGCAATTTTGACGTATTGCCCTTTCTGGGATGTTAAGTCTCCGATACAAAATGTACTTATAATTTAAGTAACTTTAATTTACTAGAACTGATTTTCTTATTACTTGTGGTACCAGCAAGCCAGCAGAAGTTGGTGATTCCATTTTAAATGGAAAAGTGGAGTGTCTTTTGACGGACAACCCCAAAAGGCGATCGTATTGCGCGACCCACGACGATCCAGTTGGCACACGAACATGTGAAATGGCGGAAAAGTGGCCGAAACACACTCCGATTGTTTTACGGTGAGCTTAAGCTGAAAAATTGAAAAAGAATGACTCTCCTTCGGGCTAAATCCTTTTTCATGACGTGGTTAAAAAATGGCTACATATAAAATTATTACTATTTTGTCGTTGAAATTTTATAAAACATAATTCCGAATACCATTATTATAGCTTGCTCTGTTTTAGTTGCTGAAATTAAAAAGGGTGAAGGAGAAAATAAAAGTACAGAATATTAATATGCGTTTTTTTTTAATGGCGGATCTTACCTATGCATTTTATTTAAATTTTTTTTTGGAATTTGAAGTTTTAATAAAATTATGTGTATTATTAAAACTGGATACACTTATTTTATTTTTTAAGTTATCTGATTAGTGTTCTAAATGTTTATTTAATATGATATTTTACAATTAAGTTGAGTAAATACAGCAAAAACACTTTTGCTAAAGGAATATAAGTAAATATATTTTAAGCTTTGAATTTATATTTTAGTTAGTTTAATAATGAAAATACAACCAATTTTATAGTTGTTTTCTAACCATGTCTGAAAGCATTGCAGATTCATTAGTAGACATAACAGCAGCGCTAGAATCGTTAGCACTATATAATGTGCTTGTTCCGCGCTGAATGGTTCTGTCCTCATAGCGAGTACGTCCCTGTGAAGCCATCGGTCTATTCAGTGTATTGTTTACGTTATTTGGTGAACTTGGTGGAGTATTATGTGCATTGAAATGTTTACTAACAAAATCTTGCTCTTTCCATCCATTTTTTTTATAAACGTCCCGCAATTCATTATGTTGCCACATGGTGTATAAAACTTGACTTGCAAATTTCAACACACAAGAGGTATATTTTTCTTTCCTTTTTGTTATGTTCATAAGTCTATCTATCCCACCTGAATCCAATAGGGAACGGGAAAACTCTGGATTTTTTTTTATAACCTCATTAATTGTTGCTAATACAGCTGTGATTGTATCATCTGATGTATTTTGGTCATGTTGTACATTTCCAGATGGAAGTTTCTGGACTAAGTCTCGCATTGCGTACTTTCCAATTAGTTCTTTGTTGCGTTGATCAATAGCTAAATTGCGTAGGGCTGTAGCGACTGCACAAACTACACGGTCCACTTCCATCCTAAGAAGCTCAACCAGTATCGGTAGACCTTTCTCTTTACGCACTGTTGCTCGAATATCAATACTGGGTTGCCAATAGCATGCAGACAAATTTTGAATTGCTCCAGCAGCTGCTTCGAGTGTTTCCGGATTAGAACAACTTTGCAACAATGATAAATAGTATTGAACTACTTCAGGTTGCCATAATTGCTCATATCCCTTGTTTAATTTGTTATATGTTACAGAACTTTTACAATAGTCAGCAGAAATGTTGTATTCGTTGAGAGCATCGCAGTTATTAGCTTCTTTTTTTTTTTTATTCGTTCCAAAACAGCCCAAATGTTCTCCTGAAAATAAGGAAATATTTAAAAATGGATAATTTTAAATTAAAGAGTATACTTCTAAAATGGTATCTTCTTTATTAATTTTGTATTTGTCAAGACCTTTTTCACCAAAATTTTTCATAAGTCAACAAAATATAGCAATAAATAAATAATAATTAAACAATAAATAACAATCAGGTAAAATCGACGACGTAGTAAAAAAACAAGAGAGTATGCTATAGTCGAGTTCCCCGACTATCAGATACCCGTACTCAGCTAGTAAAAGTGCGAACGAAAAATTTCCAGAATATTTGTAGAAAATGGGTAAAAATACAATAAAATGAAAGAAATTAAAATGGTTTCAAAAGGGTGGGCGTGGCAAAAAGATTTTAGGTAAATCTATATAAATTTAGAAGATATATAAAACGAAATGAATGATGGATTGAAATATATAAAAAATTACATGGATGGAAGACGAGATCTATCGTCACAGCGAAAGATACGCAAGAAGACTGGACAACCACCCCAACCACCTGGCTAACAAACTTCTGGACAACAGCCAATCCCGTAGACGTCTGCTGAGAACGCACCCACTTGACCTCACCAAACATTAAATTATAAATTCATCCCCTATACAAGTACATCCTCCTTACGTTAATGCTTATCTAACTTAAAGTCTTGAGGGCTGGAGTCGAGTTCTCCGACTAGTGGAAGTGCAAAATTTATAAATTTTCTGGATATCGGTAGGAATTAAGGAAAAAATAATAAAATAAAAAAACATAAGAATTTTTAAAAAGGTGTGGGCGGTTTGAGGACGTAAGAGTGGGCGTGGCAAAAGCTTTTTTGGCAAATCCATAAAAATTTATTATATGTATTTAATAATGAAAAAATATCACAACATTATTCAAAAGTGTAGGAGTGACAGTTTTGTGCGGTTTGTGGGCGTGGAAAATAGTTTTTTGGCAAACTTATTTACAAGAAATATTTACAAATTTACAAGATATAAAAAAATAAAAAAAAATTACCCAACATATTTCAAAATGGGTGGCGGAAACAAAATTGCGCTGCGTCTATGTCTCTGAAAGCAACATGCTTAATCTCAACATTCTAGCTTTTGTAGTTCCTGAGATCGAGGCGTTCATGGCCAGTTCGACTCGGCTATTGATCCTGATCAAGAATATATATAAATTATATGGTCGGAAACGCTTGCTTCTCCCTGTTACACACTTATCAATGAATATAGTACCTTTTACTCTTCGAGTAACGGGTATTAAAAATGAGTATGCATAGAGTTGTATAACGGCTTTTTAACAAGGTTGAGGGTTTCATAAGCTATGAATGCAGGAAATTTAGCTTTTTAAAACTGTTTTCCTGCTTAACCAGAGTTTTTTCCCCTAAAATAATACAGTTAGGTTAGCCCAGTCGAACTGAATAATACAGTAAAGTTAGCTCAGTCCAACAAAATATTTGTTAAAATTTGTGGGTGTTTGTGGTCGTTAAAGTCGGAGTGACAATATTGTGAAGAGTGCCAAGTTTTTTCTCCAAGCCGCAAGGTGTTTAGATCCACAAAGTGGTATTTATGGGAAAACTACCTTTAGATGCCAGAAAAAAGGTTTTTTTGCAGTCGATTTGTAAAGAAATAAAGACAGTTCTTTTCGAATCCGTATAATATTTATTCAGAGTAAATGCCTAAGGTAATAAAAAAACTTTTCACAAAACAAAAATTAAAATTTAACAATTTTTTTTAGAATCTTGTTAGTTATATCGCCGCTGACATCGTAGATTGTGTAAGTGCTGGCCACAATTTCCTAAAATAATAAGTCTGAAGTAAACAAACCAAACATTTTCTTACTGAGGGTTTTTTTTATCGTCGATAAACTAAATGTGCCGAAAATTATCCTCGTAAAACAAGCTTCGACAAAAAGTTGGATTTTCACAAAAACTTTCGTGGTTTTTGCAGTCGAAAAAGATCTAAAAATGTGTTGTATTTTAATTCTTTAGTCCATATAAAACCATTTCTACCTGGGGTTCAGAATCTACAAAAGCGCTGGGAATATCGTTGTTGCCAAACAAAGATATTTGATATTGACAATTCCGACATCGTTCTAAAAGCTAGAAATAGGAACATACTCGTACCATCGGCGCAAAACGTTGGCTTTTAAAGTTATACCATTTTCTAAGAAAAAATTATATTATATTATGGTTACTCAAGCTTGATTGGGATGTCGATTTCGAGTCATATGGAAACAGCAAGGAATATGTTTAAGAATTTGGGGAGATATCAATTCCTCAATTTGTCTATACCACCACTTCAATTGCATGCCTTTGTGGACACATCCATGAAAACCTATTATATCCGTAGCAAAAAAAAACAGGTAAAAAACTGTCATTGCTGATTTCAAAATCTAGACTAGAGAAGTTAAGACTAAAATGCTCCCAAGGTCTGAGTTTATTGCCACTCACCTTCTTGCAGACCTATTACAAAATAAAACCCATATTAATGATCCCTTTCGAATAAATATTTTATTGGTCGGATTCCATAATCACGTTGCATTGGATCTAATCCCATCCATCGACCTTTTCAATATTCATTACAAATAGGGATACTCAAAAATGGTCGTATGGCCGTACGTCCTAACTAAACATAACCCAGAAGATATTTTACCATTTACCGGGCACTTGCAATTGGTGGAGTTGATTTTTGTTGTGGTCCCGTCCGTACAACCAAGCGATGGGACCATGAGATGCCTTCTGGTACCTAACAGTCGGGCCACTGGTCGCAGTATTAACGCTCAGAATATTGAACCAGGTGCGTCACAATTTATTGCGACTATGGCAGCTTTCCTCGTTAGTCAAACTATTTGGCGGCGATGGTCCCATAAGTACGTGTTTACGACCTCCTCATGGTATACCTGTATATCGTTTTTTTTCATGAGCCAATTTGAACAGTGAAAATAACGTTTATGAGGGTCCTTATTTTTTCTATAACAGCTATATGTTATAGTGAAGACTGCTGCAATAGTAAGAAGACTTTTACAAAACTTTCATACATATTGCATTAGAGCTAAGGGACTAGTTTGAATAGAAGCGGACCGACAGACGGACATGGATATGGACTTGACCATTGATACTGATATCGAATATATACACGTATGTATATTTTACTGTTTTGGAATCTTTAGACTGAAATCATTATATGATATCATTATACTATTTAATAGTTTATTTATTTAAATAAAAGTCAAGTACTTTGTCTACCAATTTGTAACGAAAACAAGAAAGAATACCATTTTCCCAAAAATTCGATTCATAATTATGACTTGTTCATGAGTAACAGGCGGTAGATAACAACGAAAATATTTTTTTTTATTTAATTACCTTTGGATGAAGATGGAATTAATCTTTCTGGTGGTATAAAAGGATGTTTGTCGTAATTGGGATCATCAACTTCTTGACATCGGTATGAAAGATTTCGAAGTATACATACGCAATTCTCTACAGTTTTATTTCCAATATTATTTTTCTCTATTGATGTTCGCACAACATAAAGAAGGCATTCAACTAAGTGTTCGCAATTGCGAAGACATCCTCTTGCATGTTCTCCAGCAGAACTGACGTTTCGTAAAACTCCAGATGCGTTTCGAAATACTGTAGAAAAGCATGTTTCTCCACAGCAAACTGCATCCCAACCAGAATGAGGCTTAATCACGCTGCAAACTACAGCAACAAGCGCTTCATCAATAATTGACCGTTTCAAGTCTTCACAGGAAGACATATTCCACAAAACGCCAGTCACCAATTCTTTTACTTCTGTTTCTTGAGACCGACATAGAAGATGGACCAAGGCTGCTATTCCGCCCGCGTTCTTTATTCCACGTTTGTTTTCATCATTTTGTCTTCCATAAGATAAATTTCGTAAAGCACCGCAGGCATTTCTGAAACAAAAAAAGAGCTTTACTTCCGACAAAATTTATGTGCTTTATACGCGTAATTTAGCTTTGAATTTTGCGCGAAAACAACATGAAATCATTCATAACTTAATTTATTAATATTGTCGATAGTAAGAGTATGATTCGGACAGCATTTGCTGTTTCGCTAAATGTGGATTAAATAAATATTTAAATATAAGGGGAACATGGTATCGGAAGTTGTGAGCGCTTGTGTGGGCGTTGTCAAGAAATACAAATTAAAACAAGATAGAATGCTTAGTCGAGTTCCCCGACTATCAGATACCCGTTACTCAGCTAGTGGAAGTGCAAACTAGAAATTTTAAAATTTTCTGAAATATCATATCGGTAAAATGTGGGGAAAATTAATAAAATGAAAAAATAAATAAACAATTTATCAAAAGTGTGGGCGTTAGAGGTTTGGGCGGTTTGTAGACGTTGGAGTGGGCGTGGCCAAAAGTTTTTAGGCAAATCTTAGAAAAATAGTAACGGAAATATGATAGTCGGGGAACTGAATAAAGCATTCTATCTTGTTTTGTAAGTAAAAAGTGGTGAAAATGTATTGAATTTAGCGATGATTTGATTTGATTAATATCTATGATCTTATACTGTTTTAGCGATGTTTTTGTGATGGTTGATGACTTCCTAGGACATTCCAATGTTAAAATCATCACTTGTTTTCATACAAATTGAGAGGTGATGAAGGGATCAAGATTCATACTACGTATGAAAAGTTAGTGTATGGAACTGCAATACATATATCGAGAGCTAGGTGTGTGTGGGCGTTTCTAATGATCACTGTACTTAAGGTACGGTTATCAATAATATCAACCAAAACATTGTAATACTTTGTTGCAATGCGGATGGGCTGGACTTCAGTTCAAGCAATCTTACGCTGCCCAGCTACAGCCACATAAATGAATATATGAATTAGATAAGCATATGCATACATAGATGCCTTCCTTAGCATATCCAAAAAAACATATGAGTAATATATAACGTAACCCCTCTGCTGCTGTTCTCGGCAGCAGCGCAGCTCTTCGATTTAAGGCAGAGCAGCGACCAGTCGAGAGTCGCTTTCTTAAATAAAGAATCAAAATTACAAAAAAAGATCTTTGGATTACTATGGAGATTATCCATTAATCCATTATCCAAATATTAATCCGCATCCGTTAGCAGCATTTACACTTAATAGTAGTAGAGTGTCCGAAAACAAATCGGTTCTGGTGTAGATTGAACTATATATAGATTGAGCTACAGCTGTGAGTGCGATTTCCAATTAAAAAGTCAACAAGTCAAAAATTTGGATAATAAACAAGCGTGCCAATAAACGTATTGCCAAATCCGTGGAAGTTGATGGGAAACGAAGTATGCACAAATAGGACGGTCAAACACTCCGAACAGGAACGGGGTTTTACTTCGTGGACAACCCGAAAATTAACTGGATCCAATTTTATTTTTTTATCTTGTTCGGTTTTAAAATAAATATAACAATTTTTTCCTAACACTACATATTTGGTGTAATAACATTTGTGTTTATTTTTGTTTATAATAACATTTAGAGCATTATCGCTAAGAGATAAATTATACTAATATATTGGTTATTAAACTCCATTATACATGATTGGTTTCAATTTAAATTCAATTGAACAATGTTAAACAAACAATTGTATAATTTGCATTCAGTTGTTTTATTATAAATAGCTTTCACCGTGTTTAACAGTGTACATTAAATGCATGGTGCACTTGTATGTGTATACGGTGGCCAATATTTTTTATTACATTTCATCGTTGGGCAACTCCAGTTCATTTTTCCTGAAAAAAAGCTTAAGCTAAGCTAAAAAGCTTACGAGATCTTAATTTATAATAATATTATACAAAAGATATATACACGTAATATAAACCTAATGAGATCGATATATCAGTGAAACATGCCAACAACGTTACACGGAAAGCAAGCACAAGAAGAGACGAAACTCGAAGCAAACGAGGAAGACGCAACTGAGCATCTAAATGTTATTTGTTTTGTTTTGAAGAATAGGAATAAATAGTAAACTTGGAAACATAAAAAAAATTTATATTCGAACCGGAACCCTTTCGATTTTTTTTGGCGCGATATCCGATTTTGTAAGTTACTACGCCAACTCTATATTTTGAATTTTATGGTCTATGCCAGTCACAATCCTATTATTCTTGAGATCAGTCGTAACATAAGGGGAGTACTGAGGATGTACTTGTATAGGGGTTGAATTTATAATTTAATGGTGAGGTCAAGTGGGTGCGTTCTCAGCAGACGTCTACGGGATTGGCTGTTGTCCAGAAGTTTGTTAGCCAGGTGGTTGGGGTGGTTTTCCAGTCTACTTGCGTATCTCTCACTGTGACGATATATCTCGCCTTCCACCCATGGATTCCCGAGCTCCTCATGGATGATGGAGTTTTCATGGTAGAAATGGGCGTTGGAGACTTTTCTCAAGCATCTGTTTCGGAAGCGCTGGATCTTTATTCGGTGCGAAGCGCTTGCAGTGCCCCACAGTTGGATTCCGTAAGTCCAGATCGGCTTGAGAATAGTCTTGTAGACGAGCAGTTTGAGTTTCTCTCGCAGTTTGGATTTTTTTCCAATGAGCCCGTGCAGTTGTTTGAGGCGTTTGTTGGCCTGCATTCGCTTTTTGTTGAGGTCAGGGCCCTATGTGAGCCTACGGTCCAGGGTAAAGCCCTAGGTATTTGGAGGTGCTAGCGGTTGGGATGGTGTCACCGTCGAGCGTAACGGGAGGACATTCTCCTCTGCGTAGCGAAAATGTTGGGTGGGAGGATTTCTCTGCGTTCACCGCAACGTTCCAACTTTTCAGCCATGGATCCAGAGCATCCAGTTTTCTCTAGATGATGGCTGATGCTTCTTGTGGGTTTGTTGCGCTGGCAAGGAACGCAGTGTCGTCTGCACAGGTGGCTACTGTGAGGTTACGGGGGGTATGATAGGGAGGTCTGCTGTGAATAGTGTGTAGAGAATAGGTATAAAGACGCTGCCTTGAGGTACTCCGGCTCGTATCGGCCTTGGCGCGCATCGCACTTGGAACTCTCTTCCTTCCGTGTACGATTTAAGTTGGGCGAAATGGGTAGATGGGACTTAAACTTGGATAGTAGTCCAGGGTGTCACACTTTGTCAAACGCCTGTTTGACATCCAGGAAGACGGCACAACAGTATTGCTAATTTTCGAAAGCGTCCAGAATGCGTGCTACGAGCCGGTGGCACTGCTCGGGTGTTTCATGGGACCGTCTGAAGCCAAACTGGTGATCAGGGATCAGTCCAGCCTCGTCCAGTACTGGCAACACTATGCGAAGAAATACTCTTTCTAGTATTTTGGAGAGGATTGCCAGCAGACTAATCGGTCTATATGAGGCAAGATTGGCTTCAGGCTTTCCAGGTTTCAGGATGAGTATCACTTCTACACATTTCCAAGACTTCGGGAAATACCCTAGTCTGAAGCAACTGTTGAATATGTCAGCCAAAAACAGCGAAGAGGCAACATTTTCTGGGATGTGATCGATGCGATCCAGGCCTGGCGACTTGCTGGTTTTTAGGGAGGCGATCTCCTGCGCAACCTCTTCTGGGGTGAAGGGCTCTATTGGCAGGCTAGGAAGACTTGGACTGTCTAGAAACCTGGTGTTGGCCGCACGCTCTTCACCATTGCATCTGTCGAAAGGGGTGAATGCATTGTGAAGGTGGTCTGCAAAAGCTTCTGTTCTTTCGGCTTTAGAACGGCACCAGGATCCTTCCGCCTTGCGTATCGGTGACGCCTTCTTTGCAGGTCTTCTTATGTGACGCGTGACATGCCACAGGTTGTGCTGCGGATCGCCAGGTTCAAGCTTCTCGAGAAATGTGTTGAAGGAGTCCTGCTCGATTGAGTGCTGCATTGTCCCTTGGGTTGTGCGAGAACCAGATTCTTCTGAGACGCCTTTTTTTTACCACGAAGGCCGCGATTTCTGAAGACCAAAGGTAAAGATCTCTTTCGGGAGTTCTCGGGGTCGTTGGAGGAGGATTGGCAAATTCGGAAGCATTGTGCATCTCCTTGGTGAGTGTCTTGATCGCCGCATTAATGTTGCTTGGAATGGAAAGAGGGGGATTTGGGTTGAGGGAGGACAGCATCCAGAATGTGAACTTGGGGGCGTATGTATGTTTCCCAGTGAGTCTTCTGGGCATCTCCTTTCTTAGGACGGGGATGTTAAGGAGCACTTTTATTGTGCTGTGATCAGATAGGAGCTTGTTGTGGGTGGAGCATGCTGATCTGGGTTGGCTCACCAGTGGAGTGGCAATCTAGTCTTTTGTTCTGCAGAAATTTGTGGAGCATTCTGCCTTTGGTGTTGATGGAGCGGGACCCCCACCAGGAGTGATTAGCGTTGTAATCACCGGCTGCTAAAAAGCAGGGTCCAAGGGACTCAAAAAGTTCCTGTAGGTGAGTCTCGGTGATCGAGTGTCTGCGGGGGAAGTAGACCGCTCCAATGGTTCAGTTTTATTTGCATGATTTAGAATTAAGGATGGAGGCAACCAGGTGCGTCATCTTCGACGAGAGCGCGATGCAGTCAACAGAGATAAGACACACGTGTGCGTTAGTATTAGTAACAACGGTTAGGCTCGCGGGTTTGACAGGTAGACCCCTACAATTCTTAGGACTCGTAACACTAAAACCATCCGCTCACATTCGCATCACTTGCCAAAAACAGACCACAAGTCAGCCACAACCCTAAACTAAACCAAAACGGAGAACCTCATCATCACAACGAACCCAAAGGACAAAAAGAATATACTTCCTCCAGTACTTCCTCATCATCCGCGGATCTTAGCTCTTCTAAAAATAGACCCTAGACCCTATAAGCTTACCTTTAAACTAACCATAAAAAATCCTCAAACCCCGTGCAAATCCTTCTTATCAATACATTTAAACGCATAATCGCATTGCAGCCAATATGAAATCTAAAACAAACAACAATACTGGGGACGCGTCTAGCGACTCTTGCGACATGAAACTAAATAATCTTACCAACCCATTTATACCCCCACTAAACTATTTTAATGTTAAATATGTTACAATGGAACATTAAAGGCTATAGGAACAATAACTCCCAACTCCAAATACTAATTAAAACGTTTAGAAACACATCATTGCCCTTCAGGAAACCCACATATCCCACAACTCATCCTTCCCTATCACCGTAAACTTTAATTTAATTTAATTTAATTTTACTTAATTTACTGCGGCTTCTGTTCGAATGCATTCGGTGGCACAACCATCTTAGTGCACAAATCTATCTCCCACACATAATACCAACTAAATCCTCTCTTTGAAGCGATCGGTATTTCGATCAATTCAAAAACTAACTACCATAATCTCTTCCTACATCTTCCTTTCCCGAAATAATTTACCCACCCTAGTCCTTGGAGACTTTAGCAGCTGGCATCCTTACCCAGAACCAACTCAAAAGGCAACACCATCGCCAAATTTATAGATCTTTCAGATTACATTCTCTCAAGCGACAAATCCTACTCAACGCACAACACGTTCACGCATATAGATCTTTCGCTTGTCTCTGCCGAACTAGCTGCCGAAACTAAATGGGAAGTAATAGACGACCTTAATGGAAGCGACCACATTCCAATCCTTATTTTAATATTCCCTAGCTCTTCTTCTCCATCCCTCTTTCAACCTTAAAAAAGCAAACTGCAACAGTAATATCAACACAGAAGCTGAACTCATTAAAGAAAATTGTAATACAAGGCGCACGCACACACCCCTATACCACAAAACACAACATTCCCTCTATACCGTAAAGATCCGTGGTGGAACCAGGAACTTTCTTAACTAAAAAAATCGAAAATCTTTAAAAGAAACATAAAAACAACAAACATATTAGAGTTTAAAAAGGCCAACGTGAAGTATCGAAGAGCAATTAAAGAAACTAAGAAAACGGATATCCAAAAAGTCACCTCCCAAATCGGAGCAAATATTAAATGTCTATGCGGCCTTTATCCCAGCATACTTATACACGCCCTATACAACGCCCCAACCAACTACCACCTCCCCTTCGGAAATTGCAAGCACCTTCGACAACCTATTGTCACAAGAAGCTGACGACAGTAACTTTTCCAACATCTTCATAACCAACACGCTGCTCTTAAACACTTAATCAAACTACACGCCATCCCAAGCAGCCTGTCAAATAGAAAATTACGTTTCTTTCATTGAACTGTTATCCGCCCTCAAATCTCTTAAAGGTTCCACCCTTGGTATGGACCGTATCTCCTACTCCATGATCCAGAACACCCCCACCACATTTTACCTCAGAATCTTATGACATTTTAACGATATCCTAAATTCCCACATTTCTCAAGCCTACAAGGTTGACATAGTTGGTCCATATATTAAGCACCGCTACTAGAAACCACATCCTACAGGCCCATATCCCTGAACCCATCTCTGGCTAAAGTTCTTGATAAAATTATAGCTAAACGGTTGTGGTGGTTTGTTTTAACCAACAAACTCATTCACAACAACCAGTTCGAATTTAAAAGGGAAAAATCTCTTATAGACAGTCTATTATTTGTAGACGACCTAGCAACAAGATCCCTCTCTCTAAAGCGCCACCTCTCAAGCTCCTACACTCCTACGACACTCACTTAAAAAATCTCGTTAAACACCCAATAAGAAATACCCCATCACTATAGAACGAATACACACTTGTCATAAGCTCAATGTCCCCTTTTCACCAATAGAAACCATCCCATGGAATAATTTTATCTCAGAAATTATACAAAAAGCTATCAACACATCTCTATCAAAATACAACAAATCCAGCACACCTTCCAAACCTTCCAATTCCTAAAAAATTCTATTCCAATCCACAAATTTCTTTACACAGATGGCTCGATGGCCAATGGAGCAGTACGCAATAGTGTAACAAGCGAAATCAGCAAAGTCCTCCTCCCTTCTTTTTCAAGTCCTTTCAAGCGGAATAAGTTAAGTTAAGTTTGCACTGAAAGCCCCACGCAAGCAGAATAAAAGTGCATATTTTGTGATTCAGGGAAAAAGACCCAAAAACAAGCAATACACTGAGAAAAATTTCGTGTCGTGTTGGCAGTGTAAATACCCAAATGCAGAAATAGTAATTTTCCAAGTACAAACGAATTTAGCAAGCGGAAATTTAAAAGACGAAAATAATACACGGCCCATAATTATAATCTAAAAATGCCGTAATAGTTTTTATAATTTTCGCTAGTCTCATTTGAATTTTCCTGTGCACGATTCTCCCGAAAACTGAAAACATTATGAATTATAAAGTAAAGCAAGTTCTCTATGGAGCTTTTATCTTTAAATTGGATTTTGAAATCGAACCTTAAAACTAGTTTTATTATTTTCAGTCTAATCTAGATAAATAGTACAGGGCCTGTGCGAAAAGAAGAATCAAAATAAAACTAGAGAACTGCACAGATGCAGGTGTTAGCCTAATGCAGGGTAAGAGCTTCTATTCTTTTGGTATCCAGCTATATATGCAGAAAACGTAAACAACGCTTGCAGCTCGCCGCGAAAGATCTTTCGAGCAAAACGAATGCTCATTTAACTAATTTAAATCAGAGTTCGGGTAATTTTTCTGATTCTACGGTTAAAATAACGATTTTATGCACATGATTGTATTATTTTTCGACTCTCTTTTCTCGAAACTACATTTCTTGTATTATAACTTGGAATTTTTTTATGAGTAGTAAATATCTCCACTCTCAAGTTATATTGTTTAAATAATAAGCTTGATAGACCCTTTAAGAACTTTGAAGCTGAAAGAAGCTTTGAATATTTTGATTTTTACAATAAATTAAGGAATTGGAAAATTGAATAATTAATTAAAATTGTTTGAATCTAGAAGTATTGGAATGCCGTAGCCCAATCAAGATTAACCTTTCGAGAGATTTATGTTTTTTTTCGGTAGAACCAGAGGCAGGGTGGGTGTTTTCTCGCAGTGATGTGAAAACAGAAGGAAGGTTTTCCGATGCCAACGTAGTTCCGTTTCCTTATAGCCAGCTTCTTCATTATGGTGACGTGAATAGTAGAGCCTAGACCTCCCCCCCCTTTTCTCCAGTTTTATTAGTACGCGAAATTATGTTAAATAATTATTGTTATCGCCGAAGAGCTTAGCTAGCAGAACTTAATCTCACACTCATACAGGAAATACAAGCGCGTACTCTGCCTTAGCTGAATAACATCCGCTCTCTTCCAAAACGGCAAAAGATATCCACAGACACTTCCTCGCCTACTCCCCAAATTATAACTGTGGAGACATTTCTCGGCACATAAAAAATACATCAATTCCAAACAAACAGAACTGCAAAACAACATAACTCTCTGGTACAAGCTCATCCTTCAATCTACCACACCAAACTCCTCCTACAACACCACATCACCCAACAGGAAAACTCAAATCCTTATGAACAGGCTCACACCAACCTTACCAATGCCCACTACATCTCCTCCCTAACATCTGTCCCCTTTGCAACCATTATCAGTAAGACCTTAAACACATCCTAGTTAACTGTCCATACCTTTCCCTTCAAAGAACAGTTGCCTTTCAATCAATAAACCCAATAACCGCACTTTCTAACTCAACGAACGATAACATCAACAAAATTATATCATTTTGGCTAAACTCCAACCCAATTCATAAATATAAAACTATATTTTTCTCTTACTCTGTATAAACTATTGTCACCCTAGACGAGCGGAAGGCCTTAGCTGCTAATGCTGCTAGTTCTCAGTTATCTTATAGTTTTATACTTTAAGTTAGCTTTATATAAATAAATGGTATATTTCAAAGATAGCGATTTCATAAATTTCATATTTCACGAAACCAAATAAAATGTCCCCCAAATGGGGAATTGGAACAAAATACAATGTTTATCGAGGAACAAGAGTTACGTGTTAAGTTTGCTAGGAAGAGATTCCATGTAGGTCCTATTCTAACGTTACTACTATTAGTTAAAACGGGATTAACTCTATATAGTCACTATATTTTCAAATATTTAGTTTATTTCTTTCTATTTTCGTATATAATAAAATTGCCTCGACCAGAATATAAACATTTTTTCCAAATAAAGTACCTGCTGAAAAAAGAAAAAAGGTTTTTATTAGTTCAGATTAACTACAGTCTTTTTTTCTTGCACCATTACATATCGAAAGCGTTAAATTTTTGTGATAAATTACCGTTTAAAGATTTAAATGATATATATATCTTTCTACTTACCGGCTGTAGATTACGCAATGTATATGCCGTTTTTTTTTATTTAATTTCACTGACACTTGCTTTTCTGCACAGCTCGCAAACAGATCTAGCATATATTCAGAAAGGGTGAACTGAAACGTATGGTTAAGAACCCCCTGTTCCTTTAAAAAGGGATAAAGAAGTATAGGCACTATTTGTTCAGTCGGGTATAGAAATAATTTGTGTATCCCTGATTAAGCACGAAAAAAAAAATATGAGAATACCGCTGTAAGCTAAATTAGAATACGTATTACTTGTACTTAATTAGGACAAAAGTCATATGCAACCAAACTTTATATATCGTTAAGGCCCTACAGAACTTCGAGGGCAAAAACGAAAGTTACGTTTCGTGGCGCAAAGCGGTACATACTGCATATAAGCTGTAAGAAAAATACGAGGATAGTTCTAAGCATTACTAAGCTAAAAAATAATAAAATAATAAAAATAAATTATAATACAATAAAATTAAAAGCCAAGCTGTTATGGTCCTCTCTTCATTTGATAATTCCCTGAACTTTAGGAACATAATCAACCGATTAAACTTCACATTCGCTGATAAACGACCGGTGTATTAATACACGTAAACTATTACAATACTATTAAGTAGAGAAACAACTTACGCTACTAGACTATAATGACATACGACAGCACTTTAGCTGCATCACTATAGCGGAAGAGCTACGCGTCCTTTTTCCAGGAACCAGAAAGTCCTTAAACGACGTACTCCTCTCTGCAAGACAGTCTGATCTTCCGTCCGCATTAGCATTAGGTCAAGGAGTGTAGGCTAACCAACAAAGACAGCCGGTCAAAGAAAGGAACATAACACCCGACACTATATTTAACCAGGTATTTAAAAACCCTCATTTCAATAAAAGACAGCGACAACCACCCAAACAAGAACAAGCCCAACCAATGAACACTGATAGCTTTTCACGTTTTGGACATCCCGATCAAAACAAACTAGGCGGTTTACCCTATGGACAAATTCAGAACAGTCAGTAGCGAACGCAACCACAATATGCTCAACCCGATAAGTAGCGCTGTCTGGGAAAGGCAAACAAAAGAGCAAACAATAGCAGTGCAAGGCTTAAAAGGACCAAAACAACAAAGAATTACCCATATATCCTCAGGTAATGGCCCTCCCGGCAATAAAGATAACGAATATACAGCAGTAACTGACGAAGTAAAAAAATCCTGACGAAGGCCCCCCCACAAACAAAAGTGCGTGATTCACCTCTTAATACTTCTTATTACAAAGTCTCACAACATCAATGGAATAGGTGGACTTGACTTACTTAAACAATCAGACGTTGTACTTGTACACCCGGTTGGTGTCTCCGATTTTGTAAACTCAGACATAACAACCACATTTGGGTTGTAGATAAAAAAGTGTTCTTTTCATTTTGGAAAACTTAGGCAATACTTTACCACCTTAGATTTAAAGTCTAGTCCCTCGATTTTACTCTCGATACTCTCGATTTACAAAATATAACCAATGGTTAACACTCCACAAATATTACTATCACAGTCCTATGGTGAATATCCACAATTAAAGATTTACTAAACAACAATTTTCTTAATTTCATAATAAAATAAAGATATTTATTTGCCTAGTCTAGCATTCGCGAAAATAGTCCTACATTCTGTCAATCATAGCCGACTGCGTTAGTCAAATAATATCGATTGGGATTTGCGGCGCTACCCTCACTACACGATTTGGTAGGAAGTCGCCATACATAACCTGTGCATAACAGCTGCATTCAGTAGGCACAGCACACTGTACTAATCGCCTGAGCCGCCTTGAGCCCTGGACGGTTATCGACGACGCCGTTTTTATCATCAATAATGAAACGGGTAGAATCAGCGGGCAACTAGTAAATGGTACATTTCTCGTTAAGTTCGACGAGGAAATAAAGATGAACGACTCCATATTCCGGAACTTAAGAAATTCCGTTAAAAAATCTCCAGCCCCAGCTACGTCAACGCTCCTTACTTAACATAACAGTGTTTCCAGGCCGACTTTGCAGTTCTTACCTCCCCTGATACCTCACCTCTGCACGAGACGCTGGATCTGCAGTTTTATGGTGTAGGATAAGTTATCGTTTTAACAAATAATGGCCTTAGCCTTTAGTTCGATTTTGGAAATAAAGCGCGACGGTCATAGCCTCGAATCTAAATCGACACCGAAGTTTGTTAATTAATATATGTCGCATTATGAAGGTATTTTGACCACCGTACGTGTCACGTACGTCACATTATGAACATAGTTTGACCACTGCGCTTGCAAGATGCTGCTGCGTAATGATATTGGTATATTGTGAAATCATTCTTAGAATTTGACTACGGCGCAGAATATGACTAGCGCCAAAGTACCGAAACGAGAGGGGCGACGGCGTTGTCGCGCTGTCCAGAGTGGTCCAGTTAGCGTGTGTAAAGGATAGATCGATGCGTAGAAAATGCGAGCAGTTGCATGCAGACGATTGCATAGGCCGGTTGGAATTCGCTACACTTGAAAAGTTTGTGTGTCAACATGGCATATCATACACAAGAAAATAACAATACTGCGATATAAACATATAGCAATATGGTCGCAAATTTCTTATATATGTGTTGCAAGCTTCTTATTAAATTATTATTAAAACACAGCATAGTAATAGTAATAGCCGAATATGCGTGCATTCTAATACATAATAAAAATATACTAAAATATAAAAAATAAACTAGTAATTGTGCTAAATAAAATTGCAATTATTAACGTTTTTTTTAATGTTTCCAGCTAATAGATTATATAAAAAAAACATTTGATTGTCCCATTTTAATTCTCTTATTTACACAACAAACTTAATAGATCACTTTACTAAGAATTTGCTTAAATCTTTAAATGAATTAATTTTTAGATCAAATACGACTTCAACTTTACGCGATTATATAAAAAAAACATTTGATTGTCCCATTTTAATTCTCTTATTTACACAACAAATGTAATAGATCACTTTACTAAGAATTTGCTAAAATCTCTAAATGAATTAATTTCTTAGATCAAATATGACTTCAAGAGAGCGAAGAGAGAGCATTTCAAGGCCACCAGAAAAGTGTCATAGTGAAACCAATGTATGACCGTTACGCATCTTGTTATTGAATGTCTTTGGTATCCCATATACATATATCTTAATCAGTATATGTAATTAAAAAAAGGACTTTATATTAATAAACTCTTGTTATATATCAATAGTTACGGAATACAAGTCATGGTATTTAACCAAACTAACAAAGATTTTCGAAATAAATTTATGTAGTTATAGTCCCTAACTGTCCCTATTTAAAGAAAATTTCCTGCAAACCTAGCTAAAGCTGCAGTGTTTATATCAATCTGTATAATGCTACTGGTTCTACAGAGCTAAAAGAGCGCATAGACATGGTAACATACAATATACTGCTCAAAAAGAATTTGTTGTTCTAAAATGATAAGTGTTTCTTTTAGTTGCTTAATAACTGTATAGCGTTTACGGAAATGTGTTATATATTAAAAGTTGGGTATTTCATACAGTATATACACGTATATCGTTATCGTAATCCCCGTTTTTGAGAATGTAGAATGTAGTTTATAAAAATATATCGTTATGCCATATGGGCATACAATATGGTCTACCGTTTGAAAAAATCGCCAACACGTATAAACAAAAACATAACAACTAAATATCTTTTCTTTATACAAAATACCTTTCCAACGACTAAAAATTTTCGGCGCCGATTTTTCAAAATGTCCTAGAATGTAAACTATGCAGCTTAAGGAAAACGTTAAACCATTTGTTTTTAGGAGCTTAGAAGGAAAACTACATAGTATATAGCAAAAGATAAACAAATGAAGGGACAAACGATTTTAGTTTAAACACAGTATTGTACCCCATTGCATATTCTATTTCACGGCTCTTGGATAGTGCAACACTTTACTTTCCTATTTTTTTGCCACAAATATGAAAATAAAGCTGGGCTTTGAGTTATTCAACACATCTTGCAATCAAAGATGTTGAAGTAGTAAGGATTTCGAGCAACTAATTTTTATTAAGATATTTAAAAAAAGGAAATTAACTATCGATGCTCATTATCACTACGTAGACATAAGTTTGTTTTTAGTTTTAAATGTGTCTCTTGTTTTTTGTAGGTCTCAACTTCTCCTTTAAAATAGGAAGTCTATTGATATCGTCATAACAAATAGTGATAATATAAAATGACTTAGTTTGACGAAGCTACTGATAACGTGTTGGGTTTTAAGATATTGTAACACGTCTTGGTTTCGGTGCGGTTGAAGTGCAACTTCAATAAATATCTATATTTATACCCGTTACTCGTAGAGTAAAAGTTTTTTATTCACCTTGAAAAGTATAAAGTATAAAGCATAATGTAAAGGATAAAAAGATGAATGCTGTTTTGCGTACGGATATCAAATGAACCATTTGGCAATTCGTGGAGATTTTATGACTCAGTTCATTATTTATAATTCAGTACATAATCGATGGCATAGGCAATCTTTTAATTGACAAAGCGTTGCTTTACGGTGCAAGAAATTTGAGCAAAGAAAACCCAAAAAAGTTACGTCAAGAACAAAGAGGAGAAATTATAAGACCAAGAGAATTTAAAGACTAGTGATGATGATCAACATCGCAAAAAATAATGCCAAAATAAATATCATCGAACCGCCAAGTACATTCGCATAATAAGGTGCACAAAATAAAAAACCGCTACACCTGAAGACTACCAAAATCAAAATGCGCATAAACCTGAAGACGAGAAACCGAGTTTTTCAGAGACCCGCTTGGTTAGATCAGGTAGACAAATGGTTCATGCTGAAATTATAGAAGAGGTAATCGTGACGGTAATCCTTAAAGATGCAACGATTTTTCACCCAATAGTCTTTAAAAACATGCCATGAACCGTAAGAAAAAGGAACATCTTAATCCATTAGCAAGAACAAGCCATCGAGCCAGACACATATTGTATCATGAGCCCGTAGGTCGTTACAAGGTGGTTCATAATCGGCTTAACAATAGGAAAAGTGACCAATTTTATGTTCTGCCCAGCAAGCGGTTTCTGCATATAGGCCAGTTTACGGTACTCACAAAGCCAGAGGCAGTGCAAAATTTGTCGGGGATAAGCTGAAAATTAATAAAGTTAAATTGCTATGCCTTGACTAAAAAATACGTGGATTTTAAAACTTTGAAGTTTAGCTGTCTTCAATAATAAGTTTTGGCCGCATTCGGTTAGATTGAGTCGATTCATCCATCATGAGAAAAAGCCCTTTGACTTGACGGATTAAAGGTCTCTTTTGTTCGGATTACCGCTTCATTTCCAACAACAATTTCAACGATCAGCAGTTTGGCCGTCTGTCTTTCGTTTTATTCCCGAATCATAAGTCATTAATCCCAGCTTAGACGGGAGAGAATAGCTTTATTCTCGATGCATGATTTTTCGAACATAGTTCCTGCAAAAACAATATACGGCTTAGCCGTCTGACATGGATGGCTATTGCATGTAATATGTAGCTGTGGCCATCTCTCACCGCTCTCTGTGGATCCGCGCTATCATTGCTCTCTGGATCGGATTAGAGCTTAGGATTAGAGCGTCTACTGAAAAGCGCTCTCCCTACTGTTTTTCAATCAGTTGTTGGACCGGGAGCACCTGTTGCGCATTTCGTTGCGCTCTACATCTATTATTCTTCAATATCTTTGGTGTTGACGCTACTCCTTGGATTACCATATGCCTCCTATAACGACGCGTGATTACATTCAATCTGATTATGCTGCCAGCGGCTCGAACTATGGTTTGGAGCACCCCATACTAATTCAAGCTAACTTTCTTCTTAGTGTTCTTGGTGAAACTTTGGACGCACCTCACCCGCTTATGGGCTTCCTGCCACGGAATGCACTGCGGCTTCCATTTATGAACCGGCTGCTAATTCATCAAAACCACCCAATGCAGCTTATAGAAGAACGGAAATTAAAAGCATTGAATTATATTTTCAAAACATAACTGGCATGAAAACTAAGATAGAATTAGCCTTCCTTAACAGCTCTAACACCGATTACGATGTCATATTGGTTAAAACCTTAACACCAACTTCAACTCAGCAAATTTTTTTGATCTGAATCTTTTCCAAATCTTTCGTGAAGATAGAGACTACAGCAGAATCATTGCGCAAGCGGTGGTGGTGTTATTGTGGCTGTTCACCGTACACTCATCGAACTCTTCGAAGATGACTCTATTTAGGATCAGTTGGCGGTATCGGTATCTGGCATGGATGGAAAATTGTTTAATGGGGCTCTCTATATACTCCCTGGAAGCGACGCTGCTCTCTATTAGGCCCACATGGATAACATCTTCCGTATTAGTACCAACTTGGAGGACTCTCATGGCTGATTTGTGGCGGATGATTATACCCGTTACTCGCAGACTAAAAGGATATACTAGATTCATTGAAAATTATGTAACAGGCAGAAGGAAGCGTTTTCCACCATATTAAGTATATATATTCTTGATCAGGATCAATAGTCTGTCCCGTATGAACGTATTGATCTCAGGAAGTACAAAAACTAGAATGTTGAGATTAAGCATTCAGCTTTCAGAGACATAGACGCAGCGCAAGCTTGTTTCCAAATGTTGTCAAATGTTCCACTAGCTGAGTAACGGGTATATAATAGTCGGGGAACTCGACTATAGCATTCTCTCTTGTTTTAATTTGGGCTCTGTATTAGCGACACAGTATTGTATCCCATTGTATATTCTATTTCACGGCTCTTGGATAGTGCAACACTTTACTTTCCTATTTTTTTGCCACAAATATGAAAATAAAGCTGGGCTTTGAGTTATTCAACACATCTTGCAATCAAAGATGTTGAAGTAGTAAGGATTTCGAGCAACTAATTTTTATTAAGATATTTAAAAAAAGGAAATTAACTATCGATGCTCATTATCACTACGTAGACATAAGTTTGTTTTTAGTTTTAAATGTGTCTCTTGTTTTTTGTAGGTCTCAACTTCTCCTTTAAAATAGGAAGTCTATTGATATCGTCATAACAAATAGTGATAATATAAAATGACTTAGTTTGAGTAAAAGTTTTTTATTCACCTTGAAAAGTATAAAGTATAAAGTATAATGTAAAGGATAAAAAGATGAATGCTGTTTTGCGTACGGATATCAAAAGAACCATTTGGCAATTCGTGGAGATTTTATGACTCAGTTCATAATTTATAATTCAGTACATAATCGATGGCATAGGCAATCTTTTAATTGACAAAGCGTTGCTTTACGGTGCAAGAAATTTGAGCAAAGAAAACCCAAAAAAGTTACGTCAAGAATAAAGAGTAGAAATTAGAAATTAGGAGAAATTATAAGACCAAGAGAATTTAAAGACTAGTGATGATGATCAACATCGCAAAAAATAATGCCAAAATAAATATCATCGAACCGCCAAGTACATTCGCATAATAAGGTGCACAAAATAAAAAACCGCTACACCTGAAGACTACCAAAATCAAAATGCGCATAAACCTGAAGACGAGAAACCGAGTTTTTCAGAGACCCGCTTGGTTAAAGAGCAGGTAGACAAATGGTTCATGCTGAAATTATAGAAGAGGTAATCGTGACGGTAATCCTTAAAGATGCAACGATTTTTCACCCAATAGTCTTTAAAAACATGCCATGAACCGTAAGAAAAAGGAACATCTTAATCCATTAGCAAGAACAAGCCATCGAGCCAGACACATATTGTATCATGAGCCCGTAGGTCGTTACAAGGTGGTTCATAATCGGCTTAACAATAGGAAAAGTGACCAATTTTATGTTCTGCCTAGCAAGCGGTTTCTGCATATAGGCCAGTTTACGGTACTCACAAAGCCAGAGGCAGTGGCAAAATTTGTCGGGGATAAGCTGAAAATTAATAAAGTTAAATTGCTATGCCTTGACTAAAAAACACGTGGATTTTAAAACTTTGAAGTTTAGCTGTCTTCAATAATAAGTTTTGGCCGCATTCGGTTAGATTGAGTCGATTCATCCATCATGAGAAAAAGCCCTTTGACTTGACGGATTAAAGGTCTCTTTTGTTCGGATTACCGCTTCATTTCCAACAATTTCAACGATCAGCAGTTTGGCCGTCTGTCTTTCGTTTTATTCCCGAATCATAAGTCATTAATCCCAGCTTAGACGGGAGAGAATAGCTTTATTCTCGATGCATGATTTTTCGAACATAGTTCCTGCAAAAACAATATACGGCTTAGCCGTCTGACATGGATGGCTATTGCATGTAATATGTAGCTGTGGCCATCTCTCACCGCTCTCTGTGGATCCGCGCTATCATTGCTCTCTGGATCGGATTAGAGCTTAGGATTAGAGCGTCTACTGAAAAGCGCTCTCCCTACTGTTTTTCAATCAGTTGTTGGACCGGGAGCACCTGTTGCGCATTTCGCTGCGCTCTACATCTATTATTCTTCAATATCTTTGGTGTTGACGCTACTCCTTGGATTACCATATGCCTCCTATAACGACGCGTGATTACATTCAATCTGATTATGCTGCCAGCGGCTCGAACTATGGTTTGGAGCACCCCATACTAATTCAAGCTAACTTTCTTCTTAGTGTTCTTGGTGAAACTTTGGACGCACCTCACCCGCTTATGGGCTTCCTGCCACGGAATGCACTGCGGCTTCCATTTATGAACCGGCTGCTAATTCATCAAAACCACCCAATGCAGCTTATAGAAGAACGGAAATTAAAAGCATTGAATTATATTTTCAAAACATAACTGGCATGAAAACTAAGATAGAATTAGCCTTCCTTAACAGCTCTAACACCGATTACGATGTCATATTGGTTAAAACCTTAACACCAACTTCAACTCAGCAAATTTTTTTGATCTGAATCTTTTCCAAATCTTTCGTGAAGATAGAGACTACAGCAGAATCATTGCGCAAGCGGTGGTGGTGTTATTGTGGCTGTTCACCGTACACTCATCGAACTCTTCGAAGATGACTCTATTTAGGATCAGTTGGCGGTATCGGTATCTGGCATGGATGGAAAATTGTTTAATGGGGCTCTCTATATACTCCCTGGAAGCGACGCTGCTCTCTATTAGGCCCACATGGATAACATCTTCCGTATTAGTACCAACTTGGAGGACTCTCATGGCTGATTTGTGGCCGTTACTCGCAGACTAAAAGGATATACTAGATTCATTGAAAATTATGTAACAGGCAGAAGGAAGCGTTTTCCACCATATTAAGTATATATATTCTTGATCAGGATCAATAGTCTGTCCCGTATGAACGTATTGATCTCAGGAAGTACAAAAACTAGAATGTTGAGATTAAGCATTCAGCTTTCAGAGACATAGACGCAGCGCAAGCTTGTTTCCAAATGTTGTCAAATGTTCCACTAGCTGAGTAACGGGTATATAATAGTCGGGGAACTCGACTATAGCATTCTCTCTTGTTTTAATTTGGGCTCTGTATTAGCGACACAGTATTGTATCCCATTGTATATTCTATTTTACGGCTCTTGGATAGTGCAACACTTTACTTCCCTATTTCTTTGCCACAAATATGAAAATAAAGCTGGGCTTTCAGTTATTCAATACATCTTGCAATCAAAGATGTTGAAGTAGTAAGGATTTCGAGCAACTAATTTTTATTAAGATATTTAAAAAAAGGAAATTAAAGTTTTAAGCGGGTGCGTATCATAACGGCCGTGGCCGTCATAGTAGCGCACCACACTATCGATGCTCATTATCACTACGTAGACATAAGTTTGTTTTTGGTTTTAAATGTGTCTCTTGTTTTTTGTAGGTCTCAACTTCTCCTTTAAAATAAGAAGTCTATTGATATCGTCATAACAAATAGTGATAATATAAAATGACTTAGTTTGACGAAGCTACTGATAACGTGTTGGGTTTTAAGATATTGTAACACGTCTTGGTTTCGGTGCGGTTGAAGTGCAACTTCAATAAATATCTATATTTATACCCGTTACTCGTAGAGTAAAAGTTTTTTATTCACCTTGAAAAGTAAATATAAAGTATATCAAAATCGGTCGCCTTTATCATATAGTTTCCATAGGATTAGGATTAACTAGCTAATTAATGCTGGTTCGTTCGATATGCCATTGAAAATGAAATGTCTCTCTCGGACGCATTTTTTATTTATTTTGCAATCAATGAATATCCTATTAGCTGAGTTACGGAATACAAGTCATGGTGTTTAACAAAACTAACAAATATTTTCGAAATAAATTTATGTAGTTCTAGTCCCTAACTGTCCCTATTTAAAGAAAATTTCCTGCAAACCTAGCTAAATCTACAGTGTTTATATCAATCTGTATAATGCTACTGGTTCTACAGAGCTAAAAGAGCGCATAGACATGGTAACATACAATATACTGCTCAAAAAGAATTTGTTGTTCTAAAATGATAAGTGTTTCTTTTTGTTGCTTAATAACTGTATAGCGTTTACGGAAATGTGTTATATATTAAAAGTTGGGTATTTCATACAGTATATACACGTATATCGTTATCGTAATACATCGTTACCCCCGTTTTTGAGAATGTAGAATGTAGTTTATAAAAATATATCGTTAGACTCGTTTTTGAGAATGTATGCCCATATGGTCTACCGTTTGAAAAAATCGCCAACACGTATAAACAAAAACATAACAACTAAATGTCTTTTCTTTATACAAAATACCTTTCCAACGACTAAAAACTTTCGGCGCCGATTTTTCAAAATGTCGTAGAATGTAAACTATGCAGCTTAAGGAAAACGTTAAACCATTTGTTTTTAGGAGCTTAGAAGGAAAACTACATAGTATATAACAAAAGATAAACAAATGAAGGGACAAACGATTTTAGTTCAAACACAGTATTGTACCCCATTGTATATTCTATTTCACGGCTCTTGGATAGTGCAACACTTTACTTTCCTATTTTTTTGCCACAAATATGAAAATAAAGCTGGGCTTTGAGTTATTCAACACATCTTGCAATCAAAGATGTTGAAGTAGTAAGGATTTCGAGCAACTAATTTTTATTAAGATATTTAAAAAAAGGAAATTAACTATCGATGCTCATTATCACTACGTAGACATAAGTTTGTTTTTAGTTTTAAATGTGTCTCTTGTTTTTTGTAGGTCTCAACTTCTCCTTTAAAATAGGAAGTCTATTGATATCGTCATAACAAATAGTGATAATATAAAATGACTTAGTTTGAGTAAAAGTTTTTTATTCACCTTGAAAAGTATAAAGTATAATGTAAAGGATAAAAAGATGAATGCTGTTTTGCGTACGGATATCAAAAGAACCATTTGGCAATTCGTGGAGATTTTATGACTCAGTTCATAATTTATAATTCAGTACATAATCGATGGCATAGGCAATCTTTTAATTGACAAAGCGTTGCTTTACGGTGCAAGAAATTTGAGCAAAGAAAACCCAAAAAAGTTACGTCAAGAATAAAGAGTAGAAATTAGAAATTAGGAGAAATTATAAGACCAAGAGAATTTAAAGACTAGTGATGATGATCAACATCGCAAAAAATAATGCCAAAATAAATATCATCGAACCGCCAAGTACATTCGCATAATAAGGTGCACAAAATAAAAAACCGCTACACCTGAAGACTACCAAAATCAAAATGCGCATAAACCTGAAGACGAGAAACCGAGTTTTTCAGAGACCCGCTTGGTTAAAGAGCAGGTAGACAAATGGTTCATGCTGAAATTATAGAAGAGGTAATCGTGACGGTAATCCTTAAAGATGCAACGATTTTTCACCCAATAGTCTTTAAAAACATGCCATGAACCGTAAGAAAAAGGAACATCTTAATCCATTAGCAAGAACAAGCCATCGAGCCAGACACATATTGTATCATGAGCCCGTAGGTCGTTACAAGGTGGTTCATAATCGGCTTAACAATAGGAAAAGTGACCAATTTTATGTTCTGCCTAGCAAGCGGTTTCTGCATATAGGCCAGTTTACGGTACTCACAAAGCCAGAGGCAGTGGCAAAATTTGTCGGGGATAAGCTGAAAATTAATAAAGTTAAATTGCTATGCCTTGACTAAAAAACACGTGGATTTTAAAACTTTGAAGTTTAGCTGTCTTCAATAATAAGTTTTGGCCGCATTCGGTTAGATTGAGTCGATTCATCCATCATGAGAAAAAGCCCTTTGACTTGACGGATTAAAGGTCTCTTTTGTTCGGATTACTGCTTCATTTCCAACAATTTCAACGATCAGCAGTTTGGCCGTCTGTCTTTCGTTTTATTCCCGAATCATAAGTCATTAATCCCAGCTTAGACGGGAGAGAATAGCTTTATTCTCGATGCATGATTTTTCGAACATAGTTCCTGCAAAAACAATATACGGCTTAGCCGTCTGACATGGATGGCTATTGCATGTAATATGTAGCTGTGGCCATCTCTCACCGCTCTCTGTGGATCCGCGCTATCATTGCTCTCTGGATCGGATTAGAGCTTAGGATTAGAGCGTCTACTGAAAAGCGCTCTCCCTACTGTTTTTCAATCAGTTGTTGGACCGGGAGCACCTGTTGCGCATTTCGCTGCGCTCTACATCTATTATTCTTCAATATCTTTGGTGTTGACGCTACTCCTTGGATTACCATATGCCTCCTATAACGACGCGTGATTACATTCAATCTGATTATGCTGCCAGCGGCTCGAACTATGGTTTGGAGCACCCCATACTAATTCAAGCTAACTTTCTTCTTAGTGTTCTTGGTGAAACTTTGGACGCACCTCACCCGCTTATGGGCTTCCTGCCACGGAATGCACTGCGGCTTCCATTTATGAACCGGCTGCTAATTCATCAAAACCACCCAATGCAGCTTATAGAAGAACGGAAATTAAAAGCATTGAATTATATTTTCAAAACATAACTGGCATGAAAACTAAGATAGAATTAGCCTTCCTTAACAGCTCTAACACCGATTACGATGTCATATTGGTTAAAACCTTAACACCAACTTCAACTCAGCAAAATTTTTTGATCTGAATCTTTTCCAAATCTTTCGTGAAGATAGAGACTACAGCAGAATCATTGCGCAAGCGGTGGTGGTGTTATTGTGGCTGTTCACCGTACACTCATCGAACTCTTCGAAGATGACTCTATTTAGGATCAGTTGGCGGTATCGGTATCTGGCACGGATGGAAAATTGTTTAATGGGGCTCTCTATATACTCCCTGGAAGCGACGCTGCTCTCTATTAGGCCCACATGGATAACATCTTCCGTATTAGTACCAACTTGGAGGACTCTCATGGCTGATTTGTGGCGGATGATTATACCCGTTACTCGCAGACTAAAAGGATATACTAGATTCATTGAAAATTATGTAACAGGCAGAAGGAAGCGTTTTCCACCATATTAAGTATATATATTCTTGATCAGGATCAATAGTCTGTCCCGTATGAACGTATTGATCTCAGGAAGTACAAAAACTAGAATGTTGAGATTAAGCATTCAGCTTTCAGAGACATAGACGCAGCGCAAGCTTGTTTCCAAATGTTGTCAAATGTTCCACTAGCTGAGTAACGGGTATATGATAGTCGGGGAACTCGACTATAGCATTCTCTCTTGTTTTAATTTGGGCTCTGTATTAGCGACATTTGATTCGCATTCCTCATCTATGGTTCCTAGCATTGTACACTTGTCTCATGAAATTATTGATATGGATGATTTTTATAGCATGGTCATTAATTGCTCTCGGCAAGTATACTATTTCCTGTTGTGATGTACATCACCAGTCATTATGTTTTAACATTGAGTTTTTAAATTTTCTACCGCCTTTTCATGAAATTCTAAAATTTAATCTAAGTACTGCAAAGTTAAATGAAATTAAAAATTCCTTTTTATAATTAGATTGGGGGTCCATACTATCGATTGCTTGCCTTGAAATTAACTATATCAAGTTCTTATTGACCCTCAGATAGACTCTTGACAGCTATAGTTTAACCAAACACACTAGAATAACAAGATGCGTAACGCCATACGATTTTTTTGCACACGATTTTTTCGGGCTGGCTGGAGCCAGCTCAAGGCTCTCTTGAATTTTTGTTCAAGAGTATGAGAGAGAGCCAGCAGGTCTCTTGTACGCATACAGCGACAGCCGAGCACTGTATGTGTGCACACGTATGCTCATATATTGTAAGTTTGACAAAATATGCCCTTCACTTCAGAAGTTTATGGACTTTCAATCTATATTATTTGTACACTGGCAATCGAGTACAAAGTACTCGTAAGTAAAAAGTAAAAACTCTAATTTTGCATTGCCTTAACATGATAATTATTTAATTGCATCATAGAAATGGTAATAGGTGAATAAATGTACGTAATAATACCGAATTATTTTAATAAATTACTTTATACTAGAAAATAAGTCGTTAGAGTATTCAGCTTACGACGTTGGAAATTTATTTGATCTTAGTGAATCTTAGGTGCGCTGGTCCTGCCTCAAGAATTCAATTTTGCAATGCACAGGTTGCATATGATGTTTTTTAACTATTTAGTATATTTATTAGTAAAAATTACTAGTAAACAAGTAAAAAAAATATGCATACTTCTGTAAATGATCAATTTTCAGTATTTGAAATGCAAATATTATTTTGTTGAATGTTTGTTATATTCTAATTTGATATCTGTAAAAACCGCGCAATTTTGGCTGGGTAAAAAAGCGCGCCAAATGTATTCTTTCTTCTTTTAGTTACCCTTAATTCGTTTGCTTAGAGCTGACAAATACATAGTACTCCTCGTTTGCTACTATTTTTCCAAATTTTAATAATATAAACGCATTTTTAAATTTAAAAAAATTGATTTTCTGATTTATTAAAGCACAATTGCGATAGAGTGCGATAAGTTATTGTACTAAGTAGTACAAAATAAAAAAAAAATTTTAGGGGGTACAAGTTATCCAACCCATGATTCAGGGGCCCTTACCCAATTTATAAACAATTTTTCAAAATTCAATCTCAACGATTGATTTGCCTTGGATCCCAAAGTCGCACTTCGCCGGCTTGTAAACAAACCAAACTTAACGTAAACACAGCTCCCTCTTGATCGAATTTAACGTAAACACAACTTACTCTTGGAGACCAAACATATATGGTCATAATGGTCAGCATAATTGAATTTCTCAACGCAATGGAAAGATTTCAAGCCTTTGGCTCTCTTCCAAACGATGTTTCTAGAGCGTCTCCTAAGAGAACATTTCTCCAAAAAGAAAAGCCTCTGGCCGAGGTTGATTGGGCTCCGATGAAGAATCAAAAGATCAGTCTTCATCGGGCGACAAGCGAGAATGGTTAATAGAATCAATTGTAAAAGTAAAGTGACTAGTAATAATGGATTAGCATAACGGATTATCACCAAATATTGTAATGGAAAAACGTTTGAAATAAAAAATATATTTTTTTATAAAATTTGTACGCAACAAATTTAATTGGCGCCCAACGTGGGGCAGCGTCTAAAAAATTCCAAAAAAATTATTAACGAACAATAAGTTAAATAAAAACGGGAATCGCGCTGCCAACCCTCAAAACCCACCAAATCATAATTCAGTGATCGCGATAAAACAACTGGCAATCAATTAATGCAAAAAACCAGTTTTAATAATCCGACACAAAAAGGTGATAGTGGTAACAAATTCAATTGGCAAACAATTAATGAAATAAACCAATTGAAATTTCATTATATATAAAAGGTGGTCCAAAAAAGTTAAAAATACTATTACAAGTACGCTATAAAATCATCAAATAAGAACCCAAACAAAAAAGTGAACACGCCCAAGTACACCATTTAATCACCTAAATCTAAAATCAAACAAAAACAAAAGCGCCCAAAGGTGATCATCATTTAATAAAAAGCCATTGAACAAAAGTGAATCATCGATACTAAAAATCTCAACAGACTCAAAAAACATTGTGACACACACACGGAAAACTTAAATAATTAAAATTCAACCCAAAAAAGGAAGGAAGACCACAAGTAATCACCATTCTACACTCTCGGCCATCAAACAAGAACCGGAAATCAGCAGCTAGGAAAACAGCGTGAGCAGATAATTGTACTTTATCTTAATAAAATAACACAAATAGAAATAAAAATTTAAGGCCAGAGAGCTAGGGCAAATAAAAAATTTTTTTTTTTACCGAAATTGTACGAGTTTATAAGCAATCCATCTGAGTAATTAATCTGGTAAATTAATAAAATAAATTTAAAAAAAAAAACATATATTTTATTATTTTAAAATGGCAACTGGAGGTTTAACCCCTTCCACTTCAGTGGGCAGCTTGGCCAACGCGAGTAATATCACTATTGAATTAATCAATGTTCAGTTAAGCGAAGTAACAAAAAAATTGGAGGGCTTAGAAGGGCAATTATTAGCCAACAAGCATGAGGTAGAAGATTAAAAAAGTACAGACCATAGACACGTACGTGAAGTGCGATACAACACTAGAAGTAATCAAATCAGTACCAAACTTCACCGGGGAGATATCCCAATATGTAGGATGGAGAGAAGCGGCTGAAACTGCCATGGGACTGTACAAAATTCAAAGCGAGCAATACTTCATTGCTCTAACCATCCTTAGAAACAAAATCATGGGAGCAGCTCATGACGCGCTCACCAACCATGGTACGGTCTTAAACTTTCAAGCGATACTCTCAAGACTGGATTTTATTTACAATGATAAAAGACCGATCCGCGTTTTGGAATCTGAACTGAGTATCCTTAGACAAGGACGGCTGACCATCACCGAGTTTTACAACGAGGTGAACAAAAAAATGACTCTACTAATAAACAAGACAATAACGACGTACGGAAAGGACAGCGAAATTACTAAAGAAACAAACAGGATCATCAGAAGCAACGCTCTCAGAATCTTCATCTACGGATTAAATGGATTGCGGAAACGTTGTTTTCACTAAACCCACCTGATTTACCCAACGCATTGGCAAAATGCCAAGAATTAGAATCAAATAATTTTCAGGCACAATTTGCCAACAAATATTACGGATTCAGAAACGAAAACGGAAACCCGGGAAATAACCTGAGACTTAACCCAGTAAATACCAAACCATTCAACAACTCCCCAAATAAGCCAAACAACAACTGGGGAAACAACCAGAACAATAATTGGCCACAAAATAGAAATCCTGGCCCAAACAACTACGGAAGCACCAATTTCAATACTAAATATCAACCTAAACCAGTTCCAATTGAGGTTGATGTTTCCTGGAAAAACCAGAATCGACCAAATAACAACTATCCCCGACCGGGCAATAACTTCAACAGAGGATACAATAACAACAATTGACAAAACCACAATAATTTCCAGCAGAGAAATTATAATAACCAAAACTACGCTCAAAATACGGAATGGGAAGGGCCCATTGAAGAGGGAAGCCACCGAAACAGTGAGCCAGTCGGCTCAAAAGGGAATGAGGATCAACAACATCGATGAGGAATATTTTTTAGAGCAGGGCCCCTCAGAGGACTACAAGAGGACTACACAACTATCAAGAGTAGACCCCAAAACAAAAAGAAAATTCAACGTGTTAATCGACACGGGAGTTTCCTCTTGCTATTTTAGAAAGGGGATATACGAAGATAGAAAAGAGTTAGCAATTTATAAACGGGTATCCACTGTTCATGGGTACTCGATTATAAAATATTACTACCACAACAATATTCAATGTGAAGCACCTTTTCTATGAGTTAGAAGGGCTAGAATCAGATCTGCTAGTTGGTTACAATTTGTTAAAAAGAATTGGAGCCAAAATAAATGCGGAAGAAGGAACGTTGGAATACAGTGACAAAAAGGAAAAATTACTGTATTCTGACGACAAGATTAAAAACAAGAAGAGTAAAATAGAAAGTAAAAACACTCTTCCATTAAGGGAATACATAATAAAAAAATACTTTGACAACCAAAAGGTGAATACCACAGAATCAATTATCGTAGAAGGAAGTTTGAGTAGCTCGGGATCGGAGTGTCCTGAGCAAGCCAGCGTTGAATTATCCGCTAACAAGAAAATGAAAAGTTTGTTAAAAAATAAACCCAAACACGCCGGCGATGTTCATTCCGTCAAAACACAATTGAAAAGTTTGGGAAACAAAAAACCCAAACACGCCGACGATGATAATTCCGTCACATGGAATATAAACAACTTAACAACTTCAAATCAGGCTGAAGATTTGGAGTGTAAGGTTGTAGAAATAATTGAAAAAGAACATTCTAATATTGATATGAAAATTCCTTTTCGGACAGACATTAGAGGTGAAATAAATACTGTCCATGACAGACCTAGTTATAGTAAACAATTCCCTTACCCTATGTCCACCTCTGATTTCGTCAATAAAGAAATCCAAAGACTACTAGACGAAAACATTATAAGGCCGAGTAAAAGCCCTTATAATTCACCAGTACTAGTGGTGCCCAAAAGAAGGTCTGAACGAAGACGGTACTCCAAAACACCGTCTAGTTCACGACTACAAAAAAGTGAATGAGAATACCATACCAGACAGGTACCCGATGCAAGATCCATCGGTGATACTATCTAACCTAGGAAAATCCAAATATTTTTCTACCATTGATTTAGAATCCGGGTTCATCAAATTCTGATGAATGAATCAGATATTGAAAAGAAAGCCTTTTCAATAAATAATGGAAAATACGAATTTCTACGTTTGCCCTTTGGCTTAACGAATGCTCCAAGAATTTTCCAGAGAGCAATGGACGATATACTGAGAGAGCAGGTTGGTAAAACTTGCCACGTATATATGAACGATATAATCATTTTCTCGAACACCATCGAGCAGCATTATAGCGATCTAGCCCGAATAATCGAAATCTTACAAAAAGCCAACATGAAGATTTCATTAGAAAAGTCAAAATTCTTTAAAACTGAGACCACATTTCTTGGTTACGTTGTCTCTCACAACGTAATCAAAACAGATCCGGAAAAAATATCTACCATAATGAGATATCCCATTCCCCAAAACATAAGAGAACTTCGCAGCTTTTTAGGTCTCACAGGCTATTACCGCAAGTTTGTTCAAAACTACGCGAAAATAGCCAAGCCTCTAACAAAATATCTAGGAGGGGACAACGGAAAAATACATAGAAAAATGTCATCTAAAATCAAAATCCAATTGGACGAACCAGCCATAAAAGCTTTTAATGAGCTGAAAAACAACCTAGCAGCACAGGTAGAATTATTTCAACCTGACTACAATAAAAAATTCACTCTGACTACTGATGCGTCAGATGTAGCCATTGGAGTGGTTCTATCTCAAGACAATAGACCGATAACCTTCATCTCCAAAACCCTCAATAAAACTGAGCAACTATACGCTACAAACAAAAAAGAACTGTTAGCTATAGTTTGGGCTCTAAAAACACTTAGAAACTACTACGGTGTTATCGGAATAGAAATCCAAACCGATCACCAATCATTATCATTCACAATATCGGACAAAACCCCCAATGTAGAGATGAAAAGGTGGTACTCTTTCATTGAAAGTTTCACCCCTAAAATAATTTACAAGCCTGGAACTACCAACGTTGTAGCCGATGCGCTATCAAGGATCCAGATAAATAATATATCAGACAGAGATATCGAACAATCAAGCTCAGATCAAAACACTCAGCATTCTGCTTAGAGTAGTTTTGAGAATGTGATTCACGAGACCCGTAAGCCTCTGAACCAGTTTCAACAGCAACTGCTGATAGCTACGGGGAGGTTCACAATACATGAGTCTCTGAAAATTTTCGACAAAACCAGACACATAATTAAATACGACACGACTTAAAACCTAGTAAATATATTAAAAGAATATTTACCACCGGACGTAGTGGTGGGAATTCACTGCACCCTAGAGGACTTATATCACATACAAATTCCACTTAAAAACAACTTCACTAACAAATTTCTCTTCACGAGAATATTTTGACAAGACTAGAAAATGACGAAGACAAAGCAATCATAATAGAAGAAACCCACAGCCGAGCCCATAGGGGACTCGAAGAAAACCACAAACAAATTAACAGACTATACTATTGTCCAAATCTATACATAAAATTAAAAGAAAATATAAAAAACGGCACCATTTGTAATGAAAACAAATACAACAGGCACCCAGTCAAAATCCCTATTGGAGAGGCTCCTATCCCATCTAGCGAAGGAGAAAACCTTCACATCGACATTTATTACGCACAGAGCCTTACCTTTTTAACTTGCATTGATTCATACTCGAAATTCCTGGCAGTAAAGCAAATACAGAATAAGTTAAATATTGAAAACAGCGTAATGGAACTACTCCAACAGTTTCCCCGCGCTAAAATGCTAATGACTGATAATGAACCGAGCTTTACTTCGGCTCAATTCAAATCCTTTGCGCAGAGATGTGGCTTATCTTTGCATTACACCGACCCCAGACATAGCACTTCAAGCGGACAGGTAGGACGAGCACACTCGAGGTTGACTGAACTAGCGCGCTGCATAAAAGAAGAATTCAATTTGTTAGATTACCCCGAAATAATTATCAGAACGGCTAAAGAATACAATCAATTTATTCATTCCACTACTAACCAGAAGCCGTTCGACATTTTATACAATAAAATTAAACACGAGAATATGCCACAGGTATTAAAAAACACTCAGACAAAAATGTTAGAGACGCATAACAAGGACAGAAAAGAAAAATTATACCATGTAGGACAAGTAGTATACGAAAAAAAAAATATGGGGTCGTCAAAGAAAATCTAGCAAACAAGATAGTAATTAATAACAGAAACAGAATTATACACAAGGACAATATTAAGTCATAATAAATTTTACTTTACAGAAAAATGCACCTCGTACTACACTTAATATCATTCATATTGGCGGTCAAAACAGATATAATCGACTACTCGAACCATGACTTCTTCATATACAAAGACAAAAAAGATGTACTGACGTACGAGACATACGCTGACCTATTTCATGTTACCGATTTGGGCCTGTACAGAGAAATCATCGACTTAGAATCAGACTACACAAGTAAGGACAAAAACATAAGGTCCCAATGGGAAATAAAATATGACTTGCAAGTAATAGAATTAATTTTGGCACAATTATTAACATCTCGACCCAAAAGGGGAATAAACGAGCTAGGCTCCATTTGGAAGTGGCTAGCGCGAACCCCAGATCATGACGACTTTATTCGAATTCAAGATAAAATAAACGATCTAATTGAAAATAATAATCAACAACATATTGTCAACTCAAAATTATTCCAGGAAATCAAATCACTCTCAGACCATTTAAAAAATGTTTTTGTAGACCAAGAGCTACCACTAAGAAAGCACAGTTTGCGCTTGCTAACGTTTGAATTACAAAATTTAGATGACACGATGGCGCTTGCCAAAATTGACGTTTTTAATACTAAAATCCTAAATAATGAAGACATAAAAGAAATTTTTGTTCACGAGCATAAACCTGTATTTATCACGGATCTAATGGACATTTCTGTGTTCAAGATCGTATTGCACAATGAGCTTCTTGTAATCTATATAAAATATCCCATAATTACAAATAGATGCGAAATGTATCACGCAAGATCAATTGCTCAGAAAGATGGAAAGCTTCAAATAAGTAGCCAGGTCGCGAAATGCTAGAATAATTGTCAACAATTGTCAAACCACGTTAACCTACGTTAAGTAAACACAGCTCCCTCTTGATCGAATTTAACGTAAACACAACTTCCTCTTGGAGACCAAACATATTGCGCATTGGGGACCAACTTGTTGCGTATCAATCAAACTGCAATGGTCAGCATAATTGAATTTCACAACGCAATGGAAAGATTTCAAGCCTTTGGCTCTCTTCCAAACGAAGTTTCTATAGCGTCTCCTAAGAGAACATTTCTCCAAAAAGAAAAGCCTCTGGCCGATGTTGATTGGGCTCCGATGAAGAATCACAAGATCAGTCTTCATCGGGCGACAAGCGAGAATGGTTAATAGAATCAATCTGTAAAAGTAAAGTGACTAGTAATAGTGGATTAGCATAACGGATTATCACCAAATATTGTAATTGAAAAACGTTTGAAATAAAAAATATATTTTTTTATAAAATTTGTACGCAAGAAATTTAATTTACATATTTTCAAAATATGTCGCGCCTATATTACGTTGTGCTGGTACTGCTACTTTTCGATAAAGGTTTAAACTTTTGAATTTAACATTAATTGTTTTATGTAAAAAAATTGGCTATGGCCGAAAAAAAAAAGATTAAATATCAGTGGGAACAAGAGCAGCCTTTCCCACTGTCAGAAATCTAGGCGCGATTACCCCGCTCTTAAATTGTTTAGGTTTCCTGAAAAGGATCCAACAATTTTAATGAAATGGGCGGAAAAGTGCCAATTTACAGAAGATTTTGTGGCGAGCACTTCATCACTGTTTTTATGCCACGATCATTTCTCGCCAGATGATATTGGCGTAAAATATCTAAGGAAAGGAACAATTCCAGATCGCAACCTAATTAAATATGAGAGTTTTAATGCTGTAAGATCGCCTCCACAAAAAAGATGTCGTTCACAGTCCCCAGCATTTTATCTCATTAATGAAAAATTAGTGACGACTAAAAATAAATATATAAATAATATGTAAAAATGTAGTACAAAAATTCAAAAAAATGAATATAAAAAAGGAGCAAATTATATCGAAAAGCAATAGTTAGAAAACTAGCTTAGTTGGGGAACATGTAAATATTTTAAAGTCTAACATTTATTATTTCAAGTCGACTCGAAAGTCATATAAATATACGACGCCATTACAATTGTAATGGCCTCCCCGTGGTGTTCCCTGGGTACCAAAAATTACATATATTTCAGATAATTAATAATCAAAATATTTATATGTAAACGGTAGCTAATTCGAGTGGCGATTTTAACTAAAGAATATTAACACAACTTCTTAAAAAAAAAGAATAGTCACGGCATCAATTTTTAAATATTATTTTATTAACTCATATTACAACGAAATTGGCCAAAACATTAATCAAATTCGTTTCTTAGATCAAAATTGATTTCGGACCGAAAATCGTCACCTAGCACAACTACGCACACATTCACACTTTTTTGTTTACTGTTTTCACTCACACAAGCAAGTGAATTCTATTTTTAGATTTTTATGCTCTGAATTTTACGCGAGCGGGAAGAGAGCAATTATTGCCGCCACCAAAAAAGTGACTGCATAGTGCAAAACCAATGTATGGCCGTTACGCATCTTATTATTCTAGTGTCTTTTGTTCAACCAATGTGCGACGTTCTTAGAAGATGCCGTGGTACACAAAAGACCTTCAAAAATTAAAAACTCTTAGAAACAACTTTTAAAAGAAGTTTGTCCAATGGGGTAATTCAGTTGATGGTGATTAATTTATGTTTCATCTGACCATATAACCTGAAAAACCAAAGATGGACTCTCTTGATATTGCACTAGAGATCCCACAGTCCAGTCACCAAGTAACGTGAAGCACGATGGCGGATCAATAATGGTTTGGGGCTGTATATACAAAAACGGAGTTGGTCCCTTGGTCTTAATTGAAGGAATAATGCGGAAGGAACAGTATTTAAACATTTTGCAACAAAATCTTCCAAAAGTAATTCAAAATATGGGTATTGCTGCTAAAAATGCATATTTCAGCAAGACAATGATCCCAAACACACTTCGATTTTGGTAAAAAATTGGATGGAAAAGCAAAATTTTCAGTCGCTGAAGTGGCCACCGCAATCTCCTGATATGAATCCCATAGAAAATTTGTGGAGCCATGTAAAATCCCAACTGGTAAAATATGCAGTCCCTCCAAGTGGAATGATGGAGCTGTGGGAAAGATCAAAGGACGTCTGGTACGCTATTCCTCCTGAAATGGTGCTACGCTACACCCAAAGTATGTCAAATTGCATAGCGGAGCTAAAAAAATCAAAAGGGCTGTGGACTCATTATTAAAATAATCGCAAATAAAATTTTTGTTTAATATATAACCCCAGTGCATAACTGTAACAATTGACTTTTTTTACATTTTGCTTCGGCATATTTATTCCAAATGATCAAATCGTTTCATAAGCGATAGTCAAATATAGTAGCAACAAAACAAGACAAAGATTATTATCGTACATAAAATAGGAGAGAAGATACTGACCGTTGAAGTTAGAATATGCAACTCGTGTTACAGTTTTGCTCGTCAGTGTACATGGGACTTTGTGATACAGAGTCAAATTCGCAAGAAACTCTTTCTTACCCTTCCTCGCTATTTTTTGAAAATATGACGGAAACATTGGATCAGTCAATCGCAGGTCTATTTGACAACTTTTTCCAAACAACATATTTTACGTTACCTCATTCTTATCTTACTCTTACGTTGTGTATAAGTCAAGTTTAAAATTTTGTCCTACCTTAAAAGCTGCTTGCTTTGCGCTCTTCAGCGTGGTAGGCAGGCCTGTCTATACGCCAGGTCCTGACGAATTTTGTAATTTCAAACAGATGTTTACACTGAATTTAGTAAAAAAAAAAGATAGAAAGCTATGGTCGAGCTCCCCGACTATCAGATACCCGTTACTCAGCTAGTGGAAATGCAAACGAGAAATTTCTAAATTTTCTGAAATATCGGTAAAAAAAAAATAATAAACAAATTTTTAAAAGTGTGGGTGTAAGAGTTTGGGTCGGTTCGTGGGCGTCGCAAAAAGTTTTTTGGCAAATCTATAGAAATTTACAATTTACAATTTAAAAGTGAAAAAATATCACATTTTTCAAGTGTGCGCGTGACAGTTTTGGGCGGTTTGTGGACGTTGGAGTGGGCGTGGCAAAAATTTTTTTTTTGCAAATCTATAGAAATTTACAAGATACACTTGCCAGAAAAAGTATGCGTACACACTAAATGCATAACTTTGATGGCAAAAAATAAAAATATATAATATATATAAATTGACATATCCATGTCCCCTAGACTTAACTACATGCCTACTTATTTACACACACAACAAGCATTCCCAATACTACCCTTTATGTACTCAGTCCATAGATAAGAATAAAACTGTCACCAAATCCCAGAACCAAGGTCAACTGTAAAAATCCCAAGTAATACGAATACAGGATGTTATTTAGACAAATCACCCACTGGTACACTAAACATTCTTTGCCTAAACCCCAAATAATTGTCACGTTCCCACGTTCAAAGTTCGGACTCGCAAACTCGAAGACAAAAGTTTTGAATTTCAAATAAACAAAATCCTAAGAATCTAAGAGCACTTGTATCCAAGAGCGAATGCACTTGAATCCAAGAGAAATGCAGATAACTCAAATGCTCTCACTAAAATCCTAAGATCCAAAGCCCATATTTGAAAAGCTCGGACCCGAGGCTATCAATAAGACGAAAATAGATCAATAAGACGAGTTCAGTTTGTAATATTTCGGTTAAATACAATTATATTTTTTTGACATAGGGATATTATGTAAGTGTAATTGGCGCAGTCGGTAGGATCTACAAGTTAAAAGAGTCCTTTAATACGGTACTAGGTAATTGAAAGGATACGCTATACAACTAGCTATCCTAGCCTGGCGAATTAAGTAGTGATTCTAAAACTATTCAATATTTATAAATTTCCCGACAACTATGATTTCCTGTAAAGTATCGAAAGTATCTAGAAGATACTAAAGCAAAGATAGATTACGAAAACGAGATGGTAACCTAAGGTTCAAGAACCTTTAGGGTTTTCTATGAAGAAAAAAAGTCGAGACCGCATCTGAAAAATGCCTTGACCCAAATCCAAAACTAGATTTTTCTCCAGTGGAGGAAATCAATTCAAGGAAGCAAAAGGTTAAGATTAAGGTTAAGGTTAAACCAATACTTCAAGCTAAACAACAAAAGAAGATCGCATTTAAAAAATGCCTCAGTTCAAAAGTTGTTAGTGACACAGTGTAGAATGATGTAACACATCTCAATCCCATGTCCGTTGACAACGATATAGTCAAGTTCGCGATTAACAACGAGTTACGTGAATGCAAATAATATAGATTAGAACATCTAAATGTAGAGGAAGTTGAGTATTAAAGAAAGTTCTATACGATAATAGAGACATTCAGTACAAAGAGGGCGAAAATTTGACCTTCACAAGTACTATTAAACATGTCATCCAGACTCAGCATGAGGATCCAGTATACCGTAAACCCTATAAATACCCCCAAAGCGTTGACCAAAAAGTCAACAAACAAATTAAAGAAATGATAGAGCATGGGATTGTACGAAAATCAAAGTCACCCTATTGGTCTCCTGTATGGGTGGTCCCCAAGAAGGCAGGCGCCTCTGGGAAGAAAAAGTTTAGGCTGGTAGTTGATTACAGAAATCTCAATGAGATAACTGTTAATGACAAATTTCCCATTCCCATTCCATGGATGAAATATTGGATAAACTAGGAAGATGTCAATACTTTACGACCATTGATTTAGCTAAAGGATTCCTTTAAATTCAAATGGATGAGAAGTCTATCGTAAAAACCGTTTTTTCTACTAAACATGGACATTATGAATACACACGAATGCCCTTTGGGTTGAAAAATGCCCCCCCAAAATTTCAAAGATGTATGAATAATCTCTTCGAAGACTTGATCTACAAGGATTGTTTAGTTTATTTGGATGATATAATTATTTACTCCATTTCATTGGAGGAACACATTTTAACTCTAAGGAAAGTCTTTGAGAAAGAATTGTTAGCCATAGTTTGGGCAACAAAATATTTCAGGTCATACCTATTTGGCAGACCATTTGAAATAATGAAATAATGGTGTGGCTCAAAGGCCGAATATGAAATTACAGCGGTGGAAGATTAAATTAAACGAATTCGACTATAAAATAAAATATCTTCCAGGCAAAGAAAACTATGTCGCGGATGCTCTTTCCCGCACAAAGATAGAAAAAGTTATGGCTGGCGAAATCGCAAGAAGCGCAGACGCAACCATACATAGTGCCAATGAAGATAATTTAAAATATATATCCATAACGGAAAGACTTATTAATTTCTTCCCTAGACAGTCCCACAACAAGTGTAAATCACTTCTTCCAAAAATTAAAGATTAAAATAATCTATAAAGAAGTGACACTTGAACTCGCCAAGACTTTCATTAAGGAATAGTGTGCACAAATAAAAGTGCAATTTACTTCCCTAATGATGAAGATTTTTTGATTTTCCAAAGGGCATTTACTGAAATCATAAGCCCTAACAATTTCACGAAACTGTTCAGATGTACGAGGAAGCTAATCGATATATTAACATACACCGAATTTAAGGATTTAATCCTAAAGAAACAAGGAAATATTACATCCCGGTATAGAAAAAACAATTAATTGGTTTAAGGAAGAATATTATTACCCGGATAGTCAAAAGCTAATCCAAAATATTATCAACGAATGTGAAGTTTGTAACATAGCGAAAACAGAGCATAGAGACACAAAGCTGACATATGAAACAACACCGGATAGATAGATTTTTATCTCACAGGGAATCAAATCTTCCTATCTTGCATTGATATCTATTCGAAATTTGCATCACTAGTTAAAGTAAAGAGTAGAGATTGGCTAGAAGCAAATAGAGCCATAATGAAGATATTTAACGACATAGGAAAAACCCCAAGAAATAAATGCAGAAAAAGATTCAGCTTTTATGTGCATAGCTTTGCACAATTGGTTAACATCTGAAGGCGTAAAAATTTCCGTTACAACTAGCAAAAACGGTGTATCTGACATAGAAAGATTTCACAAGACTATAAACGAAAAATTGCGAATCATTGGTAGCGAACAGAATATAGAAGATAGATGTACAAAATTCGAAACAATCTTATATGTCTATAACCAAAAACAAAACATAATACTACTAAGAGATCTCCAGCAGATATTGAACAGCAGTATTGAACAAGTGGATGATAAACATTTTGAGGAGACTAACCGCGGCAGGAAAATCGTGCATTATAAATCTAAATTCAAGGAGTGGCGGAAGGTGTGGCCGAGGGTCCCGCGCGCATACAAAAATTTGCAGTTCAGATTTGTGGTAGTTAGGTATTCCATAAGTAACTAAAATTAACGTGTTCTTCTTAGCAGTAATTCGTTAAATGTTATTACAAATATAGTGTTTCGGTCGTGATTCCGGTTTATTCATGTGCTCTGTGTAATACAGGCGAAATTGTTATCCCTGTGGGAAGATATTATACACCCGTTAAATACGTATTTTCTTTGACATAACTGGACGAAAAAAATTTTATAATGAAATTCTTAAAAAGTTGCTGTAATTAATGGTCTTTAATACTTAGCTACTTGTTACAATGACCATTTTATACTACTGTAATCATCAGTGCGGAAAACGACATTCTCTAAATTAAAAAACATGTATAAAACCATATGACCGTATAAGCCCGTGATATTTACATTTTTTTATTTAATAAATTGTACTTACTTATGTATTTCTGGAGAATCATAAGATAGCAGTCGAACTAATGGCGGTATTCCTCCCAGAGATCTTGTGCGTTGCTTGTTTGGATCATCCATGTAGCACAAATGTTGTAAATAGGCAGCTGCATTAGCCTTTATAGCACTGTTGGGGTTGCTTAAAAAGCTTATAACTTCTGAAAGATTGGGATCCCGCCATCTCATTGTAGAACAAATATCATTTTCTGATCCTTCAATGTAATCATCCTTTTCTCCCAATCTTTGCGGCACAGTATTTAAAGAGCTCATGGCGAATTTAGGTAATTTAAATTCAGCAGAACTTTTAAACGTTCGACATTGAGAATCCGCAACAGCTTCTGATCCATTTAGGTTATCATTGAAAGGCCTTCCAGAAAATGGTTTTATATTTGAATTCGGGTTTTGAATTCCTGTATAGTTTGCATCCGACGTATAGCAGTAAGGTACGACAGCTTCAGCTGTGTACTCAGAGTCTATACCACAAGGTAAAGCAGCTACACCATATTCAGGTGTGTCATCAAACTGACCCGCTTGTACATATCTCACAGTTGGCGCTAATGGATGATTTTCAATGTCTGGAATAGAATTGTCTATAGATGTCGCCTCAATCTTATTTTGAGTGCCGAGAACCGAACAGTGGGGTGCAACTTTTGTTATTGCACCTATTCCTGGAGGCTTGGTTATGTATGCAGGAGTGCTTGAATATCCTGATGCCGAAAATTGTTCATAATTTTGAAAAGATGCAAATTGGGGTTGCACGTTTGCAGACTCGTGTGTCAATGAAAGGTCCATATTTATTTGTGTTGAATTCATATTTGAACTGAAAAAGGAGTACAATTTCTTTAAAATACGAACATGTGAGTTGAATTCATATTAAAACTGAAAAAGTAGTACAATTGAAATCTTGAAATACGAAGTCCAAACTTCTTCCATTTTCTGTCAGTATGCCGTTAAAATCTCGGGAACTATAAAAGCTAGAAAGGTTATATTAAGCATGAAGATTCTGGTGACGCCTTCGCTGTTCAAGTTGGTATCACAAAACACCAAAAACTGTCATACCCATACATTAACCAAATATTAAAATTTGTTTATTTTATTATTTGTCTTACCAATTTCTATATGCCAAAAACATAAGCCACGTCTACTATAATGCCAACAAACCGCCCAGAACTGTAAATATTCTAAAATGTCTTTTGATTTTTATTTTGCCACTTGTATACTTAATACAAATTTCTCCCTTTGGATAGGGAATTTCATACAAGTCGTTGTACCGGGTCTTTATTTCTCGACTTTTGCCAGAGTTTTTTTAAACACAGTTTGGGAAAACACTAATTCCACAAGAACTGACACAAGGCAAGTTGAACAAAGGGTAATTAGCACAGCCGCACCAAAAAATGTCTTGTATTGGCAAGACACGAAAATGCAGTTCAGGACAATATCTTGTTTGTTTGTTTCTTTCGTAGAATCATTTCACTATACTATCCCGTTGGAAACTTAGTAGCATTGTCCAACAGTACAAATATTTAGAAACAATTATTTTAAGCTTCGTTGATTAAGGGCAAACATACAAAAATAGGAAGTTTCGTTCAAAATATATTCCGCAATACAAGATTTTGGAAAATAAATACATACTTAAATGTTCGATTTAATTATTAATTCAAGAAAAACTAATAAGCTTAGGATATAAAACACAAAAAAAAAATAATATACTGTACATTTTTGTAAAATATCAGAATACCTACGCACATCATACATATATTAAGTAAAACATAATTGCAAATTGATTTATGATTTAAGCTTATAATAAAAGCTCAAATAATATGCTGGCTGGGTAATAAAAGTGTGTACATACATACATATGTATGTGTTTCCTTCGAACGCAAAACATTTTGAGCGGAAGGCATGGGTGGTTGATAGACAAAATAATATACATACATATGTACATATTCTAAAATTTTTCCAAATTGACGGTACATTATTGTAATTCTTTCTTTAAGAATTGTGGACGGGAAAAGTAAGCTGCCGTAAACCTAACCACCCCATATGTGTGTACTCCTAAGAGTCAGGTATTATAAATATTCATATTAAAAAGATTGTATAAATAAAGAAATTATCGTTTAAGCATTTTGCATACAAATTTATATGTACACACAAACTTGTATACACACATAAAAATATGCTTATTAGTCATACTGTCTGTTTATTTCGAACTAAATTATAGATTTTTATTGTTCTATTATGTTACAGAAACTAGCATTATTCAAAAAATTATTGTACTCCAATTTTTAGATATCTTAAAATGAAATATATATTTAATTTTATTAACATCCACCTTGCACCTTTTAATTGTGATTTCAAACATATGACTGTTTAGATTAATATCACATACCCAAATCAATCAGTATATGCAAGATTGGGCTTCGATAAAAATCCATTTGTAAAACTACATATTCACCGAACTTCGATCAAGTCTGTTTTCCTGATATAACATCATACACAAAAAAAAAAAGAATATTCTGTAATAGTATTGAGAAAAGAACTAGTTCATTATTAAGTTTTTCGATAATGTAAGAACAATATAGGTTAATCGATTATAAAATTGCGTTCAGTCCATACAACGAATTTAGAAATAAATAAATAAATTTTAAATCTACGGGTATAAGCATTTTTTAAAACTATTTACCCTAAATAATTAATTTTTTGTTATATTATTTGTTGTTATTTTTAAAATTATTCAATTACCTGAAATAATTAATAAATTAAGTTCAGATATACTGATAATTTTCTGAAATACTGACACTAAAACTCGCGACTTTTTATCACTAAAATATCATTTAGGTTAAAAATTACAATTACATATGTAAGTGCAGACCAACCAGAATTCTCTGGTTCTATACATTTTTTGGGAAAGACATGCTTCAACGTCAAAGAATAAAAATGGGACGAACACGAAGGGGTCTGGCTACAGGATCCTTAGGAAAAAGGTTAGGGTGTTGGTTATTCCCAATCAAAATCACCGCCACACACTAAAATTTGCGGACAGAGTGAGAAAGGCTTGCGACAGGATACGGTCCGATTAAAGATCCAAGGTTGAGAAATAAAATACTCTTTTTTGTAGAACTATGGTGCTGTTACTCTTCGGCTTGGACCTCCCTACCCTATGATGACAATATATATTCTTTGCTCTTACCTATTTACAGTGACGCATCAGCGTGCCTAGAATCGGCGGGGACCAGAAAAGCAGCATAAAAAACTATTAACTTTATACATATATGTATATTAAGAAAAATATTAGCAGAACCATCTTTACCCGATTAAAAGTATAACCATACAACCGTTAGGTGGGATAACGTAAAGTCGAAATACAAAAATTAGAACAGATATAGGTAAGGTATACGAAACAGAAAAAATAAACACAAAATATTAAAATAAAAAGAATTAGGTTAAGAAAATAAAATTATAATCCCAATATTTTAAACCAAGATAAATAAAATAGAAGATAAAAACGAATATTTCTTAAACATAGTAACAGAGAAAATATATGTACCCCAAAATTAATAGACACCTCTAAAGTGGATTCCACTGCTAATGTTATTAATAAGGTGGAAGTGGAAACCACTAACTTAAATCGGATTACCGTCTTTCTGCCAGGAATTTGTATACTGTTAATTATCAATGCATTTATTAAGGCATATAAATTACATAATAAATGGCTATTACAAAATTACGGCAGCAGTGCTGAGACAACTGGATGTCCTGGATCCATGGGTGAAACGTTGAAACATTGTGAACGCGGAGAATCCTCCCACCTAACATTTTCGCTACGCAGGGGAGAATACCCCCCGTTATGCTCGACGGTATCACCATCCCAACCACCAGCACCTCCAAATACCTAGGGCTAACCCTGGACCGAAGGCTCACATGGGGACCTCACCTCAACAAAAAGCGTATCCAGGCCAACATACTGGCTCTTGACCTCACCCAACATTAAATTATAAATTTAACCCCCTACACAAGGTTACGTTAATGTCCCCCCCCCCCCCCCAAAAAAAAAAACATTTAATTATTGTTCAGTAGGACAGATTTTAAATCACTAAATAAAAGCAATACAAAAAAAAGCAGTGATGATAATTAAGAAAACAAAAAAAAACACAAAGGAAAAAAAATTTAAAAAACGATAAGCTATGGTACAAAATATTCAAAAAAGAAAGAACGCTATAGTCGAGTCACCCGACTATCAGATATCCGTTACTCAGCTTGTGAAAGTGCAAACAAGAAATTCCAACATTTTCTGGAATATCGGTAAAAAATTGGGGAAAAAAACTAAATAAAAAATAATTTTAACAGATTTTAAGTGTGGTCGTGACAGTTTTGGGCGATTTGTGGGAGTAAGATTGGGCATTTTAACAAAACGATAGAAACTTACAAAAAAATGAAAAAACAAAACATTTTTCAAAAGTTTGGGCGTGGCAGTTTTTCGCGGCTTGTCGTAGTGGCAACATTTAGATGCGTTTAGGTCTCTGAAAGCAGCATTCTAAATCTCAACATTCTACCTTTTGTAGTTCCTGAGAGCGATGCGTTTATACGGACAGACGGACATGGCCAGTTCGACTCGGCTATTAATCCTGATCAAGAATTTATATACTTTATATGGTCGTAACGAAAATAACACATTACTTTATATGTATGTACATATGTGCGATTCAGCCGTATTATTAAGGGTATATTATATATACCAATACCAATATAAAATATATGCCTAATCGAATCCCCTATATTCATAAATAAAATATCAAAAAGAAAAAGGGGAAAACAAAAAAAAAAAGCCCAAAATCTAAGTAAAAATACGAAAATAAATAAATTACAGAAAATGTCTACTGGAATTGACTTCACATTAGAGAGGGAACCTCTGTTCATACTGCGATCGATACTGCGTATGAACCAATTTCGCACGCTTTTAAGCGTGAAGGTATTTGAAGGAACTTATAGTTTTATCATAAGAATAAGAATTCCTAGAAAAATCAAAACAGGATTTAATAAAAAAAAAAGATCTACACGATCAACGATACCAGTTGATACAGTTGGTAGAAGTAGAGGACAAGGAATCAGATTCAGACAAGTACCACTGCACAAAACCATTCAAAATGACGGACATACGGGCATATATAACGTAAGTGTCTCGTTCGGTACCAGAATTCGATGGACAGAAAATATATCTTCAAAGGTTCATAGTGGCAATCAAACTAGTGGACCTTGCAAAAGGTTCATTTGTAACGGCGCCTGAAGCGTTTTGACCCATATATAAATATTTGGACTGAAAGTATGCACTTTAAATAGTTCGTTGCCAATTATTGCACTTAGGCTGCAGCTGCATCGGAGAAACCGATAGTGAGCAGCTGTAACAGAGTCGCAATCCAAAGCTCAGCTTTGGAACTACGGCCAACTTCACCGGCCTGAGATTTCGGTCTCATTCTTTTCTTGGAAAATTCCAAAGCGACTACACGCGTTTTAATCGAGTGCGGGTTCAATATAACTAAACATAACCTCAGCGACTTAGTGCTTCTTTCCCACGAGGGAAAATTTTCTCAATTTCTAATAAGTTGGCGAAAGGCAAGGTAAGCCACAAAATGCCGATAGTTTTCTGTTGTAATTCTGACAGTATCTTTGTTTCGCGACCGTTCGAAATAGGAAGTGTCCAGAGGAGCACCCCTTTCAGACGCAACGGACAAGACGGCAGAGCGCCCCCTCCGCAATTGCTGAGGAATCAACGGACTAATTGTTCCAGAAGCAGCAGCGCCGGGCCCCATCGCCGATTGGGATTTCTCGTCCCGTCCAGCGGAGCACCCCTCTCGCAGGGCAGCGGGCACCAGCAACACCAACGCCTAGAAGAGCGCAGCAACTAGCTCGGCAGCCAAGGAAGCAGAGCTAAGCCTCTCCGTCCGGCGGAGCACCCTCTACGGCCAGCGGAGCATTGAGGGAATTTAATCTCAAAGAGTAGCCAAAAGAATAAAAAGGAGTAAATAATGCGAGTGTAGTCCTTCAGGGTTCTCAGTGCAGTCGGCATAGCCGACAGATTTAAGTCCCATACTCGTGTCCGAACCCAGGCTGTTAGATTTGGATTTGTAAAATGTGGGTTTCTCGGCCCCATACAGTGATCCCTAGATAATAGAGACGAACATTTATTAAAAGCGAGCCACACATTAGTTTTATAAGCGGTCACGAGTTCCCTAATTTCGGCGAGAGCCATGCTGCCAATGATTGTTTACGTTAATTACACTGCGAGAAAGAATTTTTGACATTAATAAATTTGAATTACATTATTATTAACTGGAATAAAAAGAGAATCATTTAAAAGAAATGAAATGAAATGGAATGGAATTGAACAAAACAAAAAATTCGTAAATTAAATTAATTTTGTAAATTTAAAAGTTTGGAAGTTAAATCATTAAAATGATTTAGCCGTCTCGTTAAAATTTTATTAATAATTAAGCAGTTTAAGAGAAAGGTTTAAAAGATTTAGCTGGCTACATGTTGTGAACACTATTTGTTTAAATTAACCCATTGCGATCTTAAGTCGCATTCGTTTACAGCCATCGCTCGGGATATCGATCTTTCGTCTCTGGAAAAATTATTTCACTGTGAGTAACAACAAACAAAGAATATAATTATTGGCTAGTATTTTGCCAAACATTTTAAATTAAACAAAAGTCATTTTACCAATTAAACGCTAAAATAAATTGATAATTAAAATCAAGATGAATTTAGTTAAAACTACTTAAAACCGAACCAAACAAAACCGACTTATCTTCGTTAAAAGAATAAATATTTTGGAATATAAAAATTAAACTAAATCTAGTTAGAAAACCAAGTACACGATGAACACTAAAAATTAAAGTTTAGGGAATTTATAATGAAAGTCAATTTAAAGAAGATTTAGTCATGCCCACCGAAATTAAAATTTTAATGAAAACTATTAATTAACCTAAGAGACACACAATGAACGTATATATATATTTATAACTAAAACGTAATGATACCGTTACCGTAATCCTTATTTAGCATGCACTATTCAATTAATTAATATTTTGTATCTTTTGCTTTATATTTGGCTTATTATTGGTGATCTAAATCCTACTCTTAGGCATTGCCTAATCCAACCCATTTTGTACGCATGCAGAGGTTTCCGATATTAGGAAGAAAAATTTATTATGCTGTTAGACTTAATTTTTATTATTAAAATGTATACTATCGAAATCATGGAGTAATTATTTTTTGTTTGAATTCGGCAGATGGTTCAGCAGTCGTAAGGGGTATCAGAAGGGATCACCCGAGTGAGACTCGAAGATGGTGATCATAGGTTGGGCGGGTCTCCGATGACGTAACAACACCTACGTCTCATTACCGAATTCCCCTCCTCTTTTCTTTCTCTAACCGTTTCAACCGTCTCTTTTGGGACTTGTTTACGTTTCTCTACCCGATTTCCGATATCTTTTCGTATGCCGTCGCAGCACGCTCAATTCTTGATTGATAAAATAATAAGCAAATGCCAGATCAGACTGAGAAAGACCTCCACCCCCAACGTCGACGAGCTAGAGCCGGACCCTATAGCGTGTCCCGCAAAGTCAGATCATGGTCGAAACAGTGCCTTACAAACGTTGCACGTTACAGTAATAAATATTTTTATTTTATTAAGAAAGTGGCGCCCAACGTGGGGCCTTAGTGAGTACTGTCTTCACTCATTAAGACTCATTGGTAAATAAATTTCAAAGGTTGATAATCTTTATCATCTTCCTTCTATCCTCTATATACAATAATTGTATATTTTACCGTGTAAACCGTGGAGTTTCTGAAAATCATATGGAATCATATAGACCAGACCAAAACATACGGCGTGTAAATTCGTTTTCTTTTCAAACTAATAGTATGGAATTGTTTGTGGAATACACAAAGGAAAGTAGTCTCGGTTGTTCTTCTGGCCCAAGCAAAAGTACCCTGCTCTTAGTTCAAAAAACTTCAAAATCGAATTCGAAAACTAAGACTTGGAATATATGGACATATCTTACGAGAAGATCATATCCAGTCGAAGTTGGAGAATGTTATTATTTTCCGCAGTAATTATGCTTGGAAAACAGACGAGTTGTTCTCGAATGAAACTCTGTCCGGAATGATTTAATATATTAGCTTCATTTATTTATCTGTAGGAAGTATCCATGGAAAACAAGCAGCGTTATTCTCGAATGGCACTCTGTCCGGAACGATTCGGCATATAACTTTCACTCTATATTACTATTTTTCTATAACCAATTACTCTTAACTTCCATAAAGGAAATTTCGGTAAACTATATTAATACCCTTCGACTTGCCAGACGTCTAGCATAGAGTTAAATCAGTATCTTTTGAGTATTTTGAGTTTATCTTTTTATCGTTTAGCTAAGCGCTGCCGAATATCTTTATCGCATTTAGTTTAGCGTTATCTTATTTTTCTTTTTTCGAGATGAGTCGATCTCCAGTCGGTACCTCGGCTCCGTTTTGCCCGATGTGCGAATCCGAAATAAGACTTGGTGCAAACGTGTACGTGACGTTATGCCAACATGAGATTCACAAGAAGTGTATTGAGAGTCATTTTAAGGGGAATGATAAATGTCCCGTTTGCTTAGAGTCTTGCAGGCCAATTGGTCCGCAAACGCGTTCTAAGGGTTTGATTTTGGAAGATGTTTCGATAGAACCATCAGGATCGGAGAAGAACCGACGTAGTAAAAGTACCACCTATGAAGATACGAATGCAAATCAACTAAACCGTGATGACCCGAATAGTTGGCTGCATATGGAGCGGAGATTGCTCACGTCTCTGTCAGAGAGGCTAGTAGGGTTAGTTCAGAGCTCAGTAGAGGAAAACGATTGGTCGTTACTCCAGCCATCACGAATTCGAATAGAGAAATAAGACCTGGTGAATTAGGTCTTCACATACAGCAGAAGGTCAAGGCAGGCTCCAAGAAAGGGATACAAATAACCGAAACGGTTTAAACCAGGCGGGGTCACCCAATTCTCAAAGAAGTGTTGTGTCCGATTTAAATAACCGGCCTGATAAGGTCGTGCAGATCCTGAATGGGTGGAAAGTGAAGTTCTCTGGAGTCGGAGTGTCGGTGGACAACTTTACTGTACTGTGCAGACATGCCAGTGTCCTTTTTGAAGGTAAAGTTTATGAGTTTTATTGGAGGTACCACAAGTCCGTGAGGAGAATCCAATGGGATTTGTTGTGTTCCGCCTTGAGAGTACAATTCCGTGAGGAAAGGGACGATGTAGACATCGAAGATCTCAGGAAGCAAAATACCAGTGCATCTTTTGACTGCTATTACGATAGCATATCGGCATTAGTTGATCAGTTGGAAGTTCCTTGGTCCGCTCGTAAGTTTGTTCGTGTTTTAAAGAATAACTTACGTCCCGAGATCAGGCATGAGATTCTCAACGTTGAGATTCAAACAGTGTCAGAGTTAAGAGAAACTTGCCGAAGACGCGAGGTCTTCTTAGATGAAGTGAAGAAGACTCATGGATATGAAAAGTCCAGTCCGTTCAGGCGTTAGATCTCAGAGATAGCTCAAGATTTAAAAGAGCATAATAATTTTGAGACTAAGACAGAGCTAGGGATTGATGCCTTCTCTCTAATATGCTGGAACTGTAGGAAAGAAGGCCACAGATACCAGGACTGTTTAGCAGAACGGAAAGTTTTTTGTTATGGTTGTGGAGTTCCCAACACATACAAGCCAAGTTGTGTTAAATGTGCAAATAACTCCAAAGTCGGCACGTTGAGGTTGCAGTTCAGACCGACGCCTTCGAGTGCCTTAAGAACTCGGTCAACAACGACGGATTAACTGGGATATCGCGTAAAGTCGATAGCCCCACCTTATTAGATGAGGTAGCTAGTCAAAATATTTCCCTGCTTCATCAAAAGATTCCTAAATTAGGAGAAATACCGGACATACCAAAGATAAATTAATTACCGGACTTACGGAAGCGCAAAACTCGTAGTTCAAGGCGCATAAAAATCTTTTGGCAAACTTGGCCTAGATTACATTTGTGCCAATCCTCATGTAGCCAGGGATCCTCGACCTTTTATTCCAGTTCGCCTAATGGATCGCACCGTTTATGGCCTGCTCGATTCGGGAGCGTCTATAAGTTGTGTAGGAGGCGGTTTCGCATCTGAACTGGAGAGAGGCAACACTGCATGTCGATGTCGTCACAGCTGACGGAAGTCCTCAGCGAATAACAGGACGAATCAAGGTCGAGATAGAATATGCAAGTGTTAACAAATGCTTACCTCTTTATATGTGCCATCTCTAAAGCACGATTTATACTTGGGAATAGACTTCTGGAGGCAAAAGCTTAGCGATAGAGCAGGTAGTTATTTCTGAAGATAAGTCCAGCGACATCAGTGTGGACGATACGCATGTGTTATCTGACGTTCAGAGTGCAAAGCTAAGGAACGTAATCGATTGCTTTCCCTCTTTTACAAAAGAAGGGCTGGGTAAAACCAGCCTAATCTCACATTCCATTGACGTGGGTAATGCAAAACCTATAAAGCAACGTCATTTCCCGGTATCTTCTGCCATTGAAAAGAGTATGTATTAGACGTCTGCACGAGTGCACTCAAAATTTTCTGTTAATGAGTACGCACAAGCTTAAGTCGCAATTCGGCGCGCCGAAACCTTTTTAACAGAGATAATTGAGCATTGGCTAGCATTGTTTTTGTTGTATGTGGAATGAGTGAAATTCAAACCAAAGCGGAATGGATAGAATGAGTGGACGCAGTGTAAATGTGTAGAGTTCTCGGAGAAAATTTTGGCATTCTCTTCATTCATAGCTTGCAGAGCAGACGCAGCAGAGCAGAAAATTTTATAATACTAAAAATGCAGAGCTCGGACGAAAGCGTAAGTACTTTAGTAATTGTAAATTGTAAAAAAATATAATATATGTGTAAATAGAATAACAAATTAATAATTAATTATGATTTCAATTGCCTTGAATGGTGGCACATAAACAAAAATATTTTTCCCCAATTATATAAAGCTAGCTGCACCATTTTTTGTATTCCTGCAAGCAGCTCAGCATCTGAAAGAACATTTTCATACGCAAGAAATTTAATTTCGGAAAAAAGGTGCATTATTGCTAACAATTCTAATTTAGTAAACCAAATAATGTTTCCCCATTCTGTTATTGAAAATTAAAATAAATAAAATATATACTTATACATAAAAATTATTTCATGTCTTTCTATTTCTCTATGCCTTGCATGCAAAAGCAAAACGAAAACGAAAAAACAAACACGCAATAAATTTGACGTCGCCAATGCGGCGCACAGTTAACCGCTTCGGTTATTCCGATTACTCCGTCGCGAGCACTCATTCATGCATTGCCTCTCCGTTCGGTTATACTAAATTTTTTACTCATGTCTTTCCCACATTTGCCAATTCCGTTTTACTCAATGTCTCACTCATTCAGTCACAATTTTGAGTGAGAGACCATATGCTGCTTTGACTGTAGTCATGCAGACGTCTAGTATGTATACGGAAATAGACAGAATGTTGCAGTTGGGTGTGATAGAAGAGTCACAAAGTGCTTGGTCTTCACCTATAGTGATGGTAACGAAGCCTGGCAAAGTTCGGATTTGTCTTGACTGCCGGAAGGTAAATAGTTTTACCGAAAAGGACGCATATCCTTTGCCTCAGATTAGCGGGATTTTAAATCGACTTCCTAAGGCAGAATTTATAACCAGCTTAGATTTAAAGGACGCCTATTGGCAGGTGCCCTTAGAGGTAAATTTTCGTGACACTACGGCCTTTACGGTCCCAGGTAGACCGCTCTACCAATTTAAAGTTATGCCATTTGGCCTTTGTAATGCGACAAGTAATATGTCTAGACTGATGGACAAAGTCGTACCACCGCATTATCGAAATGAAGTTTTCGTTTATTTAGACGACTTGTTGATTGTTTCTTCAAGCTTTGAGACGCATTTAGAGGTACTCAGAGAGCTGGCTTTACACATAAGGAGAGCAGGACTGACAATTAACGTCGGTAAGAGCCATTTTTGTATGAAGCAAGTGCGATATTTGGGCCATATCATTGGTGACGGCGGGATACGCACAGATCCTGATAACGTAGCAGCGATCACTAATTTTCCTATTCCTAAAACCTTGCGAGGACTTGGAAGTTTCATGGGCCTTTGCGGTTGGTATAGAAAGTTTGTTCCAAGTTTCGTTGCTTTGTCTGCTCCATTGACCGATTTAATGACTACAAAGCGAAAATTCAGACTAACCCCGGAAGCAATTAAGGCTTTTCATGAGCTAAAGAAATGTCTCACGGAAGCACCGGTGTTGTGTAATCCAGATTTTTCGAAGCCCTTCTCAATACACTGTGATGCAAGCAAGACAGGAGTAGGAGCAGTTTTGGTACAGGTTTCGGAGGAAGGTGACGAACGACCAATTGCTTTCGTGTCAAAGAAGCTGAACCAAGCTCAACGCAACTATACGGTCACGGAACAAGAGGGTTTGGCGGCCATAGTTGCTCTTAAACATTTTCGAGCGTACGTCGAAGGTCACAAGTTTCAAATTATCACAGATCACGCGGCGCTTAAGTGGCTTATGGCCAATAGTGATTTAAATTCCCGGTTGGGACGATGGGCGATCGCCCTACAGCCTTTTAAATTTCAAATCGATCACCGCAAGGGGTCTTTGAACGTAGTTCCCGATTCATTGTCTCGGGTCAACGAAGACGAATTTGCTGCTGTAGATCTGCAAGATGGTCTACTTGTCGATTTGAATTCGATTCACTTTAAATCCACTGAATATAAGGAATTAATCCAAAGTGTCAGTGCAAACGAAGCGAATTTTCCTGACCTAAAAGTTGATGATGGGTACTTATATAGGAAGGCAGAACATCTGACGGGTCAAACACTACATGATGAATATGCATGGAAACTATGGTTAGCCAGGGAAACGATTCCAGAAGTCCTTGCGCATGCTCATGACAGTCCGTTATGCTCGCACGGCGAGATACATAAAACCATTGAGAGAATCAGGCGATATTATTATTGGCCAGGACTCGTAAAAGACGTAAAGGCTTATGTCAGCGCTTGTGAGGTGTGCAAATCCACAAAGACGCCGAATTCCTCTCTTAGACCTCCGTTAGGAAGAGCTCCAGAGACACAGCAACTTTATATTGATTTTCTCGGACCCTACCCGCGCTCACGAAGTGGAAATATCGGTATCTTTATAGTGCTCGATCACTTCTCAAAATATATGTCTTTCTGAAGCCGGTTAAGAAGATTAATACGGATGTAGTAGTTAATTACCTCGACAATGAGCTTTTTATGACAATTGGGGTGCCTGAAACTATCGTTTCGGATAATGGCTCCCAGTTTCGTGCAGAAGGGTTTAAGAAATTGATGCGCCAGTACGGAGTTACGCACGTATTTACAGCAGATCATGCCCCGCAAGCTAACGCTTCTGAACTTGTTAATCCTTCAGTCATCTCAGGAATTAGGGCTTACGAACGTTCTGACCAGAAGGACCTGGGATGAATACTTGAGCAGGATTTGTTGAGCTTTACGTTCTTCGGTGCATTCTAGTATTGGAACCTCTCCCTACTATATGGTCTACGGTCAGCATATGGTTACCTCGGGTTCAACATATACTCTCCTCAGGAAGCTTAATTTGCTCGACGATAGGTCCATCATGTTCAACCGTCCAGACCCTTTTGATATTATACATTCGGAGGCTAAGAAACGTATGCGGAAGATGGATGACGATAATGAAAAGCGATACAATCTTCGAGCTAATACCGTAAATTTTAGGGACGGGCAAGAGGTATTTCGTCGTAACTTTCGGCAGAGTTGTTGTCAAATGGGATATAATGCCAAATTTGGACCTTCATTTGTTAAAGAGTTCGTAAGAAGTTGGGTAATTGCTACTACGAATTGGAAGACCTACAGGGTCGATTGATAGAAACGTGTCATGCTTAGGACATTCGTCAATGACTTAGCTTCAGGCGGTATCCATCTAGGGTATTTGATACAAATACCCTAGTTGGATTCGCCGCCTGAAGCGTTTTGACCCATATATAAATATTTGGACTGAAAGTATGCACTTTAAATAGTTCGTTGCCAATTATTGCACTTAGGCTGCAGCTGCTTCGGAGAAACCGATAGTGAGCAGCTGTAACAGAGCCGCAATCCAAAGCTCAGCTTTCGAACCACGGCCAACTTCACCGGCCTGAGATTTCGGTCTCATTCTTTTCTTGGAAAATTCCAAGGCGACTACACGCGTTTTAATAGAGTGCGTGTTCAATATAACTAAACATAACCTCAGCGACTTAGTGCTTCTTTCCCACGAGGGAAAATTTTTCTCAATTTCTAATAAGTTGGCGAAAGGCAAGGTAAGCCACAAAATGCCGATAGTTTTCTGTTGTAATTCTGACAGTATCTTTGTTTCGCGACCGTTCGAAATAGGAAGTGTCCAGAGGAGCACCCCTTTCAGACGCAACGGACAAGACGGCAGAGCGCCCCCTCCGCAATTGCTGAGGAATCAACGGACTAATTGTTCCAGAAGCAGCAGCGCCGGGCCCCATCGCCGATTGGGATTTCTCGTCCCGTCCAGCGGAGCACCCCTCTCGCAGGGCAGCGGGCACCAGCAACACCAACGCCTAGAAGAGCGCAGCAACTAGCTCGGCAGCCAAGGAAGCAGAGCTAAGCCTCTCCGTCCGGCGGAGCACCCTCTACGGCCAGCGGAGCATTGAGGGAATTTAATCTCAAAGAGTAGCCAAAAGAATAAAAAGGAGTAAATAATGCGAGTGTAGTCCTTCAGGGTTCTCAGTGCAGTCGGCATAGCCGACAGATTTAAGTCCCATACTCGTGTCCGAACCCAGGCTGTTAGATTTGGATTTGTAAAATGTGGGTTTCTCGGCCCCATACAGTGATCCCTAGATAATAGAGACGAACATTTATTAAAAGCGAGCCACACATTAGTTTTATAAGCGGTCACGAGTTCCCTAATTTCGGCGAGAGCCATGCTGCCAATGATTGTTTACGTTAATTACACTGCGAGAAAGAATTTTTGACATTAATAAATTTGAATTACATTATTATTAACTGGAATAAAAAGAGAATCATTTAAAAGAAATGAAATGAAATGGAATGGAATTGAACAAAACAAAAAATTCGTAAATTAAATTAATTTTGTAAATTTAAAAGTTTGGAAGTTAAATCATTAAAATGATTTAGCCGTCTCGTTAAAATTTTAGTAATAATTAAGCAGTTTAAGAGAAAGGTTTAAAAGATTTAGCTGGCTACATGTTGTGAACACTATTTGTTTAAATTAACCCATTGCGATCTTAAGTCGCATTCGTTTACAGCCATCGCTCGGGATATCGATCTTTCGTCGCTGGAAAAATTATTTCACTGTGAGTAACAACAAACAAAGAATATAATTATTGGCTAGTATTTTGCCAAACATTTTAAATGAAACAAAAGTCATTTTACCAATTAAACGCTAAAATAAATTGATAATTAATATCAAGATGAATTTAGTTAAAACTACTTAATACCGAATCAAACAAAACCGACTTATCTTCGTTAAAAGAATAAATATTTTGGAATATAAAAATTAAACTAAATTTAGTTACAAAACCAAGTACGCGATGACCACTGAAATAAAAGTTTAGGGAATTTATAAAGAAAGTAAATTTAAAGAAAATTTAGTCATGCCCACCGAAATTAAAATTTGAATGAAAACTATTAATTAACCTAAGAGACACACAATGAACGTATATATATATTTATAACTAAAACGAAATGATACCGTTACCGTAATCCTTATTTAGCATGAACTATTCAATTAATTAATATTTTGTATCTTTTGCTTTATATTTGGCTTATTATTGGTGATCTAAATCCTACTCTTAGGCATTGCCTAATCCAACCCATTTTGTACGCATGCAGAGGTTTCCGATATTAGGAAGAACAATTTATTATGCTGTTAGACTTAATTTTTATTATTAAAATGTATACTATCGAAATCATGGAGTAATTATTTTTTGTTTGAATTCGGCAGATGGTTCAGCAGTCGTAAGGGGATCAGAAGGGATCACCCGAGTGAGACTCGAAGATGGTGATCATAGGTTGGGCGGGTCTCCGATGACGTAACAACACCTACGTCTCATTACCGAATTCCCCTCCTCTTTTCTTTCTCTAACCGTTTCAACCGTCTCTTTTGGGACTTGTTTACGTTTCTCTACCCGATTTCCGATATCTTTTCGTATGCCGTCGCAGCACGCTCAATTCTTGATTGATAAAATAATAAGCAAATGCCAGATCAGACTGAGCAAGACCTCCACCCCCAACGTCGACGAGCTAGAGCCGGACCCTATAGCGTGCCCCGCAAAGACAGATCATGGTCGAAACAGTGCTTTATAAACGTTGCACGTTACACATTTCAGGACATTGTAATAAAATAAAAATTAATTGGCACCACTTTGAGCTTGGTACATGATTAAACAACAATCCAAGAAATAATTAATAAGTTGCAAACTACGATTGTTCCCAAAATATAAAAGCTAAATTGTCAACGGTACAACAAAAAGGCAAAACAGCCACAAGTTTTATAACATAAGCTACTAGAATCCTCGTATATCGGTGACGGTTAACGGGTGAACATGCCAACAAATTGGACACCAGAGCTGCAATCGAAGTAATGATTAAAATAGCCGAGCACGAAAGTGTAAAAACCGTAATAAAGGCAGGTACATGACAACTATGGACGCAGACATAGGTGCGTACTTAAGAATTAGTACGAGAGCTACCGGAAATGTGAGGTAATTTTAATAGGGGCATTAGCTAAAGAGGTAACGGTCGTGGCAGAGGCAAGGGCCGTTACAATTACAGAAACTACTATTTCAAAATTACAGAAAAAACGGCAATAACCAAAATAATGGTAAAAGTCATAGGGTCGTAGCAACTCGAATAGAGGTAGCCAAAATAACCAAAATAGGAATAATAACAATAGCAATGTGAGAAAAGCCCAAAATAATTTGGGAATCTCCCAGCAACTCTCAATTGCCAATTATATTTTAACCAACAGAGTATTGATTTATAATTAGACCAAATAATTTAAATTTATGTGCCCATAACATATAACGCTGGTAATAACAATATTATTCAAACTGTAACTTTAAATGAAGATAAGAATATATTGATTCCAAATCGAGAAATACAACAGGTATTTATGTAGCAAATACCATTTTAACGTCACTTAATACTTTTGTCCGAATATTAAACACAAATAGAGATGATTAACTTGAAATATAACCCACTTTCGAACTATGATATAGTTCAAACAAATAAAGAAACAAGAGAACAAACTGTCATTTTCCTCCACAACTTAAATCACAAATATAAAATCTGTACAGCAAATATGCAGATGTACAGATGTATCAGTAAAAAAGTTTTATGAGCAAAAACTGAGATTAAAAGATGATAAACCGGTCCATATTAAAAATGATAGAAATCCTCAAAGTCAAGTAGATGAGATTCAAGCTAAAGTACAAAAGTTTTTAGATGGTGGGATGGATAGTCGAACCAAAGACACTAGAATAATAAGATGCGTAACGCCATACGATTGTTTTGCACACGATTTTTTCGGTCTGGCTCTAGAGCTGGCTCCAGGCTCTCTTGAATTTTTGTTCAAGAGTCAAAGAGAGAGCGCTCTAGAGCCAGCAGCTCTCTTGTGCGCATACAGCGACAGTCGAGCAGTGTATGTGTGCACACGTATGCTCGTATATTATAATTTTGACAAAATATGCCCTTCACTTCAGAAGTTTATGGACTTTCAATCTATATTATTTGTACTCTGGCAATCGAGTACAAAGTACTCGTAAGTAAAAAGTAAAAACTCTAATTTTGCATTGCCTTAACATGATAATTATTTAATTACATCATAGAAATAATAATAGATGAATAAATGTACATAATAATACCGAATTATTTTAATAAATTACTTTATACTAGAAAATATGTCGTTAGAGTATTCAGCTTCCGACGTGGACAATTTTTTTGATCTTAGTGATTCTTAGGCGCACCTAAGAGGTCCTGCCTCAAGAATTCAATTTTGCAATACACAGGTTGCATATGATGTTTTTTAACTATTTAGTATATTTATTAGTACAAATTACTAGTAAACAAGTCAAAAAAATATGCATACTTCAGTAAATGATCAATTTTCAGTATTTGAAATGCAAATATTATTTTGTTGAATGTTTGTTATATTCTAATTTGATATCTGTAAAAACCGCGCAATTTTGGGTGGGTAAAAAAGCGCGCCAAATGTATTCTTTCATCTTTTAGTTCCTTTTAATTCGTTTGCTTAAAGCTGACAAATACATAGTGCTCCTCGTTTGCTACTATTTTCCCAAATTTTAATAATATAAACGCATTTTTTAATTTAAAAAAAATTGATTTTCTGATTTATTAAAGCACAATTGCGATAAAGTGCGATAAGTTATTGTCCTAAGTAGTACAAAATAAAAAAAAAATTTTAGATGTGTACATATTTTCATAATTTGTCACGCCTATATTGCGTTGTGCTGGTACTGCTGCTTTTCGATAAAGGTTTGAACTTCTGAATTTAACATTAATTGTTTTATGTAAAAAAATTGGCTATGGCCGACAAAAAAAGATAAAATATCAGTGGGAGCAAGAGCAGCCTTTCCCACTGTCAGAAATCTAGGCGCAATTACCCCGCTCTTAAATTGTTTAGGTTTCCTGAAAAGGATCCACCAATTTTAATGAAATGGGCAGAAAATTGCCAATTTACAGAAGATTTTGTGGCGAGCACTTCATCACTGTTTTTATGCCACGATCATTTCTCGGCAGATGATATTGGCGTAAAATATCTAAGGAAAGGGACAATTCCAGATCGCAACCTAATTAAATATGAGAGTTTTAATGCTGTAAGATCGCCTCCACAAAAAAGATGTCGTTCACAGTCCCCAGCATTCTATCTCATTAATGAAAGATTAGTGACGACTAAAAATAAATATATACATAATATGTAATATATAGTAAAAAAAATTCAAAAAAATGAATTTAAAAAAAAGGAGCAAATTATATCGAAAAGCAATAGTTAGAAAACTAGCTTAGTTGGGGAACATGTAAATATTTTAAGGTCTAACATTTATTATTTCAAGTCGACTCGAAAGTCATATAAATATACGACGCCATTACAATTGTAATGGCCTCCCCGTGGTGTTCCCTGGGTACCAAAAATTATATATATTACAGATAATTAATAATAAAAATATTTATATGTAAACGGTAGCTAATTCGAGTGGCGATTTTAACTAAAGAATATTAAAACAGCTTCTTAAAAAAAAAAATGGCACCGTGGGAAAATATTTTTGAATAAGATCTTTGAATAAGATTTAAAAAAAATTAAAAGTAGCGCTACTCAACCCGGTTACCCTAGTAAATACTGAAATAAAAAAAGAAGCAATTTTTTCTACGCTACATGACGATCCATTACAGAGAGGAAATACAGGCATTTCAAAATCCTTTGCCAAGGTCAATAGACATTACTAATGGAAATGTATGTCTAAACAAATAGAAGAATACATACAAAAGTGTCAGAAATGCCAAAAAGCATAAGTCACCCGGCCTACTAAGACTCCAATGACTATCACAGATACACCTGAACATGCTGGAAGATGTGGGGATGTGGACACAATAGGTCCTTTACCAAAATCGGATAATGGATATGAATATGCAATCACCATAATTTTTGACTTAACAAAATATTTAGTTGCAATAGCGATAGCAAATAAAAATAAAATACTGTCGCAAACTATTTTCGAATATTTTATTCTGAAGTACGGTCCAATGAAGACGTTCATTACGGATATGTGAACAGAATATAAGAATTCCATAATTACAGATGTACCTAAAAATTAAAAATATAACATTTACAGCACATTACATCAGACAGTAGGAGCTGTAGAAGAAAGCCAGAAAACTTTAAACGAGTACATACGATCTTACATATCGGTGGACAAAACCGTTTGGGATGCATGGCTCCAATATTTTGTATTTTGTTATCTACATACATAAAGTACATAAAGACTGACTAAAAATATTATATTTAGGACAAACAAAATTAATTAAAAAAAATAATAATAAAACCAAAACAAACAAAAAAAATTTCCAAATTAGTTTACAATGCCCTTAATTATCAAAACATAAGATAAATACATTAATAATCAACTTAATAACGAATAAAAATATAAGATTATAACATTGTAATGAAATACAATTTATAATGTTTTTTAAATTAATAACTTATTTTTTTTAATAAAGATGTGATAGGCACACATATCGCGTACCCACTGCACCTATACATATGTCACCAACCTTTTTAAATCCAAATACAAATCCAAAAACATGTAGCACTCTGTTGCAATGTGCACATAAAGAGTTCAGCCCAAGTGCATTATAACGCGAGCACCCACTTAATGGCTACCATGCATAATTGCTTAGTCAGAGTTCTCACGCCGGCCAAGTGCTGAACGAACACCATGCGTGCCTATAGATAGCACTCCTCCTCCTTCAGCGCCTAGCAACGGCAACATTTCCAGAATACATAAGATATACATATATTAGCGCCAATGTGCTGCCGCCTACTCCGGCAGCACAGCTCCTCGCTTTAGGCTAAGGTTACCTTTGTATGTAGATCTTAAGGACATTGACGAAAATACTTCGATTGGAGCGGGACCTCCCCTGATCCAATATTCTTAAATAAAAAATTTATAAATATTAAACATAAATTCAATCAGACTTATAAATACGGAAGATTGGGAGAAATTCTACAGGCGAAACAACAACAATTTAACCCTACGTCCGGTCGTGTCGGGCAATCTCCGAAACAGTTGACCGGGTCTTCATCACAATACTGCGGGCACAAGGGTTCTTGCTAGGATTGCGTTCGCCTGTTCAAGCTCTATTGAACTCACCGGGTTAACGTTAGATTCTGGTCTCTCTTGCTTGGTTACTTGCTTCGCGACGTACACTTGCGTCCTGGTTCTCCTTGACTGTCCTGTCCTTATATACCCCTCATGTAACCGTTATTCCCTGAAGTCTTAACTAGCCTTGTTCAGCTGCTTCCTTAGAATTGGCACGTTCAGTTCTTCTGCTGGCTTGCTCTAATCCGTGCCGTCTCACTCTCATTTCTTCTTTGGTTCTTCAGACTCTCGTTCTCCAATCGATCTGTTTCTCCAAACTCTTTTTCTTCAAACTCTCATTCTCGTATTTCCCGTTACTACGTGCTGATTTGTTGCGTAACTAGCAACAGCCAAGCCATCCTTCCGCATACAAAGATTGCGAATTTCTACTATTGTGAAATAGCTGTTTACGAAAAGAGACAATAAAAAGCAGCATTTGGCATATGTGAGTACTAAAGTCCATTAATCGCGCACAGTGATCGTTTATGTTGTAGTCTATGAGGCACTGCATGAACCTAGTAGATGCACCTAGATCGTCAGTCTAAGATCCGGACAATCACGGTGAACTAAAAATTTGCAAAGGCTAATCTGTGTGGGGGTTACTGAAAGAACAAAGCGAGGTGATTAAATCTGTTGGGCGCGGTTTCTCAAGCAACACGGAGCATAAAAAACCAATTCTTGGTTGAAGACAGCGTTTCCAAGATCGGAAAAAAAACCGAATTTGTTGACCAGCAATCTTAAAGAACAGTTCATCCAATTGGGTGCAACCAAAGGAAACCTGTTGGCTCAATCTAGATGTTATGTAGTTGTTTATTGACTTTTATACCCGTTACTAGTAAAGTAACGGTCGGGATCAATAGCTGAACCGATCTGATCAAGTCCGTCTGTCCGTCTGCCTCGATCTCAGGAACTACTAAAACTAGAATGTTGATATTAATCACGCACCTTCCAGAGACAAAGACGCAGCGCAAGTTTGTTTACAAATGTTGCCACGAACACTCTGACGCAAACCACAAACCACACAAAACTCTCACGGCTACACTTTTGAAAAATTGTGTGATATTTTTTCATTTTTGAATATGTCTTGTTCATTTCTATAGATTTGCCAAAAACATTTTTGCCACGCCCACACCAACGCCGACAAACCTCCCGAAACTGTCACGCACACACTTTTGAGAAATGCGATATTTTCTCACATTTTATATATCTTGTAAATTTATATAGATTTGCCAAAAAAAAAATTGAAAATTGCCAAAGAAATTGAAGTTAAGTCTAATAAAAGAAATAAAACGGAAAGAATGAATTCAAATTATAAAGTAACAAAATAATGGCCTAGCATTTCATTATTAATGGATCGTCACTGAAACAACAACATGTGTAAAGTTCGATCAGAGCAGAGCAGAGCATCGCTAGAAGTGCACGACCTCTACATGCAACATACCGAGTTGCTCCCTGAAATCATTTCAGGGCGAAGTTGAACTCTATACTCGTCTTATTGCAGTCCACTGCGGATTGTTCCCAAAAAGATGGATACCTCTGGCAAATCAAAGTTCACATTGGTCGTCAATTATCGAAACATAAATGAAATAACCACAAACGATAAATTCCCAATTCCGAACATGAATAACATTTTAGGTAAGTTAGAGAAAATGCCAATACTTTACAACAATCGACTTAGCGAAAGGTTTTCATCAAATTGAAAGGGACCCTAAGCCCATACCAATAACTGCATTTGGTTTCAAAAATGCCCCAGCAACTTTTCAACGTTCTTTGAACTTTGTCCTCATTAACAATCCTTGCCTTGTATAATTGGATTATATTAGCGTCTACTCGACATCTCTACATCTACTCGGACTCGAATTTGTTCTTGGTTCGGTACTGTATCTATCTTTTGAAATACATGTACATAAACACGTAATTGGCGCAGTCGGTATTCGAATAAAAAACCTTCAGCCGGAAAATATAAATAAGTGCAAACGAAAATCTTTCCGCACAATAAATTTTCTGCCTGAAACAAACTTTGACAATTAAACAGGGAATTCAGAAACCCTAATAAAAGTCGTGATAATAGGCGAAAATTTCCAAAAACAACAAACCCCAAAGTTAAAAACCAAAACTTCATTAAAAAAAAAAGGTTACAAAGATGGCAACAGAAAATCAAATTCAGTTGTGCATTCAAGCACTCACCCAAATTATAACAAATCAGCAAGTGGAGAGAGACACCAACAACCCTATGACGAGGAGAAGAAATAATATTGAAAAAGAGACTCGTTATCTTCCGACCTTTACTGGACAAGAGGGAACACTTCATGGATTCATAGCTTCGGTAGACCAGGTGATGAGAAAATATGGAGACGACGCACACCAAGTCTTCAGCGTGGTGTTCGACACAAAAATACAAGGCCAAGCCAGAACAATTCTCAACATAAACACACCAACAACATGGGACCAGTGCAAGGAGAAGCTGAGACACCATTGTCGCCCCAGACTGGATCAAATGGGACTGACAAGGAAGATCAACAACCTAAGGATCAATAGCATCAGAGATCTGGACATAAAAGTGACATTCATTGTAGAAGAAATAACAGATTTTAATGTTTTCGAAAATAACAAAAACCTTGTTAACATTTTAAGCTCCTTACTAATACAAAGAATTAAGGAATTGGCAGCAGGGTCAATGGCGGTTTCGCTAATGCCACTTACAACAGTACAGACAGTTAGCAATGAGATAGCCAAATAGATGGGTCTAAATTTCGGAAACTTAAACCACAAACTATTAATCAGAAAAAACATAGACAACAATAATCCAAGCAATAACACTGAACAAAATAACGGAAACCAACAGCAGACAGTCACAAGAAATAGCTACAGAGACAATAACAGACAACGAAGCCAGAATACAAGACAAACTAATAACGGACAACAGAACCAAAATCGAAACCAAAATTACAACATCCAACAACGGAACCAGGGATATTTTAATAATTATCAACAGCCTCGAAACCCAAGTAATAACCAAATAAATAGGAACCAAAGCCAAAATATAAGATATGACAATCCCCCAGAAGCCATGAGTGTGGACAACTTGACAGAAGAAAATAATGAGGGCACGGAGGAGGAAGATACTCAAGCATTTTTTACCCATTAGCCTTGGACGAACGTAAAATGTACATAGAAGGAACCATAGAGGGACGCAGATTTTTATTTCTAATAGACACAGGATCCACAATTAGCATAGTAAACACAAAAAAAGTAGAAGAAGACCTTTATAAAAAAATAAAAAAGTATACAAAAACCATTCATACCATTATGTCGGAATTTGAAGCCAACAGCTTCTTGGTAATGACAGAAGCACCAAGTGAATTCCAATATTCAAAGAAAAAACAATAAAGCTAATAAATGATGTCGAAATTCCATTCTTGTCTAAGGCCCCAGAGGTGGCTTGTGTACTGGAAGTAAGCGAAATTCAAGACTTCAATACAGCAGAATTAAACACAGAGGAAAGTGAAATAGTAAATTCACTAAAGAAAAAATTTAAAAAAGTATTCTATAATGAGGGAGAATTCAAGACTTCAATACAGCAGAATTAAACACAGAGGAAAGTGAAATAGTAAATTCACTAAAGAAAAAATTTAAAAAAGTATTCTATAATGAGGGAGATTAGTTGACAACACAAGACAATAACAATAACAATAACAACAACAATAACAGAGCAACCAATAAACTCTAGAATTTATAGGTGTTCTCCAAAAAATGAGGAAGAAATTAGAAGGCAAATAATAGAAATGGAAAAAAACGGGATAATAAGAGAAAGCAGAAGCCAGTGCAGTTCACCCATATGTTTGGTACCAAAAAATGGACAAATCGAGCGTGCAAAAGTACAGACTCTGTGTAGACTATCGTCGCTTGAATCATGTGACGATTCCTGACAAGTATCCATTGCCATTGATGGACTCAATATTGCACAAGCTTGGTAGGGCGCAATATTTTAGTACAATAGATCTGGCAAAGGGGTATCATCAGATTTTGATGGCTGAAGAGGACATAGAAAAGACAGCATTTGTTTCACCAATGGGACTATATGAATACGTTAGAATGCCATTTGGATTGAGGAACGCACCGGCAACATTTCAGAGATTAATGAATGATATTTTGAGGGACTACATAAACAAGATTTGTGTGGTGTACCTTGATGATATATTGATCTTTTCGACAACCTTAAGCGAGCACAGGAATGCTTTAGAAAGCATAACACAATTTAAAGATACAGGCAGGCAAGTGTTCATTCATGAAACAGGAAACAGAGTTTTTGGGACATGTTCTTACAAAAGAGGGCATAAAACCGAATGCAAAGAAGATACGAGATATTCTGGTTATTCCATTGCCAAAAACAGAAAAACAACTCAAGGGATTTTTGGGCATGAGCGGCTTCTATAGGAAGTTTATTAAGGACTACTCAAAAATTGCATACCCAATGATTAAATATTTACAAAAAGGAAATCTAATTAACCAGAACGATCCAGAGTATATTGATTAATTTGAAAACCTAAAAGCTCTTGTCAGTTCACACCCAGTGTTGAAATTCCCGGAATTCGACAAAAAATTTAGTGTGACAACGGATGCAAGTAATTTCGCTGTCGGGGCAGTTTTGGCACAACAGGGCCAACTAGTAGTGTTTGTATCAAGAACCTTAAATAATCACGAAAGACTTTACAGATAAAAAGTGTCTGGCCATCGTTTTTGCGGTGGACTACTTTAGGCACTATTTGTTTGGTTCACAATTCCAAATAATAACAGACCACCAACCAATAAGCTACTTAAGCAGAAAATATAAGGGAAAAGACATAAAAGATAAACATAAGAGATGGATCTTAAAACTCCAAGAATTCGATTACGAGATTCAGTATTTAAAGGGTAAAGACAATAAAGTCGCAGATTTCCTGAGTAGACAAGAGACAGTACCGTTGATAAACAAAGACAATGCTCAAGAATCCAATTTAGAAATGACAGACACTATTCATTCGGCAGACGAGAACGAGCCAATAGATTTTTTCATAAAAGAAGATATTGTAAACAAATACAAGACGCAAATTATTGTCACCCATTCGGCAAGGGATGATGTGGTCAGAAGCCATGGTAGAAAAATAATATAAATAAACCCAGCAGACACAGCATTGGATATTGAGCAAAAATTGCAAAACAACATTTGAAAAGGGAAAATCGGAGTGTACTCCGAGGTACCAGACTCGATATATTATAAAATACAATGCATTTTAATTGACCTTTTTAGGGACGCAAAACAAATCAAATTTATAAAGTACACAGTTCTGTTGTAGCAACAGAAAGTGAAGAAGAACTTCACAAACAGATTGCACTTTACCACACAAAAGAATCACTACACAGCGGCATGAATGAAGCATTTTACACTTTAAAGGAACAAATTTATTTCCCAAAAGTACGAGGACACATTAATTTGGTAATATCAAACTGTAGAAGATGTAGAGAAACAAAATACGATAGAAACCCAATAAAACCCAAATTCATAATTACAGAAACACCACAACATAAAAACCAAACAATACATTTAGACACTTTTCATAACAAACATAGATCATTTGCTACAATAATAGACAAGCTAACCAAGTTCGCAACAGCATACAACATAAAAGATAGAAATTGGAGAGCAAAAGTTCAAATTATCATAGACCAATTCGCCAAATTTGGTAAAACCAGCAAAATAATTAATGACAATGAATTTAGAGCAGAACAGATATTGAACTTTTTAAATAAGGAAGATGTACATTTTGACAAAGCCATATGCACATACAGGGAATGCTGACATAGAAAGATTACATTCAACTCTAATTGAGATAGTAAGCGGGGTAGATGAGGATGTTTCAATAGAAACCAAAATTCAAATTGCTATAAGCATATACAACAGAAGATACCATACGACAATTCAATGTTCACCAGAACAGGCAAAAAACGAAAAAAATGCAGAAGAATTACATAAAATAATAAATAAATATAAAGAAAAAACAATAAGCAAAAGAAATGAAAATAGAGAAAATTATGAAGAAAAAAGAAATTAAGGTCCAATAAAAAACTATAAGCGACTCAGACATAAGGACGAACCTTACTTCAGACATGCAGGGCTTGAGAATGTTCACCCTTGCAATATTAAAAGACCACTTAAAATGGAAAGCAGAAGAATTGAGGAGAAAGAAGAAAAGAAAGATTAAAAAACAAAAAAAAAAAAACAACATGTCAGTAATAGTAACTCCACATTCGCAGTGCGTTGCAATGATTTTCCTAACAATGATGGCAATGGGTCATGCTAGACTACAAGTGGTCCCGATACAGGAAGAAGCAGGATACGTGCCGATACACATGTATGCAACGGAAATCGTAAACGAAACCATAATTATTTTACATATTATAGACGTTAATCAGATCCCTAACATTATGCATAAGGTAGAAAATAATATAAAAAACGTAGAAATAGCAGACAGAGAATTGATCACGGACGAAATAAACTGGATTAAAGCAAAAATTAAATCAATCACACCATATACCAGAGAACGAAGGGGACATACTAGACAAAAACAATCATGCACTTATACAAAATATAAACAAACAAATACATATCAAAACTCATTTCAACGATTCTATAAATAAATTAGCAAACACACTACAGGACACAGTACAGGACAGAAATATTATACAAATTGCAACAGCAAGAATGAAAGAGGAAAACAAAGAAACAATAAAGAGACTACTGTACAACGACCAAATGCAGAAACTAAAAAATATAGAAGAAAAAATTAATTACATACAGGAAAATATAGCATCCGCAAAAAATTAATATATTCTTACCAAAAATCCTAACGCAAGAAGAGATAATTAAATTCGAAATAGATTTCTACAAAATTAAATTAATAAGAATGGGCATCCTAAAATACAAAAACGATAAAATAGTTATAGCAATCAAATTACCTAAGAACTTTATAAAAGCAGACGTAAAATTAATTACTCCAATTCCTAACGAAAACCATATTCAAATTGATCATGAAAATTTACTTATTACCCAGATCCAGGGCAAAATATATGAATATAAAGAAAATGTAATTTTAAGAGAACTAAAACTAAGCAAAAGCTGCACAATATACAATAATTGCAAATTTATAATAAACAACAAATAGATGATGAAACAATAGTCATAAGAAACAGCAAAAATAACTTTTTACATCAAGATTGTGATAAAAGAGATATCACACTAAATTGCAATTACTTAATACAATTCGTAAATTGCAAAATACAAATACTAACCGAAAAATTTTCAAACAAACAAATATAATTTTCTGAAAGATTCTACTACCCAACAAATATGTTAAACAGTTCACGCTGGAAAATTTTGTAAATCTAAAAGAAATAAAGGAACTACAATTCCATAAAAAAGCCAATTATGGCATGGCAATAGCATTCATAGTAATCATACTAATAGAAGAAATATATCTATATTGCAAGCTAAAAAATAAAAATATTCATATTAATGTAAACAGAATTCAGGAGAATTCAAATACAATACAATCAATTATACAATTCCTGCCTCTTACCCCTTCCCCTGCATTTATAAGCAACACATCCCCAATAACACATAGTTCACAATTGTCTCATCAGTGTGGACTGCGTAGCTCGAATTTGTTCTTGGTTCGGTACTGTATCTATCTTTTGAAATACCATAAACCATTCCAAAAACCTCTAAAGAAATTGAATTATTTTTAGGCTTATGCGGATATTACCGCAAGTTCATTCCAGATTTTGCAAGAATAGCAAAACCTCTCGCCTTATTTTTAAAAAAGGAGCTAAAATCAAAACAAAGGACGAAGCATATAATTAATAGGAAACTAATTTATTCAGCAGATTCTGTATCTCGCCTTTGCGCCAAAGAAAAAGTATCTGAGTCTGGCGTTTCGAGTAGTATTTGATGGCGCTATCTTGAGGGCATTTTGGAAAGGCTACAGTGGCAAATGTCATGCTTTCCCTGGCCAAGATTTTTAGGTTACCGTCTATCAAGTCTTTTATAAAGTGTCGTAGAAAAGATAAAGTTATTTCACTGAGTCATGCGAGTGGATATAACCATCGAAGGCACCGAAGAAGGTTGTTTTTTTTGAGCAGATTGACGTGCGGTGGCCTAGGTGACTGTGTAGGGAAGCGTCAAAAACTATTTGTAATGTGTGGTTAAACGTTATTTATTAAAAATAACTAGTTTTTAGAGGTTGGCAATCGATAAAACTATTTTTAAAAGGTGCAAAATCGCTTTTTATTGAAAATAATAGTTTTATAAGGTGGAAAAATGAAAATATTTAATTTTAAGTGTAGGGAAGCGTCAAAAACTATTTGTAATGTGTGGGTAAACGTTATTTATTAAAAATAACTAGTTTTTAGAGGTTGGCAATCGATAAAACTATTTTTAAAAGGTACAAAATCGTTTTTTATTGAAAAAAGTAGTTTTATGAGGTGGAAAAATGAAAATATTTAATTTTAAGTGTAGGGAAGCGTCAAAAACGATTTGTAATATGTGGGTAAACGTTATTTATTAAAAAGAACTCGTTTTTAGAGGTTGGCTATCGATAAAACTATTTTTAAAAGGTAAAAAAATCGTTTTTTATTGAAAAAAATAGTTTTATGAAATGGAAAAATTAAAATATTTAATTTTAAGTGTAGGGAAGCGTCAAAAACTATTTGTAATGTGTGGGTAAACGATATTTATTAAAAATAACTAGTTTTTAGAAGTTGGCAACGGATAAAACTTTTTTTAAAAGGTAAAGTTCCTTTTTTATTAAAAAAATAGATTTCTGAGGTGGAAAAATGAAAATATTTAATTTTAAGTGTAGGGAAGCGTCAAAAACTATTTTGTTTGTATTGAAAAAAATAGTTTTATGAGGTGGAAAAATGAAAATATTTAATTTTAAGTGTAGGGAATCGTCAAAAACTATTTGTTATGTGTGGGTAAACGTTATTTATTAAAAATAACTAGTTTTAAGAGGTTGGCAATATAGATTTCTGAGGTGGTAAAACGAAAATATTTAATTCTAAGTGTTGGGAAACGTCAAAAACTATTTGTAATGTGTGTGGTTAAACGTTATTTATTAAAAATAACTAGTTCTTAGAGGTTGGCAATCGATAAAACTATTTTTAAAAGGTACAAAATCGCTTTTTATTGAAAAAAATAGTTTTATGAGGTGGAAAAATGAAAATATTTAATTTTAAGTGTAGGGAAGCGTCAAAAACTATTTGTAATGTGTGTGTAGACGTTATTTATAAAAAAAAAACTAGTTTCTAGAGGTTGGCAATCGATAAAACTATTTTTAAAAGGTAAAAATCCTTTTTTATTGAAAAAAATGTATTTCTTAGGTGGAAAAATGAAAATATTTAATTTTAAGTGTAGGGAAGCGTCAAAAACTATTTGTAATGTGTGGTTAAACGTTATTTATTAAAAATAACTAGTTTTTAGAGGTTGGCAATCGATAAAACTATTTTTAAAAGGTACAAAATCGCTTTTTACTGAAAAAAATAGTTTTATGAGGTGGAAAAATGAAAATATTTAATTTTAAGTGTAGGGAAGCGTCAAAAACTATTTGTAATGTGTGGGTAAACGATATTTATTAAAAATAACTAGTTTTTAGAAGTTGGCAACGGATAAAACTTTTTTTAAAAGGTAAAGTTCCTTTTTTATTAAAAAAATAGATTTCTGAGGTGGAAAAATGAAAATATTTAGTTTTAAGTGTAGGGAAGCGTCAAAAACTATTTGTAATGTGTGGGTAAACGTTATTTATTAAAATTAACTAGTTCTTAGAGGTTGGCAATCGATAAAACTATTTTTAAAAGGTAAAATTTATATTTTATTGGAAAAAAAAATAGATTTCTGAGGTGGAAAAATGAAAATATTTAATTCTAAGTGTTGGGAAACGTCAAAAACTATTTTGTTTGTATTGAAAAAAATAGTTTTATGAGGTGGAAAAATGAAAATATTTAATTTTAAGTGTAGGGAAGCGTCAAAAACTATTTGTAATGTGTGGGTGAACGTTATTTATTAAAAATAACTAGTTTTTAGAGGTTGACAACCGATAAAACTATTTTTAAAAGGTACAAAATCGCTTTTTATTAAAAAAAATAGTTTTATAAGGTGGAAAAATTAAAATATTTAATTTTAAGTGTAGGGAATCGTCAAAAACTATTTGTTATGTGTGGGTAAACGTTATTTATTAAAAATAACTAGTTGTAAGAGGTTGGCAATAAAGATTTCTGAGGTGGAGAAATGAAAATATTTAATTCTAAGTGTTGGGAAACGTCAAAAACTATTTGTAATGTGTGGTTAAACGTTATTTATTAAAAATAACTAGTTTTTAGAGGTTGGCAATCGATAAAACTATTTTTAAAAGGTACAAAATCGCTTTTTATTGAAAAAAATAGTTTTATGAGGTGGAAAAATGAAAATATTTAATTTTAAGTGTAGGGAAGCGTCAAAAACTATTTGTAATGTGTGTGTAAACGTTATTTATAAAAAAAAATAACTAGTTTTTAGAGGTTGGCAATCGATAAAACTAATTTTAAAAGGTAAAAATCCTTTTTTATTGAAAAATATGTATTTCTAAGGTGGAAAAATGAAAATATTTAATTTTAAGTGTAGGGAAGCGTCAAAAACTATTTGTAATGTGTGGTTAAACGTTATTTATTAAAAATAACTAGTTCTTAGAGGTTGGCAATCGATAAAACTATTTTTAAAAGGTAAAATTTATATTTTATTGGAAAAAAAAATAGATTTCTGAGGTGGAAAAATGAAAATATTTAATTCTAAGTGTTGGGAAACGTCAAAAACTATTTTGTTTGTATTGAAAAAAATAGTTTTATGAGGTGGAAAAATGAAAGTATTTAATTTTAAGTGTAGGGAAGCGTCAAAAACTATTTGTAATGTGTGGGTAAACGTTATTTATTAAAAATAACTAGTTTTTAGAGGTTGACAACCGATAAAACTATTTTTAAAAGGTACAAAATCGTTTTTTATTAAAAAAAATAGTTTTATGAGGTGGAAAAATTAAAATATTTAATTTTAGGTGTAGGGAATCGTCAAAAACTATTTGTTATGTGTGGGTAAACGTTATTTATTAAAAATAACTAGTTTTAAGAGGTTGGCAATATAGATTTCTGAGGTGGAAAAATGAAAATATTTAATTCTAAGTGTTGGGAAACGTCAAAAACTATTTGTAATGTGTGGTTAAACGTTATTTATTAAAAATAACTAGTTTTTAGAGGTTGGCAATCGATAAAACTATTTTTAAAAGGTACAAAATCGCTTTTTATTGAAAAAAATAGTTTTATGAGGTGGAAAAATGAAAATATTTAATTTTAAGTGTAGGGAAGCGTCAAAAACTATTTGTAATGTGTGTGTAAACGTTATTTATAAAAAAAAATAACTAGTTTTTAGAGGTTGGCAATCGATAAAACTATTTTTAAAAGGTAAAAATCCTTTTTTATTGAAAAATATGTATTTCTAAGGTGGAAAATGAAAATATTTAATTTTAAGTGTAGGGAAGCGTCAAAAACTATTTGTAATGTGTGGTTAAACGTTATTTATGAAAAATAACTAGTTTTTAGAGGTTGGCAATCGATAAAACTATTTTTAAAAGGTACAAAATCGCTTTTTATTGAAAAAAATAGTTTTATGAGGTGGAAAAATGAAAATATTTAATTTTAAGTGTAGGGAAGCGTCAAAAACTATTTGTAATGTGTGGGTAAACGATATTTATTAAAAATAACTAGTTTTTAGAAGTTGGCAACGGATAAAACTTTTTTTAAAGGTAAAGTTCCTTTTTTATTAAAAAAATAGATTTCTGAGGTGGAAAAATGAAAATATTTAATTCTAAGTGTTGGGAAACGTCAAAAACTATTTTGTTTGTATTGAAAAAAATAGTTTTATGAGGTGGAAAAATGAAAATATTTAATTTTAAGTGTAGGGAAGCGTCAAAAACTATTTGTAATGTGTGGGTAAACGTTATTTATTAAAAATAACTAGTTTTTAGAGGTTGACAACCGATAAAACTAGTTTTAAAAGGTACAAAATCGTTTTTTATTAAAAAAAATAGTTTTATGAGGTGGAAAAATTAAAATATTTAATTTTAAGTGTAGGGAATCGTCAAAAACTATTTGTTATGTGTGGGTAAACGTTATTTATTAAAAATAACTAGTTTTAAGTGGTTGGCAATATAGATTTCTGAGGTGGAAAAATGAAAATATTTAATTCTAAGTGTTGGGAAACGTCAAAAACTATTTGTAATGTGTGGTTAAACGTTATTTATTAAAAATAACTAGTTTTTAGAGGTTGGCAATCGATAAAACTATTTTTAAAAGGTACAAAATCGCTTTTTATTGAAAAAAATAGTTTTATGAGGTGGAAAAATGAAAATATTTAATTTTAAGTGTAGGGAAGCGTCAAAAACTATTTGTAATGTGTGTGTAAACGTTATTTATAAAAAAAAATAACTAGTTTTTAGAGGTTGGCAATCGATAAAACTATTTTTAAAAGGTAAAAATCCTTTTTTATTGAAAAATATGTATTTCTAAGGTGGAAAAATGAAAATATTTAATTTTAAGTGTAGGGAAGCGTCAAAAACTATTTGTAATGTGTGGTTAAACGTTATTTATTAAAAATAACTAGTTTTTAGAGGTTGGCAATCGATAAAACTATTTTTAAAAGGTACAAAATCGCTTTTTATTGAAAAAAATAGTTTTATGAGGTGGAAAAATGAAAATATTTAATTTTAAGTGTAGGGAAGCGTCAAAAACTATTTGTAATGTGTGGGTAAACGATATTTATTAAAAATAACTAGTTTTTAGAAGTTGGCAACGGATAAAACTTTTTTTAAAAGGTAAAGTTCCTTTTTTATTAAAAAAAATAGATTTCTGAGGTGGAAAAATGAAAATATTTAATTCTAAGTGTTGGGAAACGTCAAAAACTATTTTGTTTGTATTGAAAAAAATAGTTTTATGAGGTGGAAAAATGAAAATATTTAATTTTAAGTGTAGGGAAGCGTCAAAAACTATTTGTAATGTGTGGGTAAACGTTATTTATTAAAAATAACTAGTTTTTAGAGGTTGACAACCGATAAAACTAGTTTTAAAAGGTACAAAATCGTTTTTTATTAAAAAAAAAAAAAATTTTATGAGGTGGAAAAATTAAAATATTTAATTTTAAGTGTAGGGAATCGTCAAAAACTATTTGTTATGTGTGGGTAAACGTTATTTATTAAAAATAACTAGTTTTAAGAGGTTGGCAATATAGATTTCTGAGGTGGAAAAATGAAAATATTTAATTCTAAGTGTTGGGAAACGTCAAAAACTATTTGTAATGTGTGGTTAAACGTTATTTATTAAAAATAACTAGTTTTTAGAGGTTGGCAATCGATAAAACTATTTTTAAAAGGTACAAAATCGCTTTTTATTGAAAAAAATAGTTTTATGAGGTGGAAAAATGAAAATATTTAATTTTAAGTGTAGGGAAGCGTCAAAAACTATTTGTAATGTGTGTGTAAACGTTATTTATAAAAAAAAATAACTAGTTTTTAGAGGTTGGCAATCGATAAAACTATTTTTAAAAGGTAAAAATCCTTTTTTATTGAAAAATATGTATTTCTAAGGTGGAAAAATGAAAATATTTAATTTTAAGTGTAGGGAAGCGTCAAAAACTATTTGTAATGTGTGGTTAAACGTTATTTATTAAAAATAACTAGTTTTTAGAGGTCGGCAATCGATAAAACTATTTTTAAAAGGTACAAAATCGCTTTTTATTGAAAAAAATAGTTTTATGAGGTGGAAAAATGAAAATATTTAATTTTAAGTGTAGGGAAGCGTCAAAAACTATTTGTAATGTGTGTGTAAACGTTATTTATAAAAAAAAATAACTAGTTTTTAGAGGTTGGCAATCGATAAAACTATTTTTAAAAGGTAAAAATCCTTTTTTATTGAAAAATATGTATTTCTAAGGTGGAAAAATGAAAATATTTAATTTTAAGTGTAGGGAAGCGTCAAAAACTATTTGTAATGTGTGGTTAAACGTTATTTATTAAAAATAACTAGTTTTTAGAGGTTGGCAATCGATAAAACTATTTTTAAAAGGTACAAAATCGCTTTTTATTGAAAAAAATAGTTTTATGAGGTGGAAAAATGAAAATATTTAATTTTAAGTGTAGGGAAGCGTCAAAAACTATTTGTAATGTGTGGGTAAACGATATTTATTAAAAATAACTAGTTTTTAGAAGTTGGCAACGGATAAAACTTTTTTTAAAAGGTAAAGTTCCTTTTTTATTAAAAAAAATAGATTTCTGAGGTGGAAAAATGAAAATATTTAATTCTAAGTGTTGGGAAACGTCAAAAACTATTTTGTTTGTATTGAAAAAAATAGTTTTATGAGGTGGAAAAATGAAAATATTTAATTTTAAGTGTAGGGAAGCGTCAAAAACTATTTGTAATGTGTGGGTAAACGTTATTTATTAAAAATAACTAGTTTTTAGAGGTTGACAACCGATAAAACTAGTTTTAAAAGGTACAAAATCGTTTTTTATTAAAAAAAATAGTTTTATGAGGTGGAAAAATTAAAATATTTAATTTTAAGTGTAGGGAATCGTCAAAAACTATTTGTTATGTGTGGGTAAACGTTATTTATTAAAAATAACTAGTTTTAAGAGGTTGGCAATATAGATTTCTGAGGTGGAAAAATGAAAATATTTAATTCTAAGTGTTGGGAAACGTCAAAAACTATTTGTAATGTGTGGTTAAACGTTATTTATTAAAAATAACTAGTTTTTAGAGGTTGGCAATCGATAAAACTATTTTTAAAAGGTACAAAATCGCTTTTTATTGAAAAAAATAGTTTTATGAGGTGGAAAAATGAAAATATTTAATTTTAAGTGTAGGGAAGCGTCAAAAACTATTTGTAATGTGTGTGTAAACGTTATTTATAAAAAAAAATAACTAGTTTTTAGAGGTTGGCAATCGATAAAACTATTTTTAAAAGGTAAAAATCCTTTTTTATTGAAAAATATGTATTTCTAAGGTGGAAAAATGAAAATATTTAATTTTAAGTGTAGGGAAGCGTCAAAAACTATTTGTAATGTGTGGTTAAACGTTATTTATTAAAAATAACTAGTTTTTAGAGGTTGGCAATCGATAAAACTATTTTTAAAAGGTACAAAATCGCTTTTTATTGAAAAAAATAGTTTTATGAGGTGGAAAAATGAAAATATTTAATTTTAAGTGTAGGGAAGCGTCAAAAACTATTTGTAATGTATGGGTAAACGATATTTATTAAAAATAACTAGTTTTTTGAAGTTGGCAACGGATAAAACTTTTTTTAAAAGGTAAAGTTCCTTTTTTATTAAAAAAATATATTTCTGAGGTGGAAAAATGAAAATATTTAATTTTAAGTGTAGGGAAGCGTCAAAAACTATTTGTAATGTGTGGGTAAACGTTATTTATTTAAAATAACTAGTTCTTAGAGGTTGGCAATCGATAAAACTATTTTTAAAAGGTAAAATTTATATTTTATTGGAAAAAAAAATAGATATCTGAGGTGGAAAAATGAAAATATTTAATTCTAAGTGTTGGGAAACGTCAAAAACTATTTTGTTTGTATTGAAAAAAATAGTTTTATGAGGTGGAAAAATGAAAATATTTTATTTTAAGTGTAGGGAAGCGTCAAAAACTATTTGTAATAAGTGGGTAAACGTTATTTATTAAAAATAACTAGTTTTTAGAGGTTGACAACCGATAAAACTATTTTTAAAAGGTACAAAATCGTTTTTTATTAAAAAAAATAGTTTTATGAGGTGGAAAAATTAAAATATTTAATTTTAAGTGTAGGGAATAGTCAAAAACTATTTGTTATGTGTGGGTAAACGTTATTTATTAAAAATAACTAGTTGTAAGAGGTTGGCAATAAAGATTTCTGAGGTGGAGAAATGAAAATATTTAATTCTAAGTTTTGGGAAACGTCAAAAACTACTTGTAATGTGTGGTTAAACGTTATTTATTCAAAATAACTAGTTTTTAGAGGTTGGCAATCGATAAAACTATTTTTAAAAGGTACAAAATCGCTTTTTATTGAAAAAAATAGTTTTATGAGGTGGAAAAATGAAAATATTTAATTTTAAGTGTAGGGAAGCGTCAAAAACTATTTGTAATGTGTGTGTAAACGTTATTTATAAAAAAAAATAACTAGTTTTTAGAGGTTGGCAATCGATAAAACTATTTTTAAAAGGTAAAAATCCTTTTTTATTGAAAAAAATGTATTTCTAAGGTGGAAAAATGAAAATATTTAATTTTAAGTGTAGGGAAGCGTCAAAAACTATTTGTAATGTGTGGTTAAACGTTATTTATTAAAAATAACTAGTTGTTAGAGGTTGGCAATCGATAAAACTATTTTTAAAAGATACAAAATCGCTTTTTATTGAAAAAAATAGTTTTATGAGGTGGAAAAATGAAAATATTTAATTTTAAGTGTAGGGAAGCGTCAAAAACTATTTGTAATGTGTGGGTAAACGATATTTATTAAAAATAACTAGTTTTTAGAAGTTTGCAACGGATAAAACTTTTTTTAAAAGGTAAAGTTCCTTTTTTATTAAAAAAAATAGATTTCTGAGGTGGAAAAATGAAAATATTTAATTTTAAGTGTAGGGAAGCGTCAAAAACTATTTGTAATGTGTGGGTAAACGTTATTTATTAAAAATAACTAGTTTTAAGAGGTTGGCAATATAGATTTCTGAGGTGGAAAAATGTAAATATTTAATTCTAAGTGTTGGGAAACGTAGAAAATTATTTTGTTTCTATTGAAAAAAATAGTTTTATGAGGTGGAAAAATTAAAATATTTAATTTTAAGTGTAGGGAAGCGTCAAAAACTATTTGTAATGTGTGGGTAAACGTTATTTATTAAAAATAACTAGTTTTTAGAGGTTGACAACCGATAAAACTATTTTTAAAAGGTACAAAATCGTTTATTATTAAAAAAAATAGTTTTATGAGGTGGAAAAATTAAAATATTTAATTTTAAGTGTAGGGAAGCGTCAAAAACTATTTGTTATGTGTGGGTAAACGTTATTTATTAAAAATAACTAGTTTTTAGAGGTTGGCAATCGATAAAACTATTTTTAAAAGGTACAAAATCGCTTTTTATTGAAAAAAATAGTTTTATGAGGTGGAAAAATGAAAATATTTAATTCTAAGTGTTGGGAAACGTCAAAAACTATTTTGTTTGTATTGAAAAAAATAGTTTTATGAGGTGGAAAAATGAAAATATTTAATTTTAAGTGTAGGGAATAGTCAAAAACTATTTGTTATGTGTGGGTAAACGTTATTTATTAAAAATAACTAGTTGTAAAAGGTTGGCAATAAAGATTTCTGAGGTGGAGAAATGAAAATATTTAATTCTAAGTTTTGGGAAACGTCAAAAACTACTTGTAATGTGTGGTTAAACGTTATTTATTCAAAATAACTAGTTTTTAGAGGTTGGCAATCGATAAAACTATTTTTAAAAGGTACAAAATCGCTTTTTATTGAAAAAAATAGTTTTATGAGGTGGAAAAATGAAAATATTTAATTTTAAGTGTAGGGAAGCGTCAAAAACTATTTGTAATGTGTGTGTAAACGTTATTTATAAAAAAAAATAACTAGTTTTTAGAGGTTGGCAATCGATAAAACTATTTTTAAAAGGTAAAAATCCTTTTTTATTGAAAAAAATGTATTTCTAAGGTGGAAAAATGAAAATATTTAATTTTAAGTGTAGGGAAGCGTCAAAAACTATTTGTAATGTGTGGTTAAACGTTATTTATTAAAAATAACTAGTTTTTAGAGGTTGGCAATCGATAAAACTATTTTTAAAAGGTACAAAATCGCTTTTTATTGAAAAAAATAGTTTTATGAGGTGGAAAAATGAAAATATTTAATTCTAAGTTTTGGGAAACGTCAAAAACTATTTTGTTTGTATTGAAAAAAATAGTTTTATGAGGTGGAAAAATGAAAATATTTAATTTTAAGTGTAGGGAATAGTCAAAAACTATTTGTTATGTGTGGGTAAACGTTATTTATTAAAAATAACTAGTTGTAAAAGGTTGGCAATAAAGATTTCTGAGGTGGAGAAATGAAAATATTTAATTCTAAGTTTTGGGAAACGTCAAAAACTACTTGTAATGTGTGGTTAAACGTTATTTATTCAAAATAACTAGTTTTTAGAGGTTGGCAATCGATAAAACTATTTTTAAAAGGTACAAAATCGCTTTTTATTGAAAAAAATAGTTTTATGAGGTGGAAAAATGAAAATATTTAATTTTAAGTGTAGGGAAGCGTCAAAAACTATTTGTAATGTGTGTGTAAACGTTATTTATAAAAAAAATAACTAGTTTTTAGAGGTTGGCAATCGATAAAACTATTTTTAAAAGGTAAAAATCCTTTTTTATTGAAAAAAATGTATTTCTAAGGTGGAAAAATGAAAATATTTAATTTTAAGTGTAGGGAAGCGTCAAAAACTATTTGTAATGTGTGGTTAAACGTTATTTATTAAAAATAACTAGTTTTTAGAGGTTGGCAATCGATAAAACTATTTTTAAAAGATACAAAATCGCTTTTTATTGAAAAAAATAGTTTTATGAGGTGGAAAAATGAAAATATTTAATTTTAAGTGTAGGGAAGCGTCAAAAACTATTTGTAATGTGTGGGTAAACGATATTTATTAAAAATAACTAGTTTTTAGAAGTTTGCAACGGATAAAACTTTTTTTAAAAGGTAAAGTTCCTTTTTTATTAAAAAAAATAGATTTCTGAGGTGGAAAAATTAAAATATTTAATTTTAAGTGTAGGGAAGCGTCAAAAACTATTTGTAATGTGTGGGTAAACGTTATTTATTAAAAATAACTAGTTCTTAGAGGTTGGCAATCGATAAAACTATTTTTAAAAGGTAAAATTTATATTTGATTGGAAAAAAAAATAGATTTCTGATGTGGAAAAATGAAAATATTTAATTCTAAGTGTTGGGAAACGTCAAAAATTATTTTGTTTCTATTGAAAAAAATAGTTTTATGAGGTGGAAAAATGAAAATATTTAATTTTAAGTGTAGGGAAGCGTCAAAAACTATTTGTAATGTGTGGGTAAACGTTATTTATTAAAAATAACTAGTTTTTAGAGGTTGACAACCGATAAAACTATTTTTAAAAGGTACAAAATCGTTTTTTATTAAAAAAAATAGTTTTATGAGGTGGAAAAATTAAAATATTTAATTTTAAGTGTAGGGAATCGTCAAAAACTATTTGTTATGTGTGGGTAAACGTTATTTATTAAAAATAACTAGTTTTAAGAGGTTGGCAATATAGATTTCTGAGGTGGAAAAATGTAAATATTTAATTCTAAGTGTTGGGAAACGTCAAAAATTATTTTGTTTCTATTGAAAAAAATAGTTTTATGAGGTGGAAAAATGAAAATATTTAATTTTAAGTGTAGGGAAGCGTCAAAAACTATTTGTAATGTGTGGTTAAACGTTATTTATTAAAAATAACTAGTTTTTAGAGGTTGGCAATCGATAAAACTATTTTTAAAAGGTACAAAATCGCTTTTTATTGAAAAAAATAGTTTTATGAGGTGGAAAAATGAAAATATTTAATTTTAAGTGTAGGGAAGCGTCAAAAACTATTTGTAATGTGTGTGTAAACGTTATTTATTAAAAATAACTAGTTTTTAGAGGTTGGCAATCGATAAAACTATTTTTAAAAGGTACAAAATCGCTTTTTATTGAAAAAAATAGTTTTATGAGGTGGAAAAATGAAAATATTTAATTCTAAGTGTTGGGAAACGTCAAAAACTATTTTGTTTGTATTGAAAAAAATAGTTTAATGAGGTGGAAAAATGAAAATATTTAATTTTAAGTGTAGGGAATAGTCAAAAACTATTTGTTATGTGTGGGTAAACGTTATTTATTAAAAATAACTAGTTGTAAAAGGTTGGCAATAAAGATTTCTGAGGTGGAGAAATGAAAATATTTAATTCTAAGTTTTGGGAAACGTCAAAAACTACTTGTAATGTGTGGTTAAACGTTATTTATTCAAAATAACTAGTTTTTAGAGGTTGGCAATCGATAAAACTATTTTTAAAAGGTACAAAATCGCTTTTTATTGAAAAAAATAGTTTTATGAGGTGGAAAAATGAAAATATTTAATTTTAAGTGTAGGGAAGCGTCAAAAACTATTTGTAATGTGTGTGTAAACGTTATTTATAAAAAAAAATAACTAGTTTTTAGAGGTTGGCAATCGATAAAACTATTTTTAAAAGGTAAAAATCCTTTTTTATTGAAAAAAATGTATTTCTAAGGTGGAAAAATGAAAATATTTAATTTTAAGTGTAGGGAAGCGTCAAAAACTATTTGTAATGTGTGGTTAAACGTTATTTATTAAAAATAACTAGTTTTTAGAGGCTGGCAATCGATAAAACTATTTTTAAAAGATACAAAATCGCTTTTTATTGAAAAAAATAGTTTTATGAGGTGGAAAAATGAAAATATTTAATTTTAAGTGTAGGGAAGCGTCAAAAACTATTTGTAATGTGTGGGTAAACGATATTTATTAAAAATAACTAGTTTTTAGAAGTTTGCAACGGATAAAACTTTTTTTAAAAGGTAAAGTTCCTTTTTTATTAAAAAAAATAGATTTCTGAGGTGGAAAAATTAAAATATTTAATTTTAAGTGTAGGGAAGCGTCAAAAACTATTTGTAATGTGTGGGTAAACGTTATTTATTAAAAATAACTAGTTCTTAGAGGTTGGCAATCGATAAAACTATTTTTAAAAGGTAAAATTTATATTTGATTGGAAAAAAAAATAGATTTCTGATGTGGAAAAATGAAAATATTTAATTCTAAGTGTTGGGAAACGTCAAAAATTATTTTGTTTCTATTGAAAAAAATAGTTTTATGAGGTGGAAAAATGAAAATATTTAATTTTAAGTGTAGGGAAGCGTCAAAAACTATTTGTAATGTGTGGGTAAACGTTATTTATTAAAAATAACTAGTTTTTAGAGGTTGACAACCGATAAAACTATTTTTAAAAGGTACAAAATCGTTTTTTATTAAAAAAATAGTTTTATGAGGTGGAAAAATTAAAATATTTAATTTTAAGTGTAGGGAATCGTCAAAAACTATTTGTTATGTGTGGGTAAACGTTATTTATTAAAAATAACTAGTTTTAAGAGGTTGGCAATATAGATTTCTGAGGTGGAAAAATGTAAATATTTAATTCTAAGTGTTGGGAAACGTCAAAAATTATTTTGTTTCTATTGAAAAAAATAGTTTTATGAGGTGGAAAAATGAAAATATTTAATTTTAAGTGTAGGGAAGCGTCAAAAACTATTTGTAATGTGTGGGTAAACGTTATTTATTAAAAATAACTAGTTTTTAGAGGTTGACAACCGATAAAACTATTTTTAAAAGGTACAAAATCGTTTTTTATTAAAAAAAATAGTTTTATGAGGTGGAAAAATTAAAATATTTAATTTTAAGTGTAGGGAATCGTCAAAAACTATTTGTTATGTGTGGGTAAACGTTATTTATTAAAAATAACTAGTTTTTAGAGGTTGGCAATCGATAAAACTATTTTTAAAAGGTACAAAATCGCTTTTTATTGAAAAAAATAGTTTTATGAGGTGGAAAAATGAAAATATTTAATTCTAAGTGTTGGGAAACGTCAAAAACTATTTTGTTTGTATTGAAAAAAATAGTTTTATGAGGTGGAAAAATGAAAATATTTAATTTTAAGTGTAGGGAAGCGTCAAAAACTATTTGTAATGTGTGGGTAAACGTTATTTATTAAAAATAACTAGTTTTTAGAGGTTGACAACCGATAAAACTAGTTTTAAAAGGTACAAAATCGTTTTTTATTAAAAAAAATAGTTTTATGAGGTGGAAAAATTAAAATATTTAATTTTAAGTGTAGGGAATCGTCAAAAACTATTTGTTATGTGTGGGTAAACGTTATTTATTAAAAATAACTAGTTTTAAGAGGTTGGCAATATAGATTTCTGAGGTGGAAAAATGAAAATATTTAATTCTAAGTGTTGGGAAACGTCAAAAACTATTTGTAATGTGTGGTTAAACGTTATTTATTAAAAATAACTAGTTTTTAGAGGTTGGCAATCGATAAAACTATTTTTAAAAGGTACAAAATCGCTTTTTATTGAAAAAAATAGTTTTATGAGGTGGAAAAATGAAAATATTTAATTTTAAGTGTAGGGAAGCGTCAAAAACTATTTGTAATGTGTGTGTAAACGTTATTTATAAAAAAAAATAACTAGTTTTTAGAGGTTGGCAATCGATAAAACTATTTTTAAAAGGTAAAAATCCTTTTTTATTGAAAAATATGTATTTCTAAGGTGGAAAAATTAAAATATTTAATTTTAAGTGTAGGGAAGCGTCAAAAACTATTTGTAATGTGTGGTTAAACGTTATTTATTAAAAATAACTAGTTTTTAGAGGTTGGCAATCGATAAAACTATTTTTAAAAGGTACAAAATCGCTTTTTATTGAGAAAAATAGTTTTATGAGGTGGAAAAATGAAAATATTTAATTTTAAGTGTAGGGAAGCGTCAAAAACTATTTGTAATGTGTGGGTAAACGATATTTATTAAAAATAACTAGTTTTTAGAAGTTGGCAACGGATAAAACTTTTTTTAAAAGGTAAAGTTCCTTTTTTATTAAAAAAATAGATTTCTGAGGTGGAAAAATGAAAATATTTAATTCTAAGTGTTGGGAAACATCAAAAACTATTTTGTTTGTATTGAAAAAAATAGTTTTATGAGGTGGAAAAATGAAAATATTTAATTTTAAGTGTAGGGAAGCGTCAAAAACTATTTGTAATGTGTGGGTAAACGTTATTTATTAAAAATAACTAGTTTTTAGAGGTTGACAACCGATAAAACTAGTTTTAAAAGGTACAAAATCGTTTTTTATTAAAAAAAATAGTTTTATGAGGTGGAAAAATTAAAATATTTAATTTTAAGTGTAGGGAATCGTCAAAAACTATTTGTTATGTGTGGGTAAACGTTATTTATTAAAAAAACCTAGTTTTAAGAGGTTGGCAATATAGATTTCTGAGGTGGAAAAATGAAAATATTTAATTCTAAGTGTTGGGAAACGTCAAAAACTATTTGTAATGTGTGGTTAAACGTTATTTATTAAAAATAACTAGTTTTTAGAGGTTGGCAATCGATAAAACTATTTTTAAAAGGTACAAAATCGCTTTTTATTGAAAAAAATAGTTTTATGAGGTGGAAAAATGAAAATATTTAATTTTAAGTGTAGGGAAGCGTCAAAAACTATTTGTAATGTGTGTGTAAACGTTATTTATAAAAAAAAATAACTAGTTTTTAGAGGTTGGCAATCGATAAAACTATTTTTAAAAGGTAAAAATCCTTTTTTATTGAAAAATATGTATTTCTAAGGTGGAAAAATGAAAATATTTAATTTTAAGTGTAGGGAAGCGTCAAAAACTATTTGTAATGTGTGGTTAAACGTTATTTATTAAAAATAACTAGTTTTTAGAGGTTGGCAATCGATAAAACTATTTTTAAAAGGTACAAAATCGCTTTTTATTGAAAAAAATAGTTTTATGAGGTGGAAAAATGAAAATATTTAATTTTAAGTGTAGGGAAGCGTCAAAAACTATTTGTAATGTGTGGGTAAACGATATTTATTAAAAATAACTAGTTTTTAGAAGTTGGCAACGGATAAAACTTTTTTTAAAAGGTAAAGTTCCTTTTTTATTAAAAAAATATATTTCTGAGGTGGAAAAATGAAAATATTTAATTTTAAGTGTAGGGAAGCGTCAAAAACTATTTGTAATGTGTGGGTAAACGTTATTTATTTAAAATAACTAGTTCTTAGAGGTTGGCAATCGATAAAACTATTTTTAAAAGGTAAAATTTATATTTTATTGGAAAAAAAATAGATATCTGAGGTGGAAAAATGAAAATATTTAATTCTAAGTGTTGGGAAACGTCAAAAACTATTTTGTTTGTATTGAAAAAAATAGTTTTATGAGGTGGAAAAATGAAAATATTTAATTTTAAGTGTAGGGAAGCGTCAAAAACTATTTGTAATAAGTGGGTATACGTTATTTATTAAAAATAACTAGTTTTTAGAGGTTGACAACCGATAAAACTATTTTTAAAAGGTACAAAATCGTTTTTTATTAAAAAAAATAGTTTTATGAGGTGGAAAAATTAAAATATTTAATTTTAAGTGTAGGGAAGCGTCAAAAACTATTTGTAATGTGTGTGTAAACGTTATTTATAAAAAAAAATAACTAGTTTTTAGAGGTTGGCAATCGATAAAACTATTTTTAAAAGGTAAAAATCCTTTTTTATTGAAAAATATGTATTTCTAAGGTGGAAAAATGAAAATATTTAATTTTAAGTGTAGGGAAGCGTCAAAAACTATTTGTAATGTGTGGTTAAACGTTATTTATTAAAAATAACTAGTTTTTAGAGGTTGGCAATCGATAAAACTATTTTTAAAAGGTACAAAATCGCTTTTTATTGAAAAAAATAGTTTTATGAGGTGGAAAAATGAAAATATTTAATTTTAAGTGTAGGGAAGCGTCAAAAACTATTTGTAATGTGTGGGTAAACGATATTTATTAAAAATAACTAGTTTTTAGAAGTTGGCAACGGATAAAACTTTTTTTAAAAGGTAAAGTTCCTTTTTTATTAAAAAAATATATTTCTGAGGTGGAAAAATGAAAATATTTAATTTTAAGTGTAGGGAAGCGTCAAAAACTATTTGTAATGTGTGGGTAAACGTTATTTATTTAAAATAACTAGTTCTTAGAGGTTGGCAATCGATAAAACTATTTTTAAAAGGTAAAATTTATATTTTATTGGAAAAAAATAGATATCTGAGGTGGAAAAATGAAAATATTTAATTCTAAGTGTTGGGAAACGTCAAAAACTATTTTGTTTGTATTGAAAAAAATAGTCTTATGAGGTGGAAAAATGAAAATATTTAATTTTAAGTGTAGGGAAGCGTCAAAAACTATTTGTAATAAGTGGGTAAACGTTATTTATTAAAAATAACTAGTTTTTAGAGGTTGACAACCGATAAAACTATTTTTAAAAGGTACAAAATCGTTTTTTATTAAAAAAAATAGTTTTATGAGGTGGAAAAATTAAAATATTTAATTTTAAGTGTAGGGAATAGTCAAAAACTATTTGTTATGTGTGGGTAAACGTTATTTATTAAAAATAACTAGTTGTAAGAGGTTGGCAATAAAGATTTCTGAGGTGGAGAAATGAAAATATTTAATTCTAAGTTTTGGGAAACGTCAAAAACTACTTGTAATGTGTGGTTAAACGTTATTTATTCAAAATAACTAGTTTTTAGAGGTTGGCAATCGATAAAACTATTTTTAAAAGGTACAAAATCGCTTTTTATTGAAAAAAATAGTTTTATGAGGTGGAAAAATGAAAATATTTAATTTTAAGTGTAGGGAAGCGTCAAAAACTATTTGTAATGTGTGTGTAAACGTTATTTATAAAAAAAAATAACTAGTTTTTAGAGGTTGGCAATCGATAAAACTATTTTTAAAAGGTAAAAATCCTTTTTTATTGAAAAAAATGTATTTCTAAGGTGGAAAAATGAAAATATTTAATTTTAAGCGTAGGGAAGCGTCAAAAACTATTTGTAATGTGTGGTTAAACGTTATTTATTAAAAATAACTAGTTTTTAGAGGTTGGCAATCGATAAAACTATTTTTAAAAGGTACAAAATCGCTTTTTATTGAAAAAAATAGTTTTATGAGGTGGAAAAATGAAAATATTTAATTTTAAGTGTAGGGAAGCGTCAAAAACTATTTGTAATGTGTGGGTAAACGTTATTTATTAAAAATAACTAGTTTTTAGAGGTTGACAACCGATAAAACTAGTTTTAAAAGGTACAAAATCGTTTTTTATTAAAAAAAATAGTTTTATGAGGTGGAAAAATTAAAATATTTAATTTTAAGTGTAGGGAATCGTCAAAAACTATTTGTTATGTGTGGGTAAACGTTATTTATTAAAAAAACCTAGTTTTAAGAGGTTGGCAATATAGATTTCTGAGGTGGAAAAATGAAAATATTTAATTCTAAGTGTTGGGAAACGTCAAAAACTATTTGTAATGTGTGGTTAAACGTTATTTATTAAAAATAACTAGTTTTTAGAGGTTGGCAATCGATAAAACTATTTTTAAAAGGTACAAAATCGCTTTTTATTGAAAAAAATAGTTTTATGAGGTGGAAAAATGAAAATATTTAATTTTAAGTGTAGGGAAGCGTCAAAAACTATTTGTAATGTGTGTGTAAACGTTATTTATAAAAAAAAATAACTAGTTTTTAGAGGTTGGCAATCGATAAAACTATTTTTAAAAGGTAAAAATCCTTTTTTATTGAAAAATATGTATTTCTAAGGTGGAAAAATGAAAATATTTAATTTTAAGTGTAGGGAAGCGTCAAAAACTATTTGTAATGTGTGGTTAAACGTTATTTATTAAAAATAACTAGTTTTTAGAGGTTGGCAATCGATAAAACTATTTTTAAAAGGTACAAAATCGCTTTTTATTGAAAAAAATAGTTTTATGAGGTGGAAAAATGAAAATATTTAATTTTAAGTGTAGGGAAGCGTCAAAAACTATTTGTAATGTGTGGGTAAACGATATTTATTAAAAATAACTAGTTTTTAGAAGTTGGCAACGGATAAAACTTTTTTTAAAAGGTAAAGTTCCTTTTTTATTAAAAAAATATATTTCTGAGGTGGAAAAATGAAAATATTTAATTTTAAGTGTAGGGAAGCGTCAAAAACTATTTGTAATGTGTGGGTAAACGTTATTTATTTAAAATAACTAGTTCTTAGAGGTTGGCAATCGATAAAACTATTTTTAAAAGGTAAAATTTATATTTTATTGGAAAAAAAATAGATATCTGAGGTGGAAAAATGAAAATATTTAATTCTAAGTGTTGGGAAACGTCAAAAACTATTTTGTTTGTATTGAAAAAAATAGTTTTATGAGGTGGAAAAATGAAAATATTTAATTTTAAGTGTAGGGAAGCGTCAAAAACTATTTGTAATAAGTGGGTATACGTTATTTATTAAAAATAACTAGTTTTTAGAGGTTGACAACCGATAAAACTATTTTTAAAAGGTACAAAATCGTTTTTTATTAAAAAAAATAGTTTTATGAGGTGGAAAAATTAAAATATTTAATTTTAAGTGTAGGGAAGCGTCAAAAACTATTTGTAATGTGTGTGTAAACGTTATTTATAAAAAAAATACCTAGTTTTTAGAGGTTGGCAATCGATAAAACTATTTTTAAAAGGTAAAAATCCTTTTTTATTGAAAAATATGTATTTCTAAGGTGGAAAAATGAAAATATTTAATTTTAAGTGTAGGGAAGCGTCAAAAACTATTTGTAATGTGTGGTTAAACGTTATTTATTAAAAATAACTAGTTTTTAGAGGTTGGCAATCGATAAAACTATTTTTAAAAGGTACAAAATCGCTTTTTATTGAAAAAAATAGTTTTATGAGGTGGAAAAATGAAAATATTTAATTTTAAGTGTAGGGAAGCGTCAAAAACTATTTGTAATGTGTGGGTAAACGATATTTATTAAAAATAACTAGTTTTTAGAAGTTGGCAACGGATAAAACTTTTTTTAAAAGGTAAAGTTCCTTTTTTATTAAAAAAATATATTTCTGAGGTGGAAAAATGAAAATATTTAATTTTAAGTGTAGGGAAGCGTCAAAAACTATTTGTAATGTGTGGGTAAACGTTATTTATTTAAAATAACTAGTTCTTAGAGGTTGGCAATCGATAAAACTATTTTTAAAAGGTAAAATTTATATTTTATTGGAAAAAAATAGATATCTGAGGTGGAAAAATGAAAATATTTAATTCTAAGTGTTGGGAAACGTCAAAAACTATTTTGTTTGTATTGAAAAAAATAGTCTTATGAGGTGGAAAAATGAAAATATTTAATTTTAAGTGTAGGGAAGCGTCAAAAACTATTTGTAATAAGTGGGTAAACGTTATTTATTAAAAATAACTAGTTTTTAGAGGTTGACAACCGATAAAACTATTTTTAAAAGGTACAAAATCGTTTTTTATTAAAAAAAATAGTTTTATGAGGTGGAAAAATTAAAATATTTAATTTTAAGTGTAGGGAATAGTCAAAAACTATTTGTTATGTGTGGGTAAACGTTATTTATTAAAAATAACTAGTTGTAAGAGGTTGGCAATAAAGATTTCTGAGGTGGAGAAATGAAAATATTTAATTCTAAGTTTTGGGAAACGTCAAAAACTACTTGTAATGTGTGGTTAAACGTTATTTATTCAAAATAACTAGTTTTTAGAGGTTGGCAATCGATAAAACTATTTTTAAAAGGTACAAAATCGCTTTTTATTGAAAAAAATAGTTTTATGAGGTGGAAAAATGAAAATATTTAATTTTAAGTGTAGGGAAGCGTCAAAAACTATTTGTAATGTGTGTGTAAACGTTATTTATAAAAAAAAATAACTAGTTTTTAGAGGTTGGCAATCGATAAAACTATTTTTAAAAGGTAAAAATCCTTTTTTATTGAATAAAAATGTATTTCTAAGGTGGAAAAATGAAAATATTTAATTTTAAGCGTAGGGAAGCGTCAAAAACTATTTGTAATGTGTGGTTAAACGTTATTTATTAAAAATAACTAGTTTTTAGAGGTTGGCAATCGATAAAACTATTTTTAAAAGGTACAAAATCGCTTTTTATTGAAAAAAATAGTTTTATGAGGTGGAAAAATGAAAATATTTAATTTTAAGTGTAGGGAAGCGTCAAAAACTATTTGTAATGTGTGGGTAAACGATATTTATTAAAAATAACTAGTTTTTAGAAGTTTGCAACGGATAAAACTTTTTTTAAAAGGTAAAGTTCCTTTTTTATTAAAAAAAATAGATTTCTGAGGTGGAAAAATTAAAATATTTAATTTTAAGTGTAGGGAAGCGTCAAAAACTATTTGTAATGTGTGGGTAAACGTTATTTATTAAAAATAACTAGTTCTTAGAGGTTGGCAATCGATAAAACTATTTTTAAAAGGTAAAATTTATATTTGATTGGAAAAAAAAATAGATTTCTGATGTGGAAAAATTAAAATATTTAATTCTAAGTGTTGGGAAACGTCAAAAATTATTTTGTTTCTATTGAAAAAAATAGTTTTATGAGGTGGAAAAATGAAAATATTTAATTTTAAGTGTAGGGAAGCGTCAAAAACTATTTGTAATGTGTGGGTAAACGTTATTTATTAAAAATAACTAGTTTTTAGAGGTTGACAACCGATAAAACTATTTTTAAAAGGTACAAAATCGTTTTTTATTAAAAAAAATAGTTTTATGAGGTGGAAAAATTAAAATATTTAATTTTAAGTGTAGGGAATCGTCAAAAACTATTTGTTATGTGTGGGTAAACGTTATTTATTAAAAATAACTAGTTTTAAGAGGTTGGCAATATAGATTTCTGAGGTGGAAAAATGTAAATATTTAATTCTAAGTGTTGGGAAACGTCAAAAATTATTTTGTTTCTATTGAAAAAAATAGTTTTATGAGGTGGAAAAATGAAAATATTTAATTTTAAGTGTAGGGAAGCGTCAAAAACTATTTGTAATGTGTGGGTAAACGTTATTTATTAAAAATAACTAGTTTTTAGAGGTTGACAACCGATAAAACTATTTTTAAAAGGTACAAAATCGTTTTTTATTAAAAAAAATAGTTTTATGAGGTGGAAAAATTAAAATATTTAATTTTAAGTGTAGGGAATCGTCAAAAACTATTTGTTATGTGTGGGTAAACGTTATTTATTAAAAATAACTAGTTTTTAGAGGTTGGCAATCGATAAAACTATTTTTAAAAGGTACAAAATCGCTTTTTATTGAAAAAAATAGTTTTATGAGGTGGAAAAATGAAAATATTTAATTCTAAGTGTTGGGAAACGTCAAAAACTATTTTGTTTGTATTGAAAAAAATAGTTTTATGAGGTGGAAAAATGAAAATATTTAATTTTAAGTGTAGGGAAGCGTCAAAAACTATTTGTAATGTGTGGGTAAACGTTATTTATTAAAAATAACTAGTTTTTAGAGGTTGACAACCGATAAAACTAGTTTTAAAAGGTACAAAATCGTTTTTTATTAAAAAAAATAGTTTTATGAGGTGGAAAAATTAAAATATTTAATTTTAAGTGTAGGGAATCGTCAAAAACTATTTGTTATGTGTGGGTAAACGTTATTTATTAAAAATAACTAGTTTTAAGAGGTTGGCAATATAGATTTCTGAGGTGGAAAAATGAAAATATTTAATTCTAAGTGTTGGGAAACGTCAAAAACTATTTGTAATGTGTGGTTAAACGTTATTTATTAAAAATAACTAGCTTTTAGAGGTTGGCAATCGATAAAACTATTTTTAAAAGGTACAAAATCGCTTTTTATTGAAAAAAATAGTTTTATGAGGTGGAAAAATGAAAATATTTAATTTTAAGTGTAGGGAAGCGTCAAAAACTATTTGTAATGTGTGTGTAAACGTTATTTATAAAAAAAAATAACTAGTTTTTAGAGGTTGGCAATCGATAAAACTATTTTTAAAAGGTAAAAATCCTTTTTTATTGAAAAATATGTATTTCTAAGGTGGAAAAATGAAAATATTTAATTTTAAGTGTAGGGAAGCGTCAAAAACTATTTGTAATGTGTGGTTAAACGTTATTTATTAAAAATAACTAGTTTTTAGAGGTTGGCAATCGATAAAACTATTTTTAAAAGGTACAAAATCGCTTTTTATTGAAAAAAATAGTTTTATGAGGTGGAAAAATGAAAATATTTAATTTTAAGTGTAGGGAAGCGTCAAAAACTATTTGTAATGTGTGGGTAAACGATATTTATTAAAAATAACTAGTTTTTAGAAGTTGGCAACGGATAAAACTTATTTTAAAAGGTAAAGTTCCTTTTTTATTAAAAAAATATATTTCTGAGGTGGAAAAATGAAAATATTTAATTTTAAGTGTAGGGAAGCGTCAAAAACTATTTGTAATGTGTGGGTAAACGTTATTTATTTAAAATAACTAGTTCTTAGAGGTTGGCAATCGATAAAACTATTTTTAAAAGGTAAAATTTATATTTTATTGGAAAAAAAATAGATATCTGAGGTGGAAAAATGAAAATATTTAATTCTAAGTGTTGGGAAACGTCAAAAACTATATTGTTTGTATTGAAAAAAATAGTTTTATGAGGTGGAAAAATGAAAATATTTAATTTTAAGTGTAGGGAAGCGTCAAAAACTATTTGTAATAAGTGGGTAAACGTTATTTATTAAAAATAACTAGTTTTTAGAGGTTGACAACCGATAAAACTATTTTTAAAAGGTACAAAATCGTTTTTTATTAAAAAAAATAGTTTTATGAGGTGGAAAAATTAAAATATTTAATTTTAAGTGTAGGGAAGCGTCAAAAACTATTTGTAATGTGTGTGTAAACGTTATTTATAAAAAAAATAACTAGTTTTTAGAGGTTGGCAATCGATAAAACTATTTTTAAAAGGTAAAAATCCTTTTTTATTGAAAAATATGTATTTCTAAGGTGGAAAAATGAAAATATTTAATTTTAAGTGTAGGGAAGCGTCAAAAACTATTTGTAATGTGTGGTTAAACGTTATTTATTAAAAATAACTAGTTTTTAGAGGTTGGCAATCGATAAAACTATTTTTAAAAGGTACAAAATCGCTTTTTATTGAAAAAAATAGTTTTATGAGGTGGAAAAATGAAAATATTTAATTTTAAGTGTAGGGAAGCGTCAAAAACTATTTGTAATGTGTGGGTAAACGATATTTATTAAAAATAACTAGTTTTTAGAAGTTGGCAACGGATAAAACTTTTTTTAAAAGGTAAAGTTCCTTTTTTATTAAAAAAATATATTTCTGAGGTGGAAAAATGAAAATATTTAATTTTAAGTGTAGGGAAGCGTCAAAAACTATTTGTAATGTGTGGGTAAACGTTATTTATTTAAAATAACTAGTTCTTAGAGGTTGGCAATCGATAAAACTATTTTTAAAAGGTAAAATTTATATTTTATTGGAAAAAAATAGATATCTGAGGTGGAAAAATGAAAATATTTAATTCTAAGTGTTGGGAAACGTCAAAAACTATTTTGTTTGTATTGAAAAAAATAGTTTTATGAGGTGGAAAAATGAAAATATTTAATTTTAAGTGTAGGGAAGCGTCAAAAACTATTTGTAATATGTGGGTAAACGTTATTTATTAAAAATAACTAGTTTTTAGAGGTTGACAACCGATAAAACTATTTTTAAAAGGTACAAAATCGTTTTTTATTAAAAAAAATAGTTTTATGAGGTGGAAAAATTAAAATATTTAATTTTAAGTGTAGGGAATAGTCAAAAACTATTTGTTATGTGTGGGTAAACGTTATTTATTAAAAATAACTAGTTGTAAGAGGTTGGCAATAAAGATTTCTGAGGTGGAGAAATGAAAATATTTAATTCTAAGTTTTGGGAAACGTCAAAAACTACTTGTAATGTGTGGTTAAACGTTATTTATTCAAAATAACTAGTTTTTAGAGGTTGGCAATCGATAAAACTATTTTTAAAAGGTACAAAATCGCTTTTTATTGAAAAAAATAGTTTTATGAGGTGGAAAAATGAAAATATTTAATTTTAAGTGTAGGGAAGCGTCAAAAACTATTTGTAATGTGTGTGTAAACGTTATTTATAAAAAAAAATAACTAGTTTTTAGAGGTTGGCAATCGATAAAACTATTTTTAAAAGGTAAAAATCCTTTTTTATTGAAAAAAATGTATTTCTAAGGTGGAAAAATGAAAATATTTAATTTTAAGTGTAGGGAAGCGTCAAAAACTATTTGTAATGCGTGGTTAAACGTTATTTATTAAAAATAACTAGTTTTTAGAGGTTGGCAATCGATAAAACTATTTTTAAAAGATACAAAATCGCTTTTTATTGAAAAAAATAGTTTTATGAGGTGGAAAAATGAAAATATTTAATTTTAAGTGTAGGGAAGCGTCAAAAACTATTTGTAATGTGTGGGTAAACG